>VYZT01048343.1:0-36703 GCA_013400735.1 Pomatostomus ruficeps
CAGAACATAAAATCACCCCAGGAGAGGGTTCTGCTGCAAGCACCGTCCCAAACTCTTTATTAGAGCTCAGCTCATGAACTGGGGCTGTCTGCTCCTTTAGCCAGGGTTCTGTTCCCAGGCCCAGCAGGTTTGTGTACAGACAGTTTGGGGAAACGAGCTGACCACTGGCTGCCTCCCTCTGGGACAAAAGCTGTGTTTACCTGCTCATTCTCCAGTCCTCCTGCTGCTAATGCTTGAAAAATCCTCCATTTCTCCCCCAAAAAACTCCAACAAACCGACAACAAAAACCAACCGATCTCCTAGAATGGTTTATTTCTTCTCTCCCCCCCCCACCAAAGAAAATAACCTGGCAAGCAATCACAACTCCGGGAATCCTTTAGTCCTAAGGAGTGTGCAGGGCACCTTGGGCTCTCAGACCCAGGGCTGGGCTCTGATCAACCACAGATCTCCAACTCTCTGGCTTTGCATCCAAAGTACCATAGATACAAAAGCTGTGTTTGTTCTTGGAAATTAAACATTGTCCTTTGCAAAGTTGACACAATTATGTATGAATAAAAATAGATTTTTTTTTTTTAGGAGGTTTATCCTCTCTGTGGTGAAGGGATTTTCTGAGCCCCGCCCTCTGAGGAGCTGCAGGTGATGCTCTGCAGTAGCTGTTGGTGCTGGGTTTAATTCCTTTACCTTTGCTGTTTGAGTAACAGGTTTTTCTTTGCCTTGTGTGGTCATCTGGCAATGCTAGTTCTTGCACAGCTATGTCTGTACAGAAAGCGGCCTTGTTTATCCTATTGCTAATTTACAGAAATAAATTTCTTTCTCCATTGAGCGTCGAGACACACATGTGCAATTCAGTGGTTGTAACTTGTGTTATTAGCTCTTATCCCTCCACAACAATTTGCCAAAATAATTGCCTCAGCCACAATGACCTTGTTATGTGATGTTTCTGAGTAAGATGTGCAACAATTTATTTCTTACTGGAGCTTTCTTGTTTAAATTAGCATAATTTCTTCTTAAAAACAAACAGATCCGACTCCTCCGTTCAGCAGAAGTGCAGAGGGAAATTGTTTATGCTGTTTTCACTTTGTTATTCTTTTGGGCTGAGTTTTTATTGTCTTGTGGAAGAGAACTAATGACAGATTAGGAGGTAAACAGCTGCTCTCCTGGAACCAGTGGCAGCGTGTAGGTTACTTCTGTAAGAATTGCCTTCAATACTAGTGTCAGAGGGAAATTGATAATGAGGAACTTTGGGCTTGCTTTTATAAAGCTCATCTGAAAATCTGTGCCGATAACAGAATACACAGAAGGGCATTCCCTGGCCTTAGTTTCCTGTATTTTTAAAGTTATTACTTTACAGGAGAACTTTTCCTGTTCCATGACAGTCTTCAGTGCAGGGCTATGTAATGGGTTTTGGGTGGAGGGATCAGCAGTGCGCTGTGTTTGTGGGCTGCTCCTTTTGTCACCGCTTCCACTGGGAGACTGGGGGACCTCCTGCAGGAGGCTGACTCTCAAAAATCTTTGACCACTGAGGTAAACATCTCAGTCTTTCATTAGACTTTCTCCCAGCATTGCCATTCCAGAAGTCAGAGTCCTTGGGCTCTTGATACTGTGCTTTTTATCTTTTGTTCTCCTCGTGTTAACTCTAATTTAAGTTGCAGCCCACAAACCACAATTAGATAATCACAGATTTTATATCTGAGAGGCCTTGGAACCACCGGGTGCATTTCATGTGTTTCTATTCATTTTGGCCATTTATTCCAAAAGCTCTCAAGCAGGTCAGTTTGAGGAGGTGTTTTGTACTCATCCTGTAGGGAGAATCCCTTCAGTCCCAAACACCAGCGAGGTCCTCCATGGGAACGGGGATATGTGGGGTTCATTGTTTGCCTTCCTTCTAAGTCCCTCATGCACCTCCGCCAGCTCCATGTGCTCAGACAGGCTGATGGCTTCTCCTGGGCATTGAAAACTTGGTGTTTTACATCTTTAGCAAGTTCTTTCATGAAATCTTTGGGTGGCTTTATTTTACTCTTTTTTTTTACTCCCCCTGATTCTGATTTGACATTAATCTTGTCAGAGTTTGTTATTTTCAATTTTCTCAGGTGTATGCAACATGTGCTTTCTGTAGGATGTCTTTTCATGTCTAATAGCCTCTTTTACTCTGCTATTTGAGTACGCTGATTTTTTTTGAAAACCCATTTAAAATTATTTCTGAAAGGTATTATACGTGTACTCTGAGCTTTTACAGTGGTGCCTTTAAAGACTCTCTATGCCAGTTTATATAAAAAGAAAGCTTTAAAATATTTATATGAATATTTTAAAATTTTAGCTGATTCTTTTTAATTTATTTTTAACTAGCTTTTTCATTTTTGTACTATTCTACTTTTTCAAGTTAAGCGAGTTAACCTTTCAAGTGAAACGTCTCGTGGGTTTCCTTTTGGGCTGTTTTTTGGCTTTTTTTCCCCTCTCGTACAAGTGGTTTGGTATCTGAGTGTGAAGTAGTGTCTTTTCCAGAGTTTTTCTTGGATAACTTCAACTTAAGTCTTAAGCTGATCCAAGAATTGCTTCTCATCTTGTGAGTTTTTTTCATTAGCTGCTCCAAAAAGTGGTTCTTTCAGGTTGAGGATGTCCACCAAATATGTTAGGTCACTGTAGTGTGCTATATGGGGCAAAATAAAATCTGTTACTGTTATTGTACTGTGTCTTCACAGCTCTTCTTCACTCTCCCTGGAAATGTGTAACTCTTGTGACCCTTCTATATTTTATATTTAATGTTTCTATTTTAGTATATCTTTGTCTCCAAAGCTCTGTAGAGAAACAGGAGAAATTCCTCTCAGTCCAGTGACACCATGTCTGTCCTTCCCCTGCAGCTCTGAATTGCAGAATCTCTTGGGTGATTCTGAGGGTTTCCAATTGTGTTGTTCTCTCAATGCCTTTTCATCTAATTATATGTATATATAAAGTTATATTGGTGCTTGGTTTATGCTACCTATTGGTGCCACTTCTTAGCTCCTCTGTAACAAACTGCTCGTAATCCAACTGCTCTGTTCTCCCCTGGTGATGGTCGGTGCTGTGTCTCCAAGTGGACACTACACAACTCTTCACGAGTTCCTCCTAATCAATGGGAGAAATCCTTCATTTTAGGTATTTCCTATCACCCCTTTTAACCAGTCAGACTCTCTTATGGGTTTGTTCACCCAAAGTTCTTGTGACCTGTGGTGATTTCTCTTCTCAGCTGTCCCTCACTTTCTGGACTACATTAAATACCTGATCCTTTCCCAGTTGTTTGTTTTCTCTCCTGGATCAGTTGAGCCATTTTCTCAACCCTTTTGGGAGTTCAGTCTCTGCTTTCAACCCTTATGTTCAACATGGAGAAATTCTTCTTCCCAACTAAACTTCCTCTTCCTCAACTTCTCCTCAGTTTCAGCTTTATATGGCAATTGCTCTCACTCTAATGCTCCATGGACTCCCTCACCCATTGTGTGCACGACTCTTGACTAATTTGAGTTAATTGCAAGTTAATTACTATCTAAGAGATTTGCTTTTCTCCATTATTTGCTGAGCTCCATATTAAATGACACTGGTTTTCTGAGGAAGTCACTTTCCCCCATTGCAGATCAAACCATTTGGCACTGTCAGATGTGGCCACAACATTTTTGCTGATGTTGTTCTTTTGTTTATTAGAAAGCTCAGTTCTGGAATCTCAATTACTTTCTCACTCTGATGTTGCTGCTGCCGTGTCCAACAGTTCAAAAGGTTTCCTTCATGTTCAAGATGATGTTTCCAGAAACTTCATTACAGATGTGCACATGTGGGAGAAGTAGAATGTGTTTTCTTCTTTCTTGTGCTTTCATCTGATGGCATTATTGGCACTGTGGCCAAATAAACTTTTTAGTGAAATTGTCCAACATTTAAAAAAGTAAAATTGAGACAGCCTACCCAGCATATGTAGCAAAGAAGAATGTTTTACTTTAGCTTTAGTGGGACCCCTATTTATTGGTGTGATTGTTGCAAAACGTGGATCACTGGAAATATTGATTAAAAACAGTCACACCTTTTTGGAACACATTTTGTAACTGAAAGTGATTTCATCTTTAAGTGCACAGTGGAGATTTGGTTAGAACTTTAATTGTTGTGTTATGCAGAAAAATTTTGATGGAAAAAAATTAAACTGTTTTCATAGAGGATTGCTATCTCTAGATACTGAAAAGAAAAAAAATAAACTTGATGTGATTACACCAAAATTTTTCTTAAAGCCTCTGCCTCTTAAAATAAATAGGTTTTTTTGTTGTTGATTTTTCTGGTGTTTGTTTTCTGTTTTGGTTTTTTTTTTCCTCTCCTGCAATCAAAACATGCCCATTAACCTTGTCTCCTTTTTGCTTTTCATTTAACTTGAAAGTGTGAGGTAGTGTTAATGGTTCCGCTACACTTCAACGGAGCTGCAGTACTTTTGTTATGTAAGTTTATGACTAAGAAAATGCAGGGGTTTTCAGTTAATTACTTTTCTCCTGAAAACCCCTACATTCATTCCTGGAAAGAGGAGTTCAAAACTCATGCATCTTCTCCTTGACTGCACCCTGCCCCTTGTTGTCTAACATTTTTAGCCATTAAATATTAAAATTCTATGAAAATTTGGTTTGTGGACCTATCCTCTCCACTTCTATCATGCAGGGGTTTCCCCATATGCTCTTATTTAGTGACTGGTATCTTAAACTATAAACAGCCCGGAATTTTGGTCTATATTTGATTACAGAATTCACTTTGTTATGTAATTTTGAATCACTGGCTGAAGAGGCACTCATATATTTGTGCTTTTGAAGGAACAGGGATTTCTAAGACTTCTACTCTTTTATTGAGCCCCCTCCTGCTCTGTTTAATGCCTGGATGAAATCTAGGTAGGGGAGCTTTCCTAGTGCCTGGTGATCTTGTGTGTTACTGAAATTAAAAAGATGTAATTTGGAAAGATTTGCCTGTGGAATGTTGTGTGTGTTAATTCCTTCTGATTGTCTTTTTTCTCCCGAAAAAGGGAAAGTAGATTTTCTGTGCTGTGAGCTCCAAGTGTAACTTGATCTCCGCATGAGAGGTGCATGTTTGTGGTAAATGTGGCTTTCCTAATGAGGCCCTGCTGTTCTGCATGAAGCACTGTCACAAACAATAACGAACGGCGCCTAGTTTCTGCCTCTGCAGCAGAGATGAAAACGGGGCAGTGAATCCTCCCTCCACAGCTCTGTCAACAGCAGGTCCTCATTACATGCCCACAGCTGCTGCAAACTGATTTATCCCCTCCTGGTCAGAATGCTGCCCAAGCTCCTTGCTTTTGGTGAGGTTTTTGAAAGGCAAAAAGAAAATATTTTCCTACTTTTCAAAAGGGTTCTGTTGTCACTCCCCAAAACTG
The DNA here is from genome assembly GCA_013400735.1 of Pomatostomus ruficeps. NCBI lineage: Eukaryota > Metazoa > Chordata > Aves > Passeriformes > Timaliidae > Pomatostomus > Pomatostomus ruficeps. The sequence continues at coordinate 5,384 of VYZT01048343.1, forward strand.
ATTTTCTTGCTCCCCATCCATTCGATTGTTCATGGGCTTTGTGGACACAGGGCCTGTGAGCTGCAGGAACTACAAACACAGGTGATTCCAGCTGAGCTCCTGGTGATCATCTTATTAGAAGCTGGGAAATCACATCGTGAGTTCTGCCAGAGCAGATCTGCCTTTACTGCTCCTGCTTTTGCAGTCAGTGCACAAGAGCCCTCTTTCTTTGTGGAGAACACGAGAAGCTCTGTAATTTAATTATGAATAATATCACTTTCCTCAGCTTCTTCATTTTGTGTGTGCTGCTTTCTTCTGGAGCAATCTGCAGTTACTCTGGGCTGCAGGAAGGAAGCATAGGGAAAACCATGGAAGAGCCTTTGACTTAAGAGCAAATCAGGATCTGGAGAGGGTGACCACTTTAAGGGAGGTTACCTTGGGAATAGAGATCTCAATTATTGAATGTTTGGGTTTGATGAAGTCAAAGAAACAGAGACACCAGATGGGAGGAAATTGCCTTTAATTTCTCTCACTGTTTAATGTGGAGAGCCACAGCTACAAGGTGAGAGAGCTCGAAGCAAAGTCTCGGCAGGTTCTTGTGGATCTGAGGGCTCCTCCTGACTCCCGGTGCAGATGAGCAGAGGGGACAGAGCCGTGTGGCAGCGGGGATCCCGTGTCACTCAGCCACACGTATTTATTGCCCTTGGCGCTCCTCTAGTGTGGTCATGATCTCTAAACAGAGTCGGTGCTGCTACCGAGGCCCCTGGGGCTCCTCCATCCAAGGCTCCAGCTTTAAGTTGAAAGATTTATATCCTTTATCTGACTCATGGCTGCTGCAGGCTTCGTGATGTACTCAGAATCCAAAACCCCTTCAAGGCCCAAACTTCATAAATCTTAAATCCTAGTTCCTGGAGTACCGATTTCAGGAAACATGATGTTACAAAAATTGTGAGTCCAGTAGTCCTGTTTTCCAGCAAAGACATTTAATTAAAAGAGGAGATAATTAGATGAGAAACCTCTGCTGGGAGTAATTAGAAATATTTCTGAATGGGTTGAGTGAGATGAGTAATCCACTAAAGCTATGCAGAGGCACGGCTGTCCAGCTTCCAGCAGAGTGGGTGAGAAAGGAGCTGAGAGACTCTCCCCAGAGGCGATGGCTTCTGGGAGAGGGGGGAAAACTTCCTGGCTGCTGCATGGAGCCCATTTTGTGCCGCTCCTCCTCTGGCAGGAGTTTGTAGCAGGCTGTGGTTAAGGAATATCATTTTCTGCAGCAGCAGGAACTAGAAGGGGGGAAAGGATCCAATTCTGTGCCAGCTGCCCTCAGATTTGAGCTCAGTCTTCTCTACCAAACCCAAAGTGAGGCAGGGCCATGTGCTGGGGTGAACACAGGCTCAGGGAGAAGATAAACACAGTACTCCTGGTTTGTAGTGGGAGGATTTAGAGACTGGTATTTCTCTTTTTTTTTTTTTCCCCTTCCTTTTTTTATTTGAATTTCAGAGAGGAATAAACAGCTTTATGAGAAGATACATCTGTCTTTCCCCCTCACCTTTTCAATAAACCCCAAAAGAAAAGTTTCTAGAGAGATAGCTTAGGGTGAGAGCAACTTGAGGACTTCAAAAAGTCTCAGTTCAGAATGAAATTAGGCTTATGATGTCTGCCTTCTTTTTTTTCTGGCCTCACTGTTTTGGGATGACACTTGTGGCCAATAACTTATTTTTGATGCTGCATGTGGGATGGTTGGAAGTGGTCAGAGTGGGGGTCAGCACAAATACACTCCCCAATTCATTGACAGGGATGCAGGACATGATTTTTACGCAATGTGATAAATGTTAAGGCTCTTCCTCTGTTCGTCTTTTATGGCATCTTAATTTCTTAAAAGCATCTCAGCTGAAGACTTAGAGTTTTTATTTTATATGTTTTGTGATGACAGAATTATCTGATGGTAACTCAGACTTGCTGTGATCCCTACTGGTGATATTCATGGAGGCTTTAGTATGATTATCGTAATCTTTCGGGGGATTTGTGTAAGCAAGAGCTGTCCAAATGAACTGAAATTCAGAAGAGCTTTTCACACTTTGCTCCTGAATTTTTCAGGGAGCTGGACTCCTGTCATTCAGCATTTTTCCTTCAGGAGGTCTTGCTTCTCCATAAGCAGCACTTGAGTGGAGCAGCCAAGACTTTTGAGGGCTCATGGCCAAGACTTAGAAGTTTGGACATAAGTTCTTAGCTCCAGCTCTTCACAAGGAGATTCTCCAAACTCCTCTGTACCCCTTTTGCTGAAGCCAAGTTTTGCTGTATAAATATTCATACTCTTTGTATCATGCTGTCCAGTTTGGATTTCTCACCATCCTGGAAAGTTTACAGTTTTCCACAAAACTTCAATTCTGTTTATGTCACCATGAACAATTCTGGTTATGCCTTTATATATGCATGTAAGAGTGGGTTTGTTTCTTTTATTTTCAGAAACTTGAGTGTTGAATTCCAGGAGTTGGAGCAGCTACAGAAGATGAGCAGCTCTTTATCTGAGATTTTCCATATGTGGAATTTCTTAACTTAATTCACCTGTGCGATTTTCCTGTGGCTTTCAGCAACCTGCAAAGCATGTACAGGAACTCTTGTGCTTATTTAATTTGTACAGAAAGTAGAGGAGTATCATTTCTGCAGTAGAATAAAAAGCAAAACAACCAGTCTGGAAAGCTCTGTTGAAAGCTCAGTACGTTTTACAAATATTATCGGAGAAAAACTTTTATTTTTTTTAATTTTAATATCTTAATTACCCACACTATCTTTGCAGTATTATGTCCAACAGTGTTACCTGTGTGAAATCTCAGGGGGATTGTACTTTGAGCACCTGTCTGGGAGTTTTTCAGAAGCTGGAGGAGATGGTTCCTTTGTGAGAGAAACCTTGAGCTGCCGACTTTGCTTTTCCAATACTTCACAACTTTAAGCATTGGCTTAATTTCTGCTTAGTTTCTTAAATTCTGTTTAATGCACTTCATTACATGTGCAGCTTGCATATGGAGCTGGCAGAAGTTAGAGACAGAAAGTTTTTATTAAATATGTTCATCACCCAACACCATTTGGCTTCCAGCCTCAACTATGAAGAAGCAAATAAGAGGGGGAAAAAAATTTCACGCATAAAATTGAGCACATGAAGTAAATAGAAAAATGCAAAGGTGAAATATCAGTTGTTCTCTCAAATCCTTTCAATTCTAGTAATTTGTTTAATACCTCAGAAAAAGAAATTGAGTCTTTATATGCCATTTTTAGCTGGATTCTGACCATTAAAACACTTCTAGTGTTAGAGAAGTTCTCCCTAAATTTATTCATTAAAATGACAGTGTATTTCCCGAGTCTATTGTGGTTAAGATTTTGTTGGCTGGACTGTTCTTGTGCAGCATCCAGGCAGTGTTTTTGTGTTTCTGCACCAGTGTATGGGATTTGCAATAATGGATGTCATAACCCTCTGCTGAAGCTTTGGAAAGAACTGGCCATCAATCACAATGTACAGTCCTTTCAATTGTAGCTCCCAGTAAATGTGTTTTCTTCATTTATTTGGAAGCTATTATGCTGTCATTTAAAAGCCCAGGAGAAAGGGGGAAAAGCCCTTTTAATGAGACTTTGTGTGCACTCTGTTTTTTAATAATAATGGCTTGTTTCATGTGAAATTTAAGGCATGTAGCTCCTTAGCAAACAGGTTTTTAGTTGGTTCACATAATCAAAAGCAGTGCAGCTGGCAGAGGAGCGCCTGCTCTGATCCAGCTTTCAAACACAGAACAAACACACGTGGCTCGCCATGGCTCTGGCTTTGAAAAGCCCAAACTTTCTTCCCCCTGTAATTGCCCGGATAGATCCCATCAGGGACCATTCCCTCACTGTTCCCCAGCTCGCAGGGGTTTTTCAGAGCTGCCTTGCTGCTGAGGAGGAGCTTCTGGGGCCATCAGCACCGAGCCCGCCTGGCTCTCTCAGCCCCAGCTCCTGCCTCATCACCTCCTCTCCTTGCTGGTGCCTCTCTCGCCAGGGTTGGGTTTTGTACCCTGGGCACAGAGCAGAAGAGTTGGTTTTTGCCCTTGTGTCTTTTTCTCCCTTTCCAGGATGAAAGCACAAGTATTTAGGGTTATTTCTGTGTATAGTGTAACAGTTGAAAATGATTTGTAAAAAACTAATTATTTTACATCACTCAAATGTATTGATATAATCAGTATTTTAATGAGTGAATCAAGTTGGAATACTATGAGACAAAAAGTGCAATTTTTAAGAAGCTTCTCATTATTTTAGTATGTTTGTAGGTTTATACTAGATTTAAGACATTAAAAAAATCCCACCTTCATAAACACAACCATAATCCTGTAAACTGTGTGCCTTTCATGAACTGAAATGTTAGCATCTGACAGTGTTTCCATAACTTTCACGTATTGAAACAGCTTTTATTGGTAGGAGTTCATAGCATCCAAGAAACTTGAATGAAAAATTAGGGTAACTTCATAATTATTTTAATCAACAAATCACCATTTTCTTCTACTAACTTTACCTCCGGTTCATTAAAAAGTGCTTCTATAGTTTTGTATCCAATTCTTGTTTAGGAAACAGTCACACAATATTTCATTTTGAAATGAACTTATCTTTTAAACATGATAAAGCTGTAGAGCTGCAATTACAGCAGTGTTCAACAAGTTCCTTGCATTATGTTTTTCTTAGTCTTGAATATCTGAAAAAAAGTGAAGAATTCAATGCTTTGTGAAAATTATTAACTACAAATGCAGGGTAGAGATACTCATCACTTTACCTGCAAACAAAAGAAAGCAGATTGTATAACACTTCTTTTTAAGCAGGTTTTCCTTCTGAAAATGCTGAAAAATTATATTAATAGTGGCTTGTTTCTTTCTTTATCTTGAGTACAAGTTTCCCTTGCCTTGTGATATAAAGGTAGCCATGGCAACTTAACATTTTAATCACTCCTTTGCAGTGCATTTCTGAGGTAAAGATTATGTAGAACCTGCACTTGATATCTGAACTAATTAATTCTGCTTTCTTTTAGATACTATTTCAAGATAACTGTTCTTATTGAAAAAATAAGTAACTGAAACAAAAATGTGAAGGAGACAACAAATTTGCACTTGGAATTTGCTTGCTGTATCCATTGACTGAAAGAGAGGGATTTTCTGTGTCTATAAAATCCTCACCCTTCCTGGAGAACCAGGGAATTCCCATGACTGAGGAAGTGCTCATATTTCATTTCGTTTATGTCAGGCTCTGCCCTTTCAGCACTGGCAGTGGCTCAGAGAATGTTAAAAGAACTCTGAAGTTTTTTGTTTCTGGCTCTGCAGAAGGTGTGGCAGGCTTTTCCCCATGCTCTCACAGGTTCTTTAGGACAGAATGAAAATGAATGTTGAACTCTTTCCCTAATCCATAAACAATTTTGGATTGCTATATTTACGTGGGGAACAGGCATCTGTTTGTAGTAGCAGTGTTGGGGTGCTCGGGGAAGCTTGTTGAGTCTGAAAATGAACATTTCCCTTTGAATCCTGGGTTTGTGAGCGCTCCACAACATCCCAGAGAGCAAAGGGCTTCGGTAATGGGCTTTATCATTAAGTGGTACTTGGGTTGGTGCTTTCAGCCTGTGCTCCTTGCCAGGTGATAACTTATTTAGCTGTGCATTTGGATATTACTCCTGAAACTCCCTGCTATGAATATTGAACACAATCTGTGGTCCTCCAATTACTTAAGCAAACCTTGCAGCAAACTCTTTGCTCAGAGCTACGGCCCACATGTTTCATGTTCTGGGGCTGCAGCATGCCGCTGTGAGTGCTTCCCTAATAAAAAATGGCATTATTCTTTTCTTTAGGGTAAAATTTTAATTTACCTCCCTTCCCTTTTTTTTTTTTTTTTTTTTTGGGGGGGGGGTTTAATTAATTTATTTATTTAGTTTGGTTGGTTTTTTGTTTTGGGGGTTTTTTGTGTTTTTTGTTTGTTCAGTTTTTGGTTTTTGGTTTTTTTTTTTTTGTTTAGAAGTCTTAAATCAGAAGCCAGGAGCTGGTGATTCAATGAATAGATAAAGATTTTGAGTTGTGTTCATCTCATGGATAGTGAAGCTGACGTGCTCAGCTGGTTGCCAGAAGAGAGCAATGCAGTTTCTTTGTGTCAGATTGGTACTAAACTTTTCCAGGACAGCTTTAAACCTCTAGCAATAAATTTCCTTGTAAATTATTGAGATGTTCTTAGGAATTCCCCAGCCTGGTTCTTTTGGATTCCATTGAAGCTAGTAAAATAAAATTACCATAGTAGGCTTAAATGTGTGTTTCTGAAACAGGTGTAAAACCGTTATTTCACAGCAGTTATAAGAGTTGAGAGCCGGTGTTTTTTTGTTTTTTTTTTAAAGAATCTGATTCACATTAATTAAGTGGAAAAAAGATATATGGAGAGGGCTTACTATATAGGAATCACAGAGCAGCTGATGAGTGTTTTTGTGACACACTGGTGCTTATTCATCTTTGAGCCATGTGCTTGCTGCTACAAGCAGAGGAAGGAATTTCCAGTTCCCCTTCCTGGGCCTTGCCAGCCTTCTGTGCCTCTGTGCTGGAGTGGCTGCTTAAGCAAGAGAAATATGTGGGGTGAATCCCCCCCTGCAGCTGCAGAGTTTGCTGTAACGTGGTGCTTCAGCCTCCTCATCCAGCGTTGCTGCTGCGGAGGGAGGGCGAGGAGGCAGAAAGAGTTAAAAGGACTGCGTGGTTCTCATGGGGAGATGTTGGCAATGGGTAATGATTCAGTCCGGGGGTGTCAGTGCCCTGCTGCTGCTGATGGAAACCTCCGAGACACATGTGGAGCAAGGGCAGCTTTGGGCATTTTGTGTGTTCTGGGGGGGTCAGGGAGCCAGTAAAGGACTCCTCTTTTGAGGGGTCACTCAGGCATTCCGAGGAGAGATGTGGTGACGCCTTAAGTGCTGGTGAAAATAAGAGGCAGGCACAGCAGTATAGGGAAAAAGGATATTACCTTGGGTTTAATAGGATTAAAGATGGAAAGCACACCGAGCGGTTCTGTGTGTATCATCAAGTCTCGCTCAGTCTCCCAAAATTCTCTCAGCAGGAAAAAAACCTCTCCGCATCGAAAAACTTCTTTCGCAGAAAAAAAACCTTTCGTAGGAATAAAAAACTCCTTTGTGTACAACACGTATACTATTTTATGGACTTTATAAATTAGCATATTTACTTAAAATTTCTCAATGAGTAACTTAACAAGTGAGGTAGCTATCCTCCTATTCTTCTCTTAAATGAAACTATAGCTTAGCTCAAAAACATGTTCTAGAAACTAGACTCTTCAAGGTTGGAGCTTGTAGTTTTGAGATAGTAGGGATGTTTTGTCTTTCCCCCTCAGAGAACCCCAAACTAAGCTAAATATCAAACTACAAAATTATAAACATGCAGTACTAAAGGTACAGGGTATTAGGTAAGGGGTACAAGGAAAGAAAATAGTATAAAATATATAAAAAAGAGTATAAAAAGAAAAGACAAAAAACTATAAGGGACGGGTGACTTCAGAGGGGCACAGCTTGCTGCACTTGCAAATGTCGAGGCAGAGGTGTCATTTCGGTTTGGGAAGTGGGGAAAGATGGCTTGTTGGCAGCAAGTGCAGAGACTTAGGTCAGCAAAAGTGTGGGATGGGTGCTTGAGTGTGCAAGAATTGGGGAAGCGAAGGTTTTATGCTCCTTATGTCTCTTCCTGTGGCCTTGCACATGGGATATGTCAGCATTTGCAGGTGTTCCTTGCATGTCAGCTGGCCGGAAAGAACTCTGTTCTTCTTTGGGAATTGTGCCATGCAAGGAAACATGGATTTAAGCGGGGCAGCAAACACAGCAGCACTGGTACTTGATTTTCTTAATATGCAAGGAGAAATAAATGTGGTCCAAACCTTCCCCAGGCTCTCTGGGCAGCCTGGCTGGAAGCTACAGCCAGTTTGGTGCCAAGTGCCAGGCACCAACTTCCCAAACCCGCAGAGCAGCTGAGCAATTGGACTGTGCTTTTCACAGCCTGGCTGCCTGGGCCCGAGCCAAACCAGCCAGCCAGTCCCAGAGTCTTGGAATGTAATAAAGGAGGGTTGTGTCGCGAAGTATCATCCCCTTAGACTGGAGGGAAAACAACTAAGAGGGGTTAATGAATGAATTCCCTAAACCACAGTGCACTAGAAGAGGGGGCAGGAGCGAAAAGAATAAGTTGCCTCTTTAATTCTTTTTTTTTTTTTAAGGGGAGCAGGCAATTGTTGCACTTAAGCAAGTGGAGAATAATCTGAGAGTCAAAGGCCCTTAATTATGTTTTCATTTGGTATGATTTTTGTTTGTCTGACAGATCTCTCTGGCAGCCACGCAAAGAGGCTCTGATATGTTTAGAGCTGTTTGTATTCCATATATGAACTGTTGCCCACATCTTTAGGCAAAGAGTTCACACGGAGAAATGAAAATTCACCTGCACTTCTCTGAGGTGATGGAGTCAATCCCCAAATGGCTGCAAACTGTGTATGTGTGCGAGAACTTTGGATTGCAGAACGCAGTGGTAAATGCTGAATGTGCAGAACGGCTTAATTTCCTGTGTGTAGGGCTGAGCAGGGTTATTAAGAAGCCCTTTCAAGTTTAAGGTTTTCCCCAGGGAAACTCCAGAAACACAGCTGCTTGAAAGGAGAGACAGAGAGGGAGGAAAAAAGTAAGAATAAAAAGAAGGGAAATGTGGAGATGCCGGCTGTGTGCTGCCTAGAGGCTGGAGGGAATATTTTGCATAAACCTGATATGAGGCAAGAGAGCAACAGCAGGAAGGGGAGGAGGTATGACGCTCTCAGCTCCTTGTGCCATGCTCAGACACGTGGCAGGTGTGGAGCTGCTGGCACACGGTGGAATACATTCAGGGAGTGCTGAGCAAGAGTTGAATCAACAGCCGTGGATGAGAAGAGAAAAGAAAGTGTGGGTTTATTCTAACTGGTAGTGTTTTGGGGACACTATGAAACTTTAGTTTGGGGACTTTGCTGCATCATTGGATATGCCCATGTGAGTGGAATCCAGTAGCTGTGGCCTGGTGCACCTGAGAAGATGTTCTGGAGAGGCAGGAGTGTTTCTGGAGAAAGCAGCAGCCAAAGTCCAAGAAATGTACATGGGGTAGACAAGTCCTTTAAAAAGATGAGATTTCTGAGACGCTTTCTAGAATTTTTCCAAAACAGTTAATGAGAAAAACCTTAAACTGTCACAGAAATGGAGAAGAAAGCAGCACAGGGATTGGGATGAGTGTGATTTTTGAGCTCTCTCAAGTGAAGCAAATGGATTCCATAGCACTTTGCAAAGCAAACATTTGCTTTCAGCAGTGTCCCTCTAAAAAAGTCCCAGCTATCCCCCCCTCAGTGTTGTTTAGGAAGAGGGGGTGTGTGTCCCACATGACTGCTGTGGGGAGAGGGAGAAGGGTTCTCCTGAGTTTGGATCAGCACTGACACCCCTAAAGCCCCGGCGCTGTTTGGGACTCCCGTGTTTGGATCAGCACCCACACCCCTTGAACCCCCAGAGCTGTTTGGGACTCCCGCATTTGGATCGGCACCGGCACCCCTCAAACCCCCAGTGCTGTTTGGGACTCCTGCATTTGGATCAGCACCGACACCCCTCGAACGCCTGGTGCTGTTTGGGACTCCCCAGTTTGGATCAGCACTGACACCCCTAAAGCCCCGGCGCTGTTTGGGACTCCCGTGTTTGGATCAGCACCCACACCCCTTGAACCCCCAGAGCTGTTTGGGACTCCCAGGTGCTGCCTTCCCCCAGGGGTGCTCTCACAGGTAGGCCCCAGCACGAGGAATAGTTTCATGAAACTGCATTATTCAAAGTCTGGGCTCACTTGGTGCCTTGGCCAACTTAATTATTTTTATGAAGAATGCCACATAGCGTCAGAAGCAATGAGATGTCGGAATTCTGTATCTAAAATGAGAGTTTAAACTTAGTTATTGCGATAGTGCCAGTTCAAAAAAAAAAGTCCCAATGTCAGCAAGTACCTGAGAAAAGAGAGTGTAAAATAACGAAATATGTTTGTATAGTACAGCTTGCCAGTTTCAGCTTCCACAAGTGACTGATTTTATTTGGAAAGGGTAGGAGTATTTTAGGTTAGATTCTTTCACATTCTAGAACTGGAAGGTTTCATAACCCACACTGTATTTTGAAATGTGTATCAGATGGTATAATTAAAAAAAAAAGTTTTAAATTCTTCTTGTCTTCTCATAAAAAGAATTGAAGCAAAGGGATTATAGAAGAGAGTTACTTCAAAAGTGGCCCAATGAATTTCTACCCAAAAATGTTGAACAGAGATACCAACACTATCCCAGTGTCTTTGTGCCGACAGTGGAATTAGATGATATTTGTATTAAGTCACATTACTGCTGCTTCCATATTTTAATGCTGACAGCGGAGGATGACACCTCCTTTAGTGTAATTCACTTTTAAAATCACCTCTATGCATTGTGAATTGAATTGCAGGTATCTGTACTTGGACATGCGTTTCGCTCGGCTTGTGCATAGGAGAAATCTTTTTCTTTCACCATTAGTATTCAGAAGCATATTTATTCTCATTTAAACCTTGTTGAGTTCTTTATCAGCTCTACATAGACTGAAAGACAAGTGCACAGCCTCCAATGTGATAAATTTTTTGCCTCATTTTTTGGGTACTCAGTAAGAAATGTCACGAAGAGATAATTTTTTTTAAAAAATTGGGTTAGTCATAATGAAGTATTTTCATTACTAGGTTCATTAGCTTATAGTTCTTTAGCAGAATAATTAGCTGAGCTTCAGTTAAGCCTGGAATCGCCTAGCACTTCTGGAAATGAATTAATGTTTCTGAGACTTCCAAACTTTGGGTTGAAGTTTTCTGGAGTAAAAATTTAGGTGTTTAATTTGTTTGGAAATAAATATATTTTCAGTCTCCAGTTTCATGTAGGCACTGTGCTGTGGTTACAGCCGGTATAACCACGAGAAATATTATCATGGAAAGGGGGTTTTGACCTGTACAGAGTCTGATGATGGCAAACTTGTTCATCACAGTGCTGTTGTAGGGCACTGAAAATGCCATTGCTGGTGTTTGAAGGTGCAAAACTCTTCCTTGCAAAGAGCAACCTCTATCCCAGTGGGCTTCTCCATTTCTGGCTGCTGAACCTGCAGCCAGATGTGGTAAATGACACCCAAAAATCCCCAGCAGTGGCAGGAGCAGCAGATCTGTGCAGCCAGGAGCTGCTGTGCAGCAAGGAGTTCCCTGCCATGGGAGTGACCTTCAGTTCTACCTGTGCTTGTCTGGGCTGATTTGCTCTTACAGCGCATTGTGAGCACCAGAGCAAACTGAGCCCAATCCCCCTCATTGTTCTTGAGTGCTGCAAGACTTCTCCAATGAATAAGGGGACTGGGAGGTGACTCTATAAAAAGAATATTTAGCTGGGTTTTTAGATCATCTGCCAGATTCCAGTCTCTGTAGGCATAGAAACAGGGTTTTTTCCTTTGACAGCCACACATCTGAAATTAGAGTTTAACTCCTACAGTTGTCAAAATAGATTTTCTGTGGTTTCAGAGCTTTTTCTAGCATCAAAAGAATATTCAGCTTAAGTTTCATCCCTGTCTTATGAGGACTTAGGTTAGATTTTTCCAGAGGCTGATTCCTTGTCCTTAGTTACAAGACGTGGTGCAGATTTCTATGTCCCCAATTGTTATAATTCCTCCTCAAGGAAGGAGAGTTTCAAACCAGGCAGTGGGGACAACTAGGGCCACGGGAGGTTATGGCTGTACCCTGGTTGTCAGTCAGTGCCTGGAACTCTACAGATCTTTTTACCAAATTTCAACCTAAGGACCACCAAGGTGGTTGAAAACTTCCAGGCTAAGGTAGATCAGAACAAAGATTTTTATTTCAGGGGAATCAGGAGGCTCTACTGCTCAGCCAGGAGAAATTTCCAGAGGTGGCCCAGTGACTTGATGACCTGACTAAGGCAGAAACTTTGCTTATTCTTTCTTTTTTTAATCCCTTCACTCTTCCCAGCTTCTTAACAGAATACAGCTGTTATACACTGTATTCTGATTTCATGTTTTGTTCAAGAAACCCCTATACACGGGGTTTCTTGAACAAAACATGAAATCAGCTCAGCTAAGACGATGCAAAATGCTTCATTCTCAGCACAAATTTTAACCCATGGAAAGAAAAAGCAGCAGCTTTGTAAATTCCCGTTTGGGACTTGCTATAAGTTTGGTAGCCAGAGAGATGACAGAGAGAGGAAAGAGCATATCAGAATATTATCAGAAAGAAAGAATGCCCTCTCCCTGAAATTAAAATTTTTGACAATAAGGGCCTTGTAAAAATGTGGGGATTATAGAGTGCACCAAACATTATACAGCAACAAGTGTGAAAATAATTTTGGCAAAATAGGAAGGCCTCTTTTTTAATGCTTTTATCTAAGCAAATCTAGAAAACTTCTATTTTTTAAAAAATTTTCTGGCCACCTTCTCTTTCCTGCAGTAAAATATCATGTTAGCATTTCTTATTCCCTTCAGTGTATGTAGCTGAAATTTATGCATGGAATTAAAACCACCTCCCACGATGGGAGTCTCTCCGTTTGAGATCCTACCCAGAATATGAATTTTGTGTTTCAGGGGAGGAAGAGCAGGTGAGGGTCTCGTTCATGGGCTCTGTCCCCCTGCTCCAAAGCAGGATCGCCTGGGCTGCTTTCATCCCTGGCAGCTGAGGACATCACTGCTCCTAAAGAGCTCCTGTTAGGGAGTCTCTGCAGAATCCTTAGGAAAATCCATCCTGAGCTTAAGTGTTCTTACAATTAGAAAGATTTGCTTAATATCTAACCTAGATCTCCTTAGCTGCAAGTTAAGCTCATTAATTCCTGTGATATCCCAAGTAAAAATGGTGAACAGATTCTTTTCCTTCCTTTTAGTGCATTAAGACAATTGTCAAACCTCCTCTGTCTCTGCTTTTCTGTAGCCTAAGAATCAACAGTTTATTAAAGCTGTTCTTGTAGGACAAATTGAATACCTTTGGTTCTTTTTTTCCCCCCATTTTTTTTTCTTTAATTTTTAAAAATTCCTTTTGCAGCTGTGTAGCTTTTCTTGGACAGCACTGGGATACAATATTTCAGGTGATATCTGGATTAAGTATTATTTCTGGAGCACAGAATGTTTTTATGCCTCTGAGGAAATTGTTGCTGTTCTTGTAAGGCCGTGACATTTACTGAGTCACAAACAATGTATGATCTGCTGTAGCCTTCTGATCAAGTCTTCAGGGTTCCTGGTTAGCTACTTGTTCACTATGTTTTCTTTGTGCCTCTAAATTTTTTTGTTCCTTTCTGAACTGCCTTCACTTTTCTCGATTACTGCCTCAATTAGTCAGATTTTTCTGGGGGTGTTTGTTTTCGTCAGCCTACTTTTGTGTTCTTGCAGAACTTCTTGCACTCCTTTATTTTTTTCACACACAAAAAAAGGTGCTCTCAAATCCTGTTACTGTAGTGCTATCTTCTTTAGCTGGTTATCTCATACTTTGGAAATTTGTTAAATTACCTGCAATATTCTGATTGAACCAGCCTGTGTTAGGTGTTTCTGCTCTTTTAAAAAAGCTCTTTTACCTCTCTGTTCCCTATAAGGATCATTTTGCTCTCAGAGAATTCAAGGGAAGTTTTTTTCTGTGTTGTGATGGCACTTTATAAAGCAATTGCATTGCAGGGGCCAGACAGCAGCAAAAAAAACCCAACAAGAACTTATCTACCTTGACATTCTTGCAGAACTGGAGGGGCAACTTTTACAAAAATTTATATTTTTAGAGAAGGAAAGTTTTAAAAAAAAATAGAATGAAAAGATAAAATATGGGTTGAATTTCTCTTCTGGAAAGAAATGAAAGAAATAGAAGCTAAATTGCACATCCAGAACACAACCTGAACAAAATGTTCCTTTATGCAGTGAAAAAATCTCAAGATTTACTGTGTGTTTTCACCAGAGATAGTTTTGGGTCAGTCATGAAGTCAAATAACCTTTAACTTGGTATAAAGGTAGCAGGCAGTCAAAACGAGGCTGGAGTTCTGGGGCACTTGGTGTGGGTTTGGGACTGGTACAGGGGTGACACTGGGAAATGTGAGTGCAGTTTGGGACTGGTGTAAGGGTGACCCTGAGCAATGTGAGTGCAGAGCAGGTTATGGAGCTGCTGGGACTGGGGGGGGGAGGGGCGGGATGAGTGAGCGGGGCTGGGATTCATGTCTCTCCAGCCTGGAGAGGAGAAAGGGCAGGGAAGAGAAGAGGTTCCTGTGCTCTCCAGTGGCTCAGGAGGGGTGCCAGTCCGGCTGGGCTGGGTGTACAGCAACAGGTCCAGAGGCTAAAGGCAGGAATACTTTCAAATTTCAACTGAATGCAAGGAAGAAAATCACTGTAGGAGTGGTAAATGTTTGGGATGAGGCTTACAGAAGAATGGAAATGTTTAAATCTCCTGGACACAGCCTTTAGCCACCAGCTGTAGCTGCACTTGATTTGCACGAGGGTTTGGAGCAGAGACCTCAGGAGATCCCTTCCACCTTCCTGAGCTTCTGGGCACCAAGTCCAAATGGAATTCGTTCAGTTTTGTCACATCTTTGTAAGCCTAGCTGGCACTGGAGAGAGCAGAGCCTCTCCACAGACCTTTGGAATGAAATATTCAGGAAGGTTTCTCAGTCAGAAGCCTGAAGGATTTCAGACAGGCAGACTTCTAAGTTCTTCTAAAACTCAAACAAACCCCAACTCCCACACTCTCGCAGTCTCTCCAAGTGTTTCTGAACTCACCTTTTAAATGGCCCACCAGTTATCAACTGAATTTTGAATTTGTGGTAAACTTGACTTCTGAGCTAAGAAATACAAAATGAGCCAGACTGTGCTCATAATCATATTAGCAGAAGCATTTGTTACATGGTGATGAGTCCCAAAAGGAGCAGCATCTTGAAAATTGTGTTGTCAAACTTCTGGATATTCACTTTATCCCTTTATGTGCTTGATTAATATCTGCACAGCTACTTGCATAGATGTAACTAATTTTTTTTTTGGAAAATGCTATAAAATATGAAAATAGCACTGTATAATTTCTGCAAGGTTATATACCTTACTATTATTTTTTCTAATCTATTGTAGAAAGACAAGAGGGTTTCCCCCCCCCCCCTCCAGAATTAAATAAACTTTTAATTAAATAAGAATTTTCTCTTCAAAATGGAGGCTACAAATATCTAATCCCAGAGCTACAATTTCTCAACCTTCCTCCTCTTCTTTGAGATGTTGCTATGGTTATTACCCTGCTGGGTAGTGAAATGCAGTAATTTGTTTAGCAATTCCTTTCTTCCACAATACTGTACACACATGGAGGGGGCTTGCGTTTACCAAGTGCATCCATGTGACAAGTCTGCTGTTTTTCACAAATTCTTCTCATGTAAGTCATGGTTTGTAAAGCACGTCTATTTGGGGTTAGTAACTGAAATTCTTATCCAGCAAAAACAAATTTCTCTGGTAGCAGAAATAAGTTGATAGGAAGCTGCTCCAAGTGCTGAGTGACTTTCCTCCTCTCTGCAGAAAATGTGAGGACCCCAGAAGGGGCAGCAGACGTGGTGTGTGGTATCTTTTGAATTTGTGGGGCATTATCAGTTAGAAGACTAAATAATCAGATGCTTGAAAAAAGCTTGACTCATAATTCAGCTTTCATTAAGAGCAGGGGATTTGCATTAAGATCTGTTTAAGAAAAATTGTGAGAATAAGAATATTCCTGTTGCATCTGTTCTACTTCAGTGTGATCTGACTTCAAATCTTAAAGCACGACTGTGCTAGAAGTGGCAAGCAATGATAAGATTTGCAGGGGTTTCTTTGAGCAAGGCTTGCATCTTCAAAATTGCTGAATATCTATAAACTATTATAGGCTTCTTCGAAAAGTTGGGCTGCGCTGACCATAAAATATTTTAAAATGTAGAAGGTTTGGTCATGGCAAATAAAGAGTTTGGGGTTTACTTGGTGGTGGTGGTGCTTCAGCTGCTGAGGACCACGCTTATGGTGTTGAGTAAAGAAAGTTCTGCATTGCAAGGCTCAAAAGAGCAAAGAGAAGGGAAGTGGCAGGTATTAAAAAGATGCGAGGAAATAGGCTGCAGGGTGAGCAAGAGTGGGTTTCATCTGGCCAGAAAACACAGCAGGCTGGTGTTTGGAACTGCCTGCGTTGTGCTTTACCAGGCTGTGAGGGGTTCTGCTGTGGGTCCTCCTTAGTGTCAGTCAGTCTTTGCCTAAAGTTTCAAGGGATGAAAGCTCCAGCTCTTCCTTTGGGAGACAGATTGTTCTGTAGTCTAATTAATCCCACAATCAGATTGTTTCTTCATGTTAATCAAAACATATATTCTTAATTAACCCCCGACCCTTCTTGCCTTGTATGCTCAGCAGAACACATTAGAATTGATGGCCTATGGTCATTTTTGCTGGTTTTTGTGTGTTATAGCAGCCACCTCTTCAAATGGTGTCAGGTGTGCTCTGACTTCCTTCTTCTGCCTGTTGCTTCTCACTGGTATTTGCAGGATGGGAAAACTGGAGTTCATTTTCTGGCTGGCCAAAGGAATGGCCAAAAAATAATTTTTAAAAAATGGGGGGGGGGAAGTAAGGCCTTAAGCTCTTACATGGAGTTCATGAAAGCCTGTGGGCTGATCCTAGCAGGCAGCCAGCAAGCTGGACTGGGAACTCAAGCAGGTTCCATTTCATTTGGGAAAGAAAGGCAAGGCCAACACAGTTCTGTGACGGAGGGAGGTGATGTCCATGTCCTGTCCTGTCCTGTCAACCTGCACCCTCGCTGGCCTGTGTAGCAAAACCACCCCTGGCAGTGAGGGAAGCAAAGGTCGTTGATGGGTTTAGATGAAATGTTTGCATTTTGGTTCAGTGCAAGATCAGAGGAAAGTTTCAGTAGCATTTCATCCCCTCTCCCCTCTCAGCTGTTTGCATGTTTAGTGCCATCTCACAGCTCTCTGCGTTGCCAGGGTTTCCACACGCTGTTCTGTTCTGGAGGATGAAATAAGTGTTTTATTGCAATCGTCTGGAATTTTCTTCATTCAGCCTTGCAGAAAAAGTACATCTGTCAAATGCACCTGTCTTTCTGCACTGAACTGTCAAGAATTGATGCGTAACTCCCAGAAGTATAGAGGAGTTGTTCTCAGCACCTTGACTTTTCATTTCTAAATCACCCAAGATTCTCCTAACCTTTTATTTGCCTCACAATCACACAGTAAATTTGCAGTAGACTGACTTCTCACTCAGCCTTCCAGGCTGCTTCCTCCACTGAGGTGTTTCTATTTTTCCACTTCATCTGCACCAGCTTAAGCCCCTGGGATTTTCCCCCAGGTTTGTGGATACTTAATGTGCAGAATATTACAGAATTTGAGGTTTTGTGGCAGCTGGGCTAGTGTGACATGTTTTAAAATGGCATTAGTTTCACTTATTTGATTTCTCTAAAACTCTTTCACTGCCATCTTCTGTGCCTTCCCAAATTCCTCCTCATTTTGGCTCATCCAAACAAGGTCAGTGTAACTTGAACATGGGTGCATGTCCTTAAAGGTAAGGAATTCAGGGAATAAGCTTAAGAGAATGACATACCTTAGAATTTTAGATTTTATGCAAAGTAGGAAAAGTACTAGCGATTCTTTCTTCCAAAATTTTAATAGCAATTGTCATATAGAGAAAAAAAAGCTGACAGCGCTCAACCAGTTATAATTATGTTGATATGTTCATTCTGAAATCCTAATCAGGTTGATTATTACAATCAATAGATTATAGTTGTCTTGATATTGTGTTTTATGAGGTCATATGTGGACGGTGAAACCAGAATCATGTCGATGTTTAAAATCAGCAAGTCGTAATTGTGTTGTTTGGAAATTGAATCCGGTTTCTCGTGGCCTTGAAGATGAATAAGAAATATCTTAAGGGTGGAGATTCTCCTTTTCCACTCCCTTCAGCCTGGCTTTGTCATCTCTGCCTCTCCTAGTTGGCAGTTCTGCAGAGCAGAAGGTCCCTTCCTGCCCCTTTCCCTCTGAGCCTTGTGTGTCTTGTGCGGCAGGAGAAAACAGCTCTGAGCCTCTTTCTCTGGGGGTTTTGTGCAGCAGTCAGTGCCTGTGTTGGCAGCTCTCCCAGGCTTTATCTGGTTTGACAACGTCTTCCATGCACCCAAGGTCTCTGGTCTGTCCTGTCTCATTGCTTGAGCTCCTGGGTGTGTGTCCAGTTTGCTCAGCTGTATCCCAGCCATCCTCTGTCAGGGGCAGTTCTGCTCTGCCCCACGAGGGCTGTGAGCAAACCTTGGGGCTTTCATTGCCCCGAGCCCCTCCTGTACCTTCAGCACTGCCTCCTTCACCTCACTGAGCAGAGGACCCACATTTCCCTCAGTTTCCTTTTGCTGCTGCTGTACCTCCCTCACCACCTTCCTGTCCGTGCCAGTCATAGTTCTCCGGGCTCTGAGCATGTGGAGCATATTTGCCCTGGGAGCAGCACCGCTGCTGTGGGGTTTGGGGTGTATCTGCTCTGAGAGCAGGGCACAGTGGGATTTGGGGTGTATCTGCCCTGGGTGCAGGGCACAATGGGTTGGGGGTGTATCTGCCCTGGGAGCAGCACAGCTGGGAGTGGGGCACAATGGGGTTTGGGGTATATCTGCCCTGGGAGCAGGATACAATGGGGTTTGGGGTGTATTCTCCCTGGGAGCAGGGCACAATGGGATTTACTCATTTTTTTAGTCAGAGCAGCTTCCCTAGGAGTCCCTTTGGGTCAGCCTTGGCAGGGAGCACCTCCTGGGGAGCAGCAAAGGAGCCAGTGTGTGCATTAAAGAAGGGGATCATGTCAGCTAACACAGCGATGCAAGACCTGTGATCAAAATCCAGAAAACTTTGCGTTGTTTTCTCCCAAACGAATTTCCCCCCAGTGTGCAGCCTCAGAGGGGGGGTGTGTGAGATAAAATAGAGCTCTGCAGCTGCAAACCCTGGGTGCTGAGGCAGAGCAACTCCTGCAAACTCTTATTCAGCAATAAAACATTAAAAGCTTGTTTCATCTATTCTTCTGACAACCACGTCTTAATGACCCAGAAAAGAGGTATCCAAGCACAAACATAGTAGGACTTTAAAACCCTAAAGGAATTCAGTCACTAAATTGTCTACAATTACGTGACACCCACACACGCTGGCTTAATGTATTACACTGAGGATGTGTTGACGACTTCACCGGCAATTCCACATTAAAATCACTGAGCAGAGCAAGGAGATTTTATTTTTCCCTCTTTATGTAGAGAAGTAAATTTAATAAATATTTTGTGAATATAATTATTTTATGTTAACTATATTTACATTGGCATATATCATTTTAAAAGGAACTATTAAAGCCAGCAGTAAGAAGTGAGGATATGTATATATACAGTTCTGCTCGTTAAGTAGGACTGTGAACTGACTTCATCATCAAACTCAAGGTACATAAATGGAGAGGATATGCCTGTCAAATATTTTACAATTTCAATGTTCTCATTTCTCTTAGCAGAGCAAATCTGATTTTTTCCTCCCTCTGTGAAAACAGGATAAAATTCTTTTTTCTGTGGAGATTAAATTCTTTAGCTTTAATTAAAATGATAATGGTTAATAGAAGAAGGGTATCTTATGAATTTGAAAAATTTCAAATTTAAACGGAGCAGTTTTTCCCTTTATAATTTTTTGAAGTGATAACTACAAGATTAAGCAGACTTTGTTTATGGTGGCCTTGTGTCATTGTTAAATCTTCTTGTATAAACTAAAAAGCTTTAGACCAGAGGGAAGGTAAAAATTGTTGGAGAGACTGTGCACAGTGTTTCTGGTGTCTCAACATTACTGCAAATAAAGCCAAGAAACCTGGTTTAACTTTCCACAGATTTGTAGTGCAATAGTTCAGGAATTCAAGGGGAAATGGGGAGGCCTTGAAGATCACAGCCACTCTGAACACTGTGGAGAGCTCTCAGTTGCTTGAGGGAAATCTTGCTGGAGATCACAGAAACATATTAATATTCATTGAAATTAAAACTTTTTTTTTTCTTTGACTATCTTGATGCATTAGAGGAAAAAGAATCCCAGGGTTTTGCCAGAACTCTAAGGTGTAACATATTTCTGCTATTTAATGTCGAGCAAGTTAATGTTCTGCCTCAGTTTCCCTGGCCGTAAATGGGGATAATGATACTTATCTCCTGTAAATTGCTTTGGGAACTTTTGATTATGAAAGTTGAATGTGATTATTCATTATGTTTGCTTCCTATGAATATTCTAGTGAATGTGTTTCGCAAGGGGATGATTAATTTTCAACAAATATCGGAGACTTGAGAAAATGAGTTTATATCCTCATAAATATAAATGTTCTGTTTCAGATACTGAGGGAAAGTGACATATTTGTATTCCATACAAATGAAGGCAGTATTCTCAAATGAGAAGCACTGAGCCCACACGTGTTAATCACATGTTCTCTCATGCCAAGAGCTATCAAGCTCCCCTCGTGCCAGGTTCTGAGGAAGGAATGCATAGATACACTTTGAGACAAAGTAAGGAAGAGCTGTGGATGCAAAGTTGACTGCTTTATGGTTATTTCCACATGTTACAGGGGTAAAACTTGGGGGGGGGGGGATGTTCTCTGGCAGGTTTTAAATATGCAGAGAGCCATTCTGTGACTGGGATTGTGTGGTGTGATGTGGGTCATGGCACAAGTGTCACTCCAGAGTCACTGTAGGGAGGTCACTGGTTAATGAGGATTTATTTCAGGAGGGCCTGAAGTGCCAAGAGATGGGAAATCTGGGATTGGTCTGTAGGTTTTTGTGGTGGTTGGTTGCCCTCAGAGTGAGGAGTTTTGCCTCACAGCTGGGGTTTTCTGTCCTGTTCTCCTCGCTCTCTCTCTTTCCTCTGTGAAGGTGCTCAGATGGTGGAATTACAGGACACTGAGACCCCTTTCAGGCAGCCTGAAGAGATCACTTCTTAGTCTATCCATAATAAGGCACATTTTTCTAACCTTGAAATCATGCTTGTTGTATGTTTACACTTTTCCTCTAATTTCTCAGCTCTTTGATTACCAGATGCTGTCTGGTCACACGGTCTGTGACCTTGTTCTTACACTTCGCTCATTCTGTGGCAGATACTGAACTGGGGTTTATTTTGGTTTGTACCCAGCGTCATGACAGACTACCTGAATTACCTTTCCACTTAATCTCCACTTCCATGTCAGAATCGCAGCTTTTTTTGGCTTCAAGCTGTCATTCCCTTGGTAGGACCTGTACTCTGTGCTCCCCGCTCCATAATTCTGATCAGTTCTTGTTCCAACACAACTTTCTCAAGAGTTAAAGTCTTTCCATAAGTTTTTTGTCACTGTGTCATCTACAAATTTTAGTAGGAGTATTTTTATTGGCGTTCAATTGTGTGATCCAAATGATTCTCATTCTGGTGATTCTTTCATTCCTGCTCTTTCACAATTACACTGCAATCCACCAGTCATCTTTTACCAAATAACACTTTGTGTGTGTGTGTGTATTTAAAAAAAACCCAACTTGATGTCGGGGTATTCATAATTAAAAAAGCCCACCAAGCAGTTTGTAGTTGAAAGGCTTCAATCTAATGAACAAAAGCAGGAGAGTATGAGAAGGAGTATCAGTACTGTTATCTTCATCTGACTATTAAAAATGACATGTAGGCAATATCTCTCTAATTATGTCAAAAGCACACGTGCCTGGGTTTAGATGAACACAACTGTGCTTTGTTTTCAGGACCGGGAGCTAAGCAGCATGAGAGGGCAAGAGGGACCCATTGCCAGCCTTGCTAAAGAAAAACCCTTAAAGCTTTTATTTTTTTTTTTAATCTCTGTGCCCAGGAAACAAAGAACAAAACAAAACTGGTCAGGAATGAGCTGTGTCCACAGAGGTGGCTTTGGGGCTGGCCCAGAACTCAGTTGCTGGTATTGCTAAATAACTCTTTTCATCAACAGTGATGTTCCAAGCCTCCCTAGAAAGACACAGGTAAAGCTGTTGTGCAAGGAATAATTTCCATTTCTAGTGATGAAACTGTAGAATATCACTGGGATGTGGGGATTGGAAGCCAAAGAAAATTTTCAGGTAGCCTGAAACAAAAAAGGCAGTGACTGAAGAGTGTTCATGTAAATTTTCTGTAAGATAGCCTTTAAAAAGTTATTTTTACTTACAAGAGCTTAATTGAATACTTATTTCTCTGTGGGCAGAGTACAGGTCAGCAAATACTTACTCCAGCCCTGTCTAACAATCTGAAGATTATTGGGGAATTTAGAAAACCTAAACAAAAACCCCAACAAAAAAAAGCCACTAAGGCCAGAGCTTTATAATTTTGTCAACTTTTATTTTATTTCATTTTTTTCAGAGGTGTGAATAGATATTGAATTGTGCCTGAGAAGTGTGATTGTTTTGTCACTCCCGCTGCATCAGGGGATTTTTATTTTGGCAGTTATCGTTAAGTAAAAACTGCCAGAGAAAGAGTTGAGCTAGAGGAACATATTTGAAAGATTCCTGCACCAGTCAAACTCGCTTAGCCCCTTAATCCCTTACATTGGCAGTTGAATCCAAGAAAAAATGTAGCAGTGCACAGAGGAGCTATAAACAAACAAAGCTTGAAGCTCTTGGCACCTTAAAAAATTGTCTGTTTCTCATAAATACATTGCAATAAAACAATAGCTACTAAACATTAGTGGAGGAAGAAATCAGCCATGAGGAACTCGAAGTAGGTGGCCTTCCAATTGTGGGGAAAAAACATCAAGCAAGAGGCCAAGATAAATCCTGCAAATACCATGCAAGGTTTTGGAGGACTTATTAATAAAACACACACACAGAACAGTGTAGAAAACTTTGTTAGTTGTTCATTTGAATGGTTGAATAGTTGTCTTAGGCACTGGGGCACTTCATGCCCTGCCATTTAAAGAGCTCCCTTTGATTACCCATTATAAGCCCTGCCTTACTGCCCCTTTGTAGCCCTAAAGGCTCACACGCAGCAACATTTTTGCTACAGAATATGGGAAAGAAAGAAAATCAGATGTCACCTTTGTGAAGTGCAGTGATGGCAGCAAGGATTCTTTCTCACAATTACGAATGTTTCACTGTGAATAGTTTGAGTATCCTGTTAAAAAAGCAACAGGGAGGAATTTTTGTGGTGACTAGTGATGCACATGCCTACAACTGAAAAAAGCAATATTTGAAATGGTAAAGTTTGGATTGAAATTCTACTGTATTAATATTACAATTCCATAAAACCCAGGCTGAGGTAGAAATACTGCATAAAATAAATGGCAAGTGGACAAAATAAAGCTCTTTAGTTGGCCACTTTATATATGCAGGAGGTTTTTATTTATGGCAGCAACTGTATATTTCTATAACCATCTTTTTTGGTAGGTGGAGTGGACAGGTAAAGAATCAAGAGAAAGTTGTAGAACGAGATGAAACAAATTAAGTTATTTAAAACTGAATTTGCTTGTTATCTTTTGTTCTGTAGTTTGTCTTTCTTTAGGTTTTGCATCCCTTGCATTGCCCTTTCTACCCAGGACACTTTTACGCCATTGGCCAGATCTCACATTGATAAACCAGTTGTTCCCAGTTGATGGACACACTGCAGAACTGGTTTATGTATTTTGTCTGGATATGAAATCTGATTATGAATGCCTGGGATACATTTTTGTCAGCCTGAAACTTTCATTGTGATGGGAGCTCTGGTTTGCCTTCTTTTTGCTCTCACTTTTGAGGTAAGATGGGTGTGAGGCAGAGAGGGCTGGGGTTTAGGCAGGAGTTCTCAGTAAGGAGATGAGGGCTTGCCTGAAGAAGCAGAGCAGGTGCCACATCAGAGAGGAGGATTCTTAGCTGTAATTTTAAGAGGTGTGTCTTGGTTTCAAAGACAGGTATTTGCTAAAGAGGGCAGAAGCCTCCTTTAGAATAGGAAAATGTAACCCCCTTCCCTCCGAATTGGTAAAATTTTGAAATCAAGGGGCTTTCAGGCAATGGTATGAGGAAAAAAAAAAGAGGAATAACAGTCCTTTACTAATATATGTGTATATATATATGATGGGACAGATAAAACAACAACAGTGGTAACCACCACAAATAAGAACAGACAAACCCACGGACAGTCTCTTCCCGCTCTGTTGGCAGTTCCCCTTTGGTGCAGTCACAGTCACAGCCGGCAGGGGCACTGGTGCTCCCGGTGCACAGGGAGGATGCGATGACTCCCCTGAGAGGGGGAACAGGGGCTTGGGGATCCGGAGTTTCCTTCCCTCAAGACACTGGAGTGGACGGTGGAGAGTTGGTAGAAACACGCAGCTGAAAACAGAAGCCCACGGTGGAGGAAGATTCTTCCTGGAGCTCCAAGCAGTCTCTCTCCCTCTCCTCTCAGTGTCCAGGAGCGAAAGAAGGTGTTCTCCAGCTGTGTTTAGCCCCTTTTAACTAGCCCCATTCCCCCAGTATCTCCTCCCCCCTCTGAGGGGAAATCTCAGATATCAGGGAATCTTAGATAAGGCCTAGCTATCTGCACCCATCTCAGAGCCAAGTCTTTGTCCTTCTTAATCACTCACCCATTATTGCCTCCCAGCAACTAATCACCTACCCATTTTCACTTCCCAGCAACAAGAATGGGGAAAAATTCCTAAGACAGGGAGGCAAACAAAAAAAGAAAAAGTATCCCAAACCCTGACAGAGGTGGTAGAGGGAAAGCCTCTAGAGGATAAGACGGAAATATCTGGGAGAGTTGCAGCATCTTACACCTCAGGTTACTTCCCTATGTATGGTAAATTGTGTGTGGGGAAAGCACAAGGTGCTGTGTTTGTGCCGCTCACTGCCTTTGTAAAAGCTCCTCCTCAGAGTGCTTGGTGAAACGTGTGCTGGTGTGCCTGGGAGGTGGGGATTGCAGAATCAGATCCCCTGGGAATGTGTACTGTACACAGCCTTGTTAGCAGTAGGATTTAATAAATCCCACATCTCCAGGCTGCCCCAGGCGCGTTTGCATCCCGAGCTGCCTCATTCCCGGAGCATGCTGTGTCCCCAGCACAGCTCTGTGGGGTAGGGGAGAGGCTGCCTTGGCACAGCCTCCTCCTTGGTACACCCTCCTCCTCTTCCCAGCATCCCCAGTGACAGCTGGAGGGTGTGAGGGCAGCAACCTGTGGACATTTGTCTGCCTTTATAAAAGTTCTCTAATCA
Source organism: Pomatostomus ruficeps (assembly GCA_013400735.1). Taxonomy (NCBI): domain Eukaryota; kingdom Metazoa; phylum Chordata; class Aves; order Passeriformes; family Timaliidae; genus Pomatostomus; species Pomatostomus ruficeps. Next base: position 30,559 of record VYZT01048343.1, read on the forward strand.
ATCTGAGCAGTTTGTGGAAGCAGCACAGACAGCAGCACTGGTTCTAAATGTGTGTAACTGCACTGTGTGAACAGAGCAGAGGGGCTCTGACACCCTGGGACCTTTGGCATGGTGAAGGTGCTCAATATCCAATAACGCAATTTCGTGTCACCCTTCAAGGTAGAGGATTCAGTTTTGTTTTTGTTCTGAGGATGATCACCGCAGGAGTCAGCACTGCCCAGAGGTGTTGGGCTGCGGTTGCAAGAGACAGAAACCCTCCCGGGTAGTTCTGGTGCAACACAGGCCCACCCTCACTGGTGATCAATGCACCATAACGTGCCAGCCATATGCCTCACTGCTGTTGTCTCTGGAGAGCAGAGGAATTATGATTTGTTGTGTAAGTGTAAACTAAACAGATAATCCCTATTTACTCTGCAATACTTGGAAAGCCCTTAAGTCAGAATGATATTTTAATTGTGTGGTTTCATCAGCAGCCAAGGTTTGCTCACTGTTGTGCATTCACTACGTCATAATTCCATCCTGGAATTCACAGGGGACTTATTTTCACTTACATGGAGATCTCTTCATGCTGTTCTGTCAGTGAAAAGGAGACTTACGGTGGGAGGAAATGACACTAATATACAGTGCAGGTACATTGTCAGGGATGTAGAGCAGTGTTATTGCAGTAGGATATGATGTCCACTGCTCACTTCAGTTCTCAGCAAAAAGAAATTCTCTCCTTAACTAAAAAGGCAGTGGAGAGCAAACTAACTCAGATTAACAGAAATGCAGGAGCCCTTTTTGCTGCACACCTGATCTCAGGCAGTAGAGGAGAGCCAGGTGCTGCTACCATTTTCTCAGAGATGATGTTCCCTGGCATGGCTGTGGTGCTACCTTGGTTTAGGTAAAATCCTAAAGAATTGCAGATGCTCTCCTTGCTGGTGCTTTAGAATAGAGAATATTTGTGAGTGTCTGCATGGGCTGTCTGACAGTATGCGAAAAATGAATTATTACCAGTGAGCAACGAGAGTTCATTAAAAAGAAGTGCTTGCTTCAGAGAGAGATAATCACAGCGCATTTCCTGGTGGATTTCTTAAAAACAAACAACCAACTCCCCAAAACCACAACCCATCAAGAAAAACCTTAATGGGAGAGACCTGTAATGCATTTTAAAAAAAGGTGGTTTGGTATTTAAGCACTACATGATAACAGGAGAGCTCTTTAAATCCACTTAGGCTCTTCCTGCCTCCTGGGTTTAACTTTCATTTTAGAATTCAGTGTCATCACTAAAGCACAAGGACACTGTTCCTCCTGGCTTTAATCTGTATATTCCACTGGCTTGATTTCCATTGAAACCAGCAATATCTTCCCTTTCATAAAGGATTCCTTTATGAGGCACTCTTAAAATTTTTGATCTTGATTTTTGGTACTGCTGACTGATAATCGGTCTTTGTTTTATGAATAATATCTTTCAGTATAAATATTTTAATTAAATGTAGCAAGAATTATTATGAATTATATATTTTACCATCAAAAGCAATCACTAATACCATAGTATTTGACGTTCTGGATTTTCTTTACCAGATAAAAGCCTTCTCTATGCATGTGAAGTTTTATTAGCCATTTTAAAAATATAAATACATAAATTATGGTTCTAAATATTTCACTTTGCCTTTTGTCCTACACATAATTTCCCAGGCTCATGGCAAAGTGAACACGTGGTTTTGACAAATTCAAAATAAATTCTTGGAGTGAGTGTGTGCCGTAGCTGTCAGTGGTGCTGGAAATTTCCGAAGCCAGTATCATGAATGAGTCTGACAGCAGCAGTGTGGGCTCAGGAGTCAGTGGCTCTTGTTGGTTTGAGGCTGGCAAATGTGGGCAGGGTTGGATTAAAATGTCATTTGTAGCTGGTTTTTTTCATGAAGGGGTCACCAAACAAAGGTTCAGTGCTGGGAAGCAACGCTGGGCTCTGTAGGTGAGTGGTAAGGCCAAGAAAGTTCCCAAAGGAAGAGGCAAAGAGCAGAGGGGACGTGACTGAGGTTTGGCTGCAGCCACTGCTCTGGCCAGACTCTGTCCAGCATGTGGCTGTCTGGGCTTTGTCCTTCTGTCACCGTGGCCAAACAGGAATAAAAGGGAATTTGCAGGTCCTGAATGTGCAGTACAGCAACTCCTTTTGGTCCAGGCCTTTTGCTGGTGTCAGCTTGAAATTCGCATCTCAAGCACAGCATCTAAGAGAAAAAAAGTGAAAGAGAAAGAACAACTCCCATAATTATTTTATTCACTAATTGGGCTTAATTTCCAACATATCTGTTTTGGTCCATTAATTTCCAGCTTCATGCTCCCCTTGTTTATCAGAAATTATCTCAACGCAGCTGTTTGCTTTTATGAGTAGGCATTTTTTGGTTTGGGCTACCTAAATCTTTCTGTCTTGTGCTTTTAATTTTGGTGAAATGGTTTTATGCATCAGTCTGAACACTTGTTTCCTTGGATAACTAAAATAGACTTGTCTGTGGAACAGGAGGTACAGTAAACAGTGCTCCTGTAGCCTTTATTTTTCTGTCACATACTTGCTGTTTGAATTTTTGCTTTTCGCTGCTGTTTTCTTGGGAACTTCAGGAAATTGCAGCAAAAACAACATAAAAAGAAAAGCCGCTTCAGGAATATATGAACCTTACTTTATATTCCAACACAAATTTTAGCACTCTGCTTAAGAAAAAAATGTGGAGGAAGATGAAATTTACTATTCCTGAGCATCCCACCCTTTCTGAGCTGAGGGCTGCTGGTTTAGTGAGCAAGCATTTGCCTGCCTGCAAAGTGAGGGGCGGCGCAGGGGGAACCCTACACGGGAACCTCAGGCAGAAATGGGAAGGGGGGGAGAGAGAAGAGACACAAATTTGTGCAGTCCAAAAGCAGCTCAAGCTCTCCTAAATCAATAACTGCTCGCTGGAGATTTGCATTGTTTTAATGCAAGCGTTGCAACGCATTTCTGTGATGAGCAGTGCTACTGTAACACAGTGAGACAGCAAAATGTCATTGTCCACAGCTTCCACTTGCAGCTGCAGGGGAAATCCAGAGCTCTACAAATCTCTGTTTTATCCTGTATAATGTTCACTAAAGCTCTACAGCAGGCTTAATCAGTTGGACATGAATTAATGATGGTTATCAAACACAAAATAATGAATTCCAAATAAATACTTATTGCATAATTGAAGTCACAAGAATTTTCTATGAATAAAATATATTTGTATTTACAATGCATAAATTCAGTTGTGACACTCTTGGCCATAAACAGCTTTCTGATGGAAGTATTGATGATCTATGTTAAATTAGTAATAGCTTGAATACATTTCTTAATTATGTCACCAACTTTGTGTGCAGGAATGTTGTTTGAAGTGAGTTGGCTGCCATTTATTTTGTCTGTTCTAGGGGAACAAAATGGTGGGATTTTTTAAATTTATTTTTAAAAACTAGCATATACTCAAGAGCCTCTGTTGATGACAGAATGTTTTGGATTAGTCTTTTTTGTTTATATATGCAGTGGATGTGATGTAGTTTATTTCTGCTTTGCTAAAGACAATTCAGATAATTTTGTCATCGATGCAATAATTAGCACAGATTCACATGTGCTGCAGAAAACATAAATATTCTACTCTGGGTCTTCTCAGAAAGCAAGGCAGGATATACCAGAGAGCTGCATGCACATGGTAGCATTAACAGAAAACTCTTTATGTTTTAAAAACAAACAAGCAAAGGTAAAAGTGTCGTTTGGGGATCCTCAGGGATAATTCTTGAGTCATCAGAGTAACCCTGTGATGCCTGATGGTTTTTGTCTTTTCTTTATACATCCTTTTCATACATTTTTATCCCCTTTCCCTTTCCTGGTACCCTTCACAAACACTCCTTGTCTCTCAGCCCTACATGTGGATAACTCTTGGAGGCTGAGATTGAGCTCAGGTTGGGGGTTCTCTGAGGGGAGCAGACAAAACATCCCGACTGTCTCCAAACCAGAGGCTCCAGCCTTGCATGGAACGTCCTCTCTGGAACATGTTTTTTAAACTCGGCTGGAGTCTCACTTGGGGGTGGTAATTAGAATGGGGGACAGTTCCCTCATTTGTTCAGTTTCTCATTGGGGATTTTAGGTAGATCTGCTCATTTGTGAGCTCCATCCAATTGTATCCGCGTTGTACCCGGGGGGTGCTGCTCGGCTGTTCCCACCTGTGACGAGTTGTGCACCTGGGATCCCATTAAACCCAAGGGAATGCCCTTTGCCCTGCACTGCTGGGGCTGCCTCTGATTTTTACCAGCCCTTAAGGCATCACCTGTGCAGCAGACACCGACGATGCTCAGCATTAGAGTGGAAGGCTCAGAAAGTGGCACCTTTGCTGTGCCCAGGAGGTTTCTGTGAGCTCGGGCTGGGCTCTTTCTGACCAGGGACAGAAGTGATTTCCAGACCCAGAGGTACTTTGATACCAGTGGGTCAGCAGGGAACTTTGTAAGCCACATCACCTCTTTGCACATCAGTTTCCTGTTCATAAACTGAGAATGAGTCTTACCTACACAGCTGGGACTGGGAAGTTTATATAACATTTTTAATCTGTCCAGCTGAGCCATCCTCAGTCATTGCAGTGTTAGTTTCTGAAAGATGATTTGAGTGCTTCTAGTTGAATTAGCATCACACATTTCAATGGATGTGAAATTTGGTTTTTAATGAGCATAAACTACCCCCTGCTTTGGCAGCAGTGTTATCACTATTGCTCTCTTATCTGAGAGCCCTGGCTATGGCCCAGAATAAAATCCTTCTTGTAAAGAGCTGAGAAAGAGAAACAGATAAATAGAAAAGCAGTGAAGTACTAGTGCACGATAGGCAGAGGCCTTAACATGTCAGCAATCTTACTGCATTTTGCTCTCCTTTTTTCCTCAGCAAATGGGAAGTTTCAGGAGATAATTGCAGAACAAATAATGAGCCTTGTCAGCATTAGCCACCCCTAAGAAAGAAGTACATGATGGTGAGTGTTCCAAGGTGCTTATTTAAGTGTCAGTGAGATGGGTACAGGAAGGTTGGAGGAGAGCCAGGAGAAGTGCAATGATGGGAAAGGAAGAGGGGTTGGGATCAGGGGAGGAAGGGTCAGAGTCAGAGCAGAAGTGCAAAGGAACTCATCTCTCCCACTCTGCTGGGGCTGAGGGAAGGTTCGGCTTGAGGAATACAGACCAGATCTCATGGCAGCCTGCAGCACTGTCAGCCTGGAGTGACAGAGGAGACAAACACCCACCTTGGGGAGCCCTGGGGAGCAGGGGACGTCCTGAGCCTTCTAACTGAACTGCAGAGGTTACTTGTCCCCATTGCCCTCTGAGGAAAACAATTCTGAAGCATAAAACCATGTTGGGAAAACATATTTGAATTAATGAAGGGTAGAATGAAAACTGTTCCGTGAAGAAAATCATTGTTTCCTAATGAAGGGCACCTCCTCTTGCAGAGTGGGGTCTGCTGCTCCCTTGGGCTTCTCTTCAAAACTCAAGTGAATTCAGGGTATTTGCACTAAAATCCAGATGGGTTCACAGTGGAAAAAGGGCTTGTGATTTCTGAGATTTGTGACCCTCTCTCTTGAAAAGCTAAAGCAGTAGAGCCTCTGTAGAAATGGTGAAATGCTTCAAGTCACTGTTCTGCCTCTGGTCTAGCAAAGAATTTCTAGATCAGCTCTAAGGAATAAATCTTCTTGAGAAGGGATAAAATTCTTCATCCTGCACATTTAAAATATACCAAGATAAAAGCATAAGGAAACATACTGTGCAGGTGTCAGCACAGGTGGTATCCCCACGATTTTCCTTTCTTTTTTGTATTTTGTAAATATTTTTTAAAGGCATGAATATACTTACCTACTTCATCTTTATGTTCCACTATTAAGAAAAGTTCAGAAAGATAAAATTGAGAGTGTTCTGGTTTGGTTTTTTTCTTGGAATAATGAAGAATTGGAATGAGGTTTACAGTGCAGTTTGTGCCCCTTATCCACCTAGTCTTGGATGCTTTCTCTGCCAGAGGCCAGCCCGAGGTGCCTGGGGAGAGTCCGAGAGCCTCCCATTCAACAGTTCCAGTACAAATCTGTTTTCCAAATAAATCCTTTCAACATCACAGCCAGCTAACATAAAGAAATGGCTTTTTTTTTTTTTT
>VYZT01048343.1:36747-58358 GCA_013400735.1 Pomatostomus ruficeps
TTTTTTGTCATAAGATTTGCAACATTTAGGTAATACTTAGAGCAAGGACAAAGAAACAGTCAGATTTTCACTTTATGGCCCCTATTTCATCAGTAGCAGGAGTAGGTCAGAACAATTACAGTACATCTCATAAAGCTGTCTGCCTCTCTACTCTGCAACTTGATTATTCTGTATAAATTTCCAACTGAAACTGTAAAAACTGAGATATTTATACTATGACATGAAGCTGTAATGATATGAAACCTCTCCATTTTCTCATGTCTGTCCACAAAAGTGAGATTTTGAGTAGATTTTGCTCTTTACAATCTGTAAGAAAATAACGTAGATGTTATCCTTTAGAAATCTGCTTTACTGTACTCTGTTATTTCAAAGTTACATATTTTTTTGTCATACCCACGTGAAAGCAAAATTAAAACAAATTCCAGCAATACCTGTGGGTTAGATTTTGAAGGGGAAAAATGGCACCACACAAAATATTCTTTAGAACTTAACAGGAACACAACTACTTTACAACTTAAAAAGAGCAAACTTTTGCATCCTTGTGGCGGTGCCAGTTGTGTTCTCCTTTTCAAATGTTGTCAAAAATTATAAAGCATAAAAGCTTTCAAGCACCGAAGATTAATCCTCCCTCCCTGAAAGATATGGATTGTAGTCAAATTCTGTAAACCTCGTTTTGCTTCTGGCTACATATTTTTAAGGATAATTCTGAAGCAATATCAAAGCAGATGGTGCAACAGCAGCATTGAAAAAGCATTTGGTGTATTGTAAGTGTCAGGTTAAAATTCACAACCTGATGAATTGCCCACAAGTTCAGTGCTAAAATGGTACCATTTCTGTTTTAAAATAACTAAGTTAGAAACTATTTTCAGAACTAGAATTAAAATAAAAAAGAGAATAAATAACCCATATGTCCCTTGTTGTTTTTAAATATTTAAGTGTCAAGTGGAATTGTGAAAGCAAGGGTTATGTGCATTGTATTGCTATAAAACTTTCCATTTGTTCAGAATTTTCCTGCTGTGTGAACGGTGTTTTCAAAGACCTTTGCAGCTGGTATTGTCAGCATATGCAGCAGATTGGAGTTTTACATAACACTTCAGGAGCAAACACTGTTGGCTTTGAAGGAAACTTTGTTTTAAAGGTAGCAAATTCTCAACAATATCACTGTGGAAGAAGAGAAATCCTCCTCAGGTGATGGATAAAAATTGACCTTTCTAACTATGAATAATATCAAATGGAGCCATTAAAGTTCAGTTTCCTCACAACTATAAGACTACATGATGCTATTTTATATTTCTATTCAGGAAAAAAAAAAAAAGGATAGGATTTCTTTCATACTATAGATAAGAGGAGACAGCTCCCATTTAGCCAGCAATTCCCACAAAGAAATTTGAGGTTTTTATACCCCTATTTCACTGCCAGAGGATTCATGGGCCTTCATTTAGCAGCTGAGGAGATGGAGGGCTGGGAGAAACTCTGGAAAGAGAAGTTTCCAGAGAATAAGGAACTGGCGATTACGAAGTTTCTCCGCTCTCCTTGTCAGGCAGAGAATGTCCTGCTGGAGGCTCGGTGGCCAAAGCCCTGCGTGGATTTGCCACTGAGGGGCTCCGAGAGTACCGGGTTCCTTGTCAGTGATAACACAGCTGGAAACTGTCTTTGGGAGGCCTTGGTTTAGTTCTGGGGCTCTACTGGCTCATGGCAGCCCCGTGGGTTTGGGGAAAGCTGGAGGAGCAGGGCATGGCTGGTTCCCAGATGTGCTGTGTGCTGGGACAGATGCTGCCGTGGCACCGCGGGGTTCAACCCTGCTGGGCTCTGGGGGTGGTGATGGGGCCACGTGGGGCCTGAGGCTGCATTTTCTGAGCTACTTCTATATTTCATTGTGCCTCTGCTTCTCCCCTGTGCAGAGAGCTCCTGGAAGGCTTAGCTCTATGTTTTACCTGTCATCATTCAGAGTCTGGTTTGCAGATGATCTTTAAGGGAGGAACACAGCTGCCTTTTTGGACAGAGTTAGGGGTGATATCTGAGGCATCACTTACACAAAGCCACTTGTAGTGATTAAATTTCCTAGGCAGCGCTGAGGGTTTGGTGCTCATGCAGTGTAACTGGAAGGAGAGTGGTGCTGCAAGTTCCTAGGTGGATCCCAGATTTGAGACTGACCCGTTCTGTGCAAGGATGAGAAGCATCCTCCTGCTTGGTTTGGTGTGGTTTCCAATCTATTGATCCATGGAGAAGGCAGCTGCCTCTTCAGAGACTCCAAAAATGAGATGCCTGGCTAGAAGTGCTCCACTGAATAACAGCTTTGTGGCTATAAACATATTAGTTGAGGTATGTTGTTTTAAAGATATCCAAAATGCTATACTGAAAAAAACCATGAGATTCTGAGGTGAGGAAAAGACAAAAGGGGGGGTTCTTTGTACATGAGTGAGTTTTTTCTGCTGCTGTGAAGCAGAGCTGATGTTTAATCAAAACTTCAGTGAATTTAATATACACTGTAGGTGTTTTAGTACCTATAACCTTATTTCTTGCTTGGTTTCTTGAAAGGAAAATAACCTCTCCTAGGATTTGTTTTTAATGAGATGTAGGTAATGCATTTTCTGAGCTTACAAGAGTGATGCCTGAGACTGCTCGGGGAGGCAGCGTGGGGAGTCCTTTCCCATCTGTCCTTTAGGGACCCTGGCCTTGGAAATCGCCCTGCGAGCAGGGCCTCTGGCCAGGTCTGTGCTGCTTCTGGCTCTGGGGTGGTGACAGGGATGTGTGGCAGAGTGGGTGCTACATCAGAATCTGCTAACCAGGGGATAGAGAACTGTTGTTCCTGCTCTTTCCTCTGGGATACATCAGTGCTTTCCTAATTAATTAAATGTAGTCTTGCAGTTAAAGCAGAAATGTGCGTTGTTAACTCCTGTGCAGCTGTGAGCTCAGCAGAGGGGGTTTGTAGGTTTGTGCAGCAAAGACAACTTTGTGTTTCTGCAGCGAGACTTGGCCTGGGAATACCAAGGAAAGTTACTCTTTAAGTTTGTCCTGGTATGGCATGAATGCTCAAGTGGCATAATGTAGGATTTGTTTACTTCTAGCTTGAAGAGCTGGATTTTCTATGGAATCCTGATTTTTCTAACCTTTCCTGGCCTTCTGAGGTTAATGTTGAAAATGACCTTAAGCATATACAAAAAGCCTGAAAATTTCCAAGTGAATGAAGTGATTCTTCAGCTGGTATGAAAATGGACTGGGTGTGTTTCAGGGGGTCTACAGTTATTTCCCCCCTACTTTAGAGATGTTTGGAAAAGTTGCTGCTTGACAGCTGATAGACAGTTTGATGCAGATAAGAAGACAGAGCTGACACCATACTTGAGAGAAGGCTGCTGGTGTTATCAGCAGCATGACCAGAATCCAAGGTAGGAGTGAACAAACCACATATTCTTGATGCTCTTCTGCTACCCAAGGGTTCAGGAGTGGGACACAGCTGCTTGTAGTCCTCATTCATATCCCGCATTTTTTGTTAGCTGTTAAAAAGTAAAAAAAGAAGTGAGGAACATGCCCAGAGCATTCTCAGCTGTCCCTGCAGTATTTCTTTGGTTGTGTTATGCCTTGAGATGATGCTAAGAGGTGATATCCAAACCCAGGCTGACTCTGCAGTTCAACACCAAGGCAAAGCAGTGCTTCCTAATGCTCTGGCCCCATGACAAAATGAAAATATCGAGAGGGCCTTGCCTAACTCCCCTACACCCAGTGTCTCACCCGGCTTCTCGCTCGGGTTTGTTGCCTTGGAAACCAGGGACTGTGCGCACGTGGCACCGAGCGGGCCCGCGGTTCGTGGACATGGCCCTTGGGGGCCCCATTACAGAATTTCTTATGTTTAGAAATACTTTGTAATAAGGCCCCTGGTGTCTCTTATTAGCAGTAAAGTGTAGGGCAGCCTTCATCAGCATCAGCTGTCAATTTGTTTCTTATGGAAATGGATCCACGTTGATGGCGTGTAAGATTTTTTGGAGATTTTCTGCTGGAACGGAATTCTCACTTGCTCTTTTTCTGCTGCCACTTGACACACACTGCTCTAATTTGCATGCTTTTCTACTCATTATATTGATCTCAGTCTTCTCAGTGAAATGAAGTAACAACTTGCAAAGGGAAGATGGGCAGAGAGAGAGGAAATAAACTCACAGAGAAGCATTTTGTCTGCACCATGCCTTAAATTACAGTAGTAGAGTTGAAGCAGTTTTAATCTTCACTGACTAATCTGCCTTTTTTTTTCTATTTTTTGCAAAGTTTTCTGCCTTCATCTTTGCTAAATGGTGTTTTGATTCTCTTTAAAATGCAAGCTAAAGTATTAACCTTTAAGGGAATGTCATAGAAATGAATATATGCCTATTGCATTTTTTCTACTACCTCTTAGGAAGTACAAAGATGAGTAAGATGTTTCAAAGGCTGTAAGCTAGCCAATACCTGGTGTAAAAACAATTTCAGTTACAAGGCAAGTTGTAGATGAAAAGCTTGGGTCCAGGGCTGTGCAAGACTTTTTTTTGTGGGTTTTGTGGAATTTTTTTGGGTTTGGATGGGTTTATTCCGTTATGATGGCTTCTTTTCCTGCAAATATTGCCAAAATGCCTGTATTGGGTGGGAATGTCCCAGAGAACCTACAGCCTCTGTTTATTGTGGTGATCAATCCACGACACAACAGGTCCCTGTCCCCTCCACGATGGAAATGCATAAGTTTCTCTTCAGATCTGACATCCTGCTGTGCAGGTGAAAGAAAGAGAGGAGAGGGACAGAGAGAAAGGTGTTTCACTCCTCCTGTTGAGTGCATCGGTCCTTTCCACTGACAGCTGAGAGAGATTTGATGGGAAAGGCTAAACACTAGTGGAGGAAGCATGCAAATAGGAGAATTTAATTTAAAACCCAAAGATCTTTGGGCATTATCTTTTACTTAAAAATCCCAGAAAATACAAGCCTGAAAAGCTGAGAGAAATGAGAAGTGTATACTCAATAGATGGCCTTGTCATGCAATCACATTTTGGGGTCTTTAAGACCCTCTTCGCTCCATGGTTGAATTCCTATAATCCAAGCCGTGCATACACTCCTCTAGACAAAGATCAGTATCTGCTGAGAAAACTCCTTTCTTGTCATTAAGACTTGACATTTCTGCTCATTGTGGCTGCCTCACTGCATTAAACTTTCCTTAGAGGATACACAAATTCTGCTTTCAGATGTGAATACCAGGAAGGGACACATGAAATAGGGAGAAGGATTTATTCTTGTTCACAGAGGCTGACTGGAGAGGCACAAGGCACTGACATATCCTGCACATTTCAGACAAGAGGGGATATAGAAATCAGAGAAACAAGGTAGACTTGTAGGGGTTTGGTCTCAGGTAATCTCTCACCCAGGCAGGTTTGTTTTCCTATGGAAAGTTGTCTTCAATTTTCCGCAGTCAAGTTTTAAATGTCTTTGGTGTTAGGGCAATTTGATACTTTCCTCGTGAGATTGTACCACAGCCAGGATATTTCACTGGTAGGCTGCCTTCTAATATTCTATTTAAAAAAAAAAAGTTTCTCCACGGAGAAATTCTAATGAAATACTGCCACTGCACAAACTGAGTCTATAAAGATCCCGCAGGAAAAATGAATGGTGAAACTCCCAAGGCAGGAAAAAAAGATTAAATTCAAAATGGCAAACAATGGAAGAGAATCCTTTAACAAGAATAAATCTAAATTGCTTGAACTTCATTGTGCAAAAGGTCTCGATTTCTGAAGGCTGCTTTTCTTCTACCATCATCTCTTAATTACAGTGAAGATGTCCCTTGAATGCCTGACATCTTTTATAATCGGATCTCATTCATTGTTGCTCATGATACTCTCATCATTAAAATTGTTATTTATACATATGTGCTTATGATTAATATTTAAAAACCCTGTGAGTTGCAAGCTATGAGTTGTAATTTACTTTTTTTACTTCCAGTCCAATGAGAATACGCATAACTATTACTCAGATTTGTCCCCCCGCAAAAAAACCACCCCAAGACCAGTAAACAAGATCATCCAAAATCCTTCGAGTTGCATTTCTGGAAAAGAAGAGTTAGGTGAGGTAGCAGTGGGATTTCACTCTGCCCTCTAACCTTTTCTCTTTTATTCTAATTCCCTCTGAGTTGCAGTTACACTTTTATCTCTCCCTTATGGCTGCCAGGGATGTCGAAGCAATATTTGCTTTCCTGTATCCTAAAGGATAAATCCTGGCTGCTGCGGATAGACAGTGGGCATTTACTGCTCTGCCCACCAGAGATCACTTCTGCATGAGAGGAAGTAAAATAATCAAGTTTCCTCCTTTTTATGCTTGGATCTTCCACACAGTATCTCAGGGCATCCCCTCTCAAAGTTACTTAGATTGAAGCAAACTGTTTTTATTTTACTAAAAACCATAAGAATTTGTTTTCTTACTGTTCTTTTTAAAACTCTTGAATGTCTGGAGCTCTGATTACTTTTCTTCATATAGTAGTTTGAAACTAATGTTAATAATTTCATTAAATTTTGTATTGCTGTTTTGCTAATTTAATGAAGAGCTGAAGAGGTTGCAGTCTCTAAGTTATTTGAAATACCTTTTCAGTGAATCTTCATTACCTTGGAAGAACTCTCTTGCAATGGCACAATGACAAAAATGTTCTGAGGAAGGTCGAGCTCAGAAGTTGCAACAGTTGCAGCCAAACTGCTCTTCCTGACGATATATTAGGTTATGGAGGTGAAAAGAAGCAAACAAAGGCACTCAGTCACTTCTCCCCCATGCTCTGAGTACCTGTGGTAGAGCTGTGAAAGGGTGGCTGAGGCCAGAGCAGTGGGATTTAGTGGAAATTGCCAGCTTGGTAACTGAACACTGACTGTTCCCACTGTCTCCCTGCATCCATCCAGGCTCTGCACAGAACCAGGCTCGGCTGCTGGGTGTATTAGGGTGCAGGGATGTCTCTCTGAAAATAATTCCTCCTTCTTTCCCGAGGCGCTGAGCAAGCAGCACTGGCTGTTTGAGGCATATGAAGGGGTTCTGTGTGAGAGCAGAGATAGCTGCTGCAGGTCACAGCTTCCTTGGAGGCTCCACTTCAGGATAAGCATGCCCATTGTGCCTTCCCCTCGTCTGTTTGCTGCCCCCAGTCCTGACCCGGCTCTGCTGCTCAGGAGGGATAATGTGCTACCCACCCTGTCTATGCTTACCTGGTTCTTCCCCTCGCTGTCTCACCTGTCTGTCCTCCTGATGATCTGCAGCATTTCCAATGCCAGTAACGTTGGGAATCCTCTCCCAAGCAGGGCACCAGCTTCACTCCATGCAACTAAAAATGGATCTGTGTCAAGGTGATGTTTGAATTGCCCCTGAGAGCCTGAGGGAAGCTGGATCAGCATTAGCAGTGGTGGGGAGATGGTGACTTAGATCCCCAGGGATGTCTGTGGCCAAGGCAGAGCAGTGCTGCTCGTGTGCTCCCCCTGCATCCCCTCCCCTGGGCACGATCAGTGGTGCCCGGGGGAGGCTCAGCCGGGCCTTTGCCAGGTGCTGCCCCTGGGGATGGATTTCAGCCCCTTCCAGGTTCCTCCTCGGTGTCCCTCCAGTCTGAGTTTCTGGCCCAGCCCTTCCTGGCTCTGCCATTTGAAGCAGCACTTCACCATGGCCTCATGTTTGGGAGGTATTGATCAGATCACTTCAGCTGACAGTCTTTTAATTAAAAATATAATAAACATCATTAAATAGTGCTAGGATCCCTGTGCATGTTAGAACCCTAAAATTTAATATGAGAGATTTTGTGGGGCTAGGGGCTGATTGAAATAAAACTTTACTAAAGGTGCAAATTGGTCAAAAAGAGCACATCATGGTTACAAAATAAAACCGCTAGTTTTTATTTTTGAAACAGGTAAGCTTATTTGGGGCAAAGTTATTTATTTGGATACTTTGACCTTTGGAAGTAATACAGCGAAATATTCTAACATAGACTCCTATTTTTATTTTTAGATATTTATTTCAGAGCCCTATAAAAATAACAATCTCGTTTTCAGAAAGGATTTGGTATAATCACAGGGTGTTTGCAGTTACGATTGAGGTACATGTTGCACTTTCTGCCAATTAGTTTAATTGATGTGCAAGTCTGAGTACATCTCAGGAGGGCAGGATTTCCCTCCCTGGATTGAGCCCTCTTCAAAGAGCAGCAGGAGCAGTGTGTGGAAGAGGGAAGGAGAGAGCCAAGTACCACAGAAAACCTCTGTCTCTAAGGGGACCTGACCCAGGACAGAACTGGATCTTGGGGTGGCTATAAAAGATCTTCAGCATCTTGAATTTCTCTTAGCTGTTGGTTGGGGTTTTTTTAATCAAATCTGCCTATTGACCTCACCTGTTCCCTTAACAGGAACAAACTTTGCATTAGAATTTTGACTCAGATGTTAAAATTTTGTATGATTTAAAAATTGTAAAACTCCGGAACACTGACCAAGTGTTGCTCCCTTGCAATACTAGATGATTCCTTTATGCAGTGATATTTTTAGATTCCCTGTTTTTATTTTTATTTGGCTCTATTCTGCTTGAAACTGTAATCCTTTAAGAATTCTCTCTAGTAAACTCCCATTCAAACCACTGGGGATTTCAACAATCTGTTGGCACCATCTTCCACCGTGTTTTCGAGTTATTTATAGATATGGTCTTGCATCACTGAAATATTTCTGCATATTGTTCCAGACAAAGCTAGTAAATTCAATATGTCACTGTGCATCCTCTGACTTGCCTCCAAGGCCTTGTTTTTCACAGAGTAAAAAAAATACTTTATAGAGGAGTGGGAGCTGTCTGACTGTGAAATAGGCTTGAATAATAACACCAGGCTCTCAGATGAAATTTTATACTCTAGATGAATCATCATGTGCTCATTAAACATCTATCTACTCTAGGAGGACATAAAAACCCTTCCTCTTGATGTTACCCTTAGGATCTGGACAAAAAATAATTTTATATTGTTACATGAAAACAGCAAAGTTGACCAAACCTTCAGCTGTGGGAGTTTCACTTCTATTTGATTCCAACGTGAGCCAGCCTTGCCTCTTGCCATTGCAATAACACCAAATAAGAACTCTCATTATTCCCAGAAGGCCTGGTGGTGAAGCATGGAAAGGGCTGCGTCACATTCCATCCTCTTTGCAGAAATTATCCTTTGGCTCAGATATCAAAAGAGCATCTCCCTGCACAAACACACGAGAGGGGCACACCACGAAACCAAAGAGAGCAGGCAGCCTTTCTGCAGACCCTGTTTGAGTTTGCGTCTTTCTCATGTAAACTCAGTTTGGTGGCAGGAAGGTCACATTTTGAATAAGAAACAGAAAGAAGGACTCTGGTTAGGAATGAGTTTTCATCTTCTTCAACCCCCTTTGAGGAATGGCAGCTGTGGATCAGGCTAATACTTTGTTTAGCTCTTCACTCTATTCTTTATTTGGCATCAGATTGTTTTGCAGGCAGCAGTTTTCCTGGGCCGGGCAGTGACAGTGTCTGATGCCACAGCTCTGCCCTGCTATCACTGAATTTCATTCCTTCTTCCCAGTGTTATGTGACCCTTACTCGCCCTGTGTTCCAAACGTGCCTGGCAATGGCTGCAGCAATTCTGTTCCTGCTGCAATCTTACTGTGTTTCAATCCCATTTTACTTTAACCCAGGTTTAGCTTGTGTTGCAAGGCTATACACTGCTTAATACAACAAATTGTCAATTTTGTGTTTGCACAAATATTTGATTTTTAATTTTTTCCTAGCCTAGTTTATCTCCAGGCTCAACAAATAAAACTTTCAGATCTGGAAAATCATGCACTGTAACTGTCATGTGTATGATTTGCTTTGCTTTTTTCATTCCCCATTTAATTGAGAAGCCACCAGGAACAGTTTTTAGCCTTCTCATTACTTAATCTTAATTGCAATATCTATTAATTTATACAGTGTTAGTACTTTAATGATATGAGAGTCAGTAAGTGGCTATTGTTCATTAGCCATATAAATGCTGTGTGTTTGAAGTTTGGGGGTTTTTTTTGCTTTGCTTTTTTTATCCACCCAATGTCAGCTTTTTCCATGTAGAATACTGTAAGGGTGAATGAGGCAAAGATATTTTCATTCATACCAAACTAAAATATCTCCAAAGCGATCTCAGTGGAATCGTTAATTTGCTATGAACAAATGTCTCAATTAAAGCTGCTTTTACATTTCCTCATCGTTCTGTGATTAACTATTAAAAAGGTGAACTTAGTTCCCTTTGGCAGTTCATGGTCTGTTTGTTGAAGGAAGTTTGCCTTGTTTTGGGATGAAAAGGCCGACTCTGGGTGAGGAAGGTGGCCTCCCACCTGGTGAACAGGCAACCTGTCCTGCACTGTGTCTGGCATTTCCAGCATGGGATCTTTTATGGGCATGAGAAGTTCAGCTGGGGCAGAGCAGCTGTAACAGCCCAGGTGTGGCAGAAGCTGAGGATGCCGGGGGTGTGGGAATTTATGGATTTCTGCCTTTCAGTGGGGAGAGCTGTGGTTTCCATGGGTCACGTTCCAGGGAGAGCAGAGCAGGAGTGAAGGAGTCACTGCCATTGTGGGACTGCAGATACCAGCTACAAACCCCTTGGCTTTTCCACACTGCCCGGTGTGTCTGTCCACACAAGACTCTTTGAGTCTGATCTCCTGCTAACAGGATGTTCATTTTGCCCTGAAATAACTTAATATGTGAATCCAGCAAGCCTTAGTAACCCTGAAGCTTGCTTAACATTATGAAATATTCAAGAGGTGTTGGATGGAAATTGGGCAGTAGACATTTTTTATTGAACTGTATGGATTTCAAATATTTGAGACAGAGTTCTGCCTCAATGTCAAAAATGCAAAGAATTAGCAGCAGGCACCTGCATTTTATGTGAGCAATGGTGTTTTACTGCCAATTTGATTTTGTTGGACACAAGGCCCCAAAAGGAAGCAGAGAAGGAGGAGCTGTGGCTGCAGTGAGTGGTGATACTGGTGAGATGTTAACATTGCAGAGCTTATGGGCAGCTCCACTGTCTTCTTCACTTGTGCATCACCCTAGAGAAAGAAAAACTGCTAAAGCTTATCTTTATTTTATGCTGTTCAGTCCTGTGTGTAATTTGCAAGAGCACAAGGCGGCGAGGAAACAAGAACTCGAGCGGGTTTTCTGTAGGGCCAGGGCGTGGGAGGCATCTTGCTTTTCCAAGCTTGGTTTATACAAGCGGGAAGGAGGCCCAAAGAGCAGCTTGGAATCACAGAGGATATCCCATTCCTGTCTGGTCCTCCTGACCTACAAAAGAGACATAAATGGCTTTGTGCAGCCTTCTGCTTGGTGTCTGGAAGCAAAATCAGGCTGTAAAGTAATTTAAGGTTGTCGTTGCTTGAATTTTAAAACAGGATTTCTTGTTTTGTGCTGAGGAGAACTGTTAGACTGGTGCTCTGCAAAATATCAGGCTGTGTGGGGATAGGATCATAGAAGAGAATCATGAAATCATTAAGGTTGGAAAAGACCTCCAACATCATCAAGTCCAGCCTGTGCCCTATCCCCACGCTGTCACCCAGCCCAGAGCTCTGAGTGCCACATCCACTCGTTCCTTGGACACCTCCAGGGATGGGGACACTACCACCCCCCTGGGCAGCCTTTTCCAGTATTTAACAACCCTTTCAGTGCAAGAATTCTTCCCAATATCCGACCTTTACCTCCCCTGGCACAGCCTGAGGCCATTTCCTCTTATCCTGGCTCTTCTTCCCTGAAAGAAGAGCGCAACTCCACCTTGCTAGGACCCTCCTTCAGGCACCTGGACAGAGCTGCAAGGTCTGCCCTGAGCCTCCTCTGCCCCAGAGTAGAGAACCTCAGTCCCTCAGGGGCCAGGGAGGCTGCGGGATCACTAGCAGGTGCTTTGGGCCAGCTCAAGTTTGTGTGGAGCTGGTAACTTCTCCCACATACATCTGCTTGTAATTGCCTTTATAGAAAATTTGCCTTTAACTTCCGCCAGCCCCATTGCTTAGCTTGACCTCAGTCCTCTTGTGCTTGTTCACCTCTGCCATCAAACCTCAGACCAGAAGGGATCCGTCTTTTCCCATGCTTGACAACACCCAGAGAAACTTTTTGCATGGATCTTTCAAGTGACTGAGCCTTCCAGAGGATGTGTTTGCCCTTGCTGGAGGTACGAGCTTCTTGCTCTTGAGCCCTCATTCTGGAGGCTTCCTTCTGCTCCCAGCCAGTTCTTTTCCTGCTGAATTCTATGGGACCCAGCTGAGAAAATGAAGCAGCCTTGTGAATAGAGGCAGTGGATCCCCCATGCAGGCCGACAGCTCCCTTGTAAGGAGAGCAGAGCTGCAGCAAGGTAATCGAGCAAAGGACACAGATAATAAAGCTAAAGCAGTTAATCACCTCCAGCGTGCCCTTCACCGAAGGCCAGAGCGCTGCCCTCCACCTCTGTGCGCTGCCATCCACCACACAAACAAACCCTAGAAAAATCTAATTATCTGAACTGATGCTGAGTATTTCCAGCGCTGCAGTCGCAGGAATGCTCAGATGAAACAGTCCTTCCCCTGGCAGGTTCATTTGTCAAAACCAGAGTGGGCTGTAAAAGGTTTTGTGAAGTTTCTGGTGAAATGAGAGTAGGCCTCTCAAAAATCCCCTCAGCAGGTGGCGGGTGAGGTGCTCTGCAGACCCCTCAGGTTGCTGTTGGTGGGGTCTGTCAGTGCAGGGGTTCAGAAAATGGTTTGGGGATGCAGCAGTCCCAGGTGTGGGCTGGGGGAGGATAAAGCATAAATGATGAGTTGTGTCTGTCTGTATGCACGAGCAGGTTGGATACCTGGAAATACAGAGCTAGAAGTGTTTGCGTGGCTTGCTGCCAAATACAACGATCATTCCTTATGCAGTTTCAAACTTTTGTTTCACAGAAAATTCTGAAATGTAATTCTTTCTCTTACAAAGCTCAGCTTAAAAGAGAAAGAACAGCTCCTGAGAATTGGAAAATGTGTGTTGATGAGCACAGCTTTTTGTTGCAATATGTTGCTGAATTTTAGATGTTTGTAATGCTACAGTTTGGAGGTAATTCCCTGATTCAAAACACCTGTTTGTACCAGAATGTTTTGGGTTTCTTTTTGTTTTTCTAACCATCCTGGCTTTTCCAAGATGAAAAGAATGTGTCTGGTGTGTAAAATGCTTTGATTTATCAGAGGTAAGCCCTGCTGTTAGCAGAGATAAAGGATCTTGTTTACAAGGTGTCTATATCCTTAGAAAAAAAGGAATTTCCAATAATTGAACGAGGTGTCGTGAATGCATAGATTAAACTAGAAGGCCAACAGCAAACATGATGAACTTCAAAAGAACAGCTTCTCATGTCTCGGGGGACCTTCATTAACGAGTCACCAGATAGGCAATTACTGTACAGTTCTTATAATGACCCGGATCAGACACAAGCAATCAGCACAGTAGGCAGCAAGAAAGCAAGCAGAAAAAACCTGTGAAAATATGCCATTAAATCTTAATTATTCTTCAAAAGAAAACAAGCACGAGTAGGGGGCAAATAACTGTAAGGAATACACGGAACTGTATCCAAACCTGCTGGCTCGGGGCAATGATATTTAGTTATTAGCGGCACCAACGTTTGTTTAAAGCTAAGCATTATGTTCACACCCACTCTGAGGTGTATTTTCCACCTGGTTGTTATAAGCCTGAGCAAGAGCTACTGTTTGCTGCCACGGGATTGTTCCCCACATTACGACACCCACCCTGTCCCCCTGTTATTCTCATCTCTGTTCTGCTGCTCCCCAGAAAGAGCAGCAAAGCCCGGGGCCCCAGGTGGATGCAGAGAAAATGAGGGACAGCTTTTTCCAGAGGAGTGACTTAGATTGGGAAAGGAGGACTGGCCATTATGGGAGAGTAAAGAGGTCATGGGGGCTGTACAGCACCGCCAGATCCAGCCCAGCATCCCCACAAACAGGATTTGTGTGCGGCAGCAGCTTTAGTCTGGCTCTGTGGGGTTTATTTACCAAGCAAGGCTCCCCAGGTCCTGGATTGCATAAGCGGCTCCTTTGCAGCTAAATGGGTCTGTTTAGCTCACTGGAATTCTCCGGGGGAATCCGTTAATGGGTATGAGAATATGAGTTTCTTGACTCATCCTTCTTTGTAAGAAATAATTATGAACTTATAAATAATATAGGCCCCATGCACTTACTGTTATTGGGGAGGACTCAGACTCAGAAAAAGAGTTCTTTGCACAGCAGCTACAAAGTTCCACATCTTTTATCTGCCCTGAATTGCCTTTTAAAAAGAAATCTTATGCAGTGGGCCACAAAGGTCGTCCTCATTGCCGCCTTGCAGCAAATATCATTTTTTTGTCTATGTCCTCCAAATTGTCATTACACAAGTAAACTCACTTTGGTCTGTCTTAAAAGATGTGAATACTCCAGTACAAAGTGGGTTTAATACTTTGCCACGTGTGGGAACCACCTCTGTGTGGTGGGGTTTTTTGGTGTGTGTAAATTGCTTCAGTCTTTCAGGAATTAAAGCTGATTAGGGTCAAAAGGACAAAAAAACAAACCCCAAAGTTGTCATACAGTCAGTAATAATGTTCATTTGAAGCCCAAAGTACTCCAAGGCTGAGGTTTGGGAAATGGACTTGTGGCTTTCAAGAAGTAGAATCCCATTAGCAGGGAGGACAGTAGAAGGAGAGAAAAAAATCCTAACAAAGGAGTAGTTGTGTTTCTAATGGCAATGCAGAATTGATCTGTAAGTTCTATGAAATTTACTGTCTCCCTCTGCACCTAGGGAGAATTGGGTTTAAAATTGAGAACTCACTTAGGATAACCTCCCTTCACAGAAGCACATGGAGGAAGTCACTTACTGGCACAGTTGTGTGGATTTAGCTCCAGAGTATTGTCTGACTAATTGTCTGATGACTTTTTCCTGAGTGTTCTTCACAGTGCTCTATACTTCCCCTGCAGAAAGAATAATTATGTAAATACCTATTATCAGAACAGAGTGTGCAGCTGAAAAGTGCAAGCTGCATTGTACAATCACATATTTGGATAATAAGTCTGGCTCTGTGAAAGATAAAAGTGAATGTTGAAGCTGGGGTAGTTTATTTATATCCAGTTCTGGGCACTCATCACCTAAGGTAGTTTAGCAATTTAAAGATTTGTTCTGTCTGATAGGGGCTATTCAGTGGGGGAAACCCCCAGAGGAAATAATAACATTTTGCATTCAGAGCTCCCAATGATGGGGGCTGAAGCTGGTGATACATCAGCGCTTTTTATTTTGGTGGTGGCTGTCACAGTAATAATCACTCAGTAAGGATTCCTTTAGTTTTCTTGGGAAATCAAACAAGATAACAGGAATAATTAATCTGTTGTTCTTTTTAGCGTTACTTATCCCTGAAACACTAAAAAAAAAAAATAATGTCCTAATCTTTCATCTCTGTGTATTCTAAATCGCTGCTTAACCTGCTTCTTGAAAACAATATTTCGTTATCAGCCTGGAGTATGTGATACATCCTCAAGGTAGCTGGGAGGAAGAAGGATGTGTTTGCCAGTGTTCTGCTTTCATCAGCAGCTAGTGTTAAAATCAAAAAGTTGGTAGAACAGGTGACAATAAAGCAATTCAGCCAATTCACAAAACATCAAGATATCCTGCCAGTCATAAATCAAACTTCTTCCTATACAATTTTAATTTAATAATACACTATTGAAACAGTTTTATGATGTCTGGGTTTATTTTCCATAAAACTAGATTACAAAATAAGAAATTTAAGTTAGTAACTACATCTTGATAACATACATTTTGAGCACAGTTATTGAGTCAAGTAGATGTTGTGGACTAAATCTCAATTCCCAATATTAAGTTTTCTAAATAGGAACTCATGGTAGTTTCACAGATTCTGAACTTTTATGGTTTGATATTGTAATTATGAAGTATTTGCAGATTTTCTTCTCCTCCCTTTTTGCCTCCCCCAGCATGCTTTTAGAAAATCTCTTGCTAGCCTTGCTTCTTTTAAAGCAGCCAAAAGTGGCATCATTGCCCTGACCGAGGATGAGCCCGGTGACTGCAGCTGCTCCTGAGCTCTTTGCCCTCTGGTCACCCCCATTTGGAGCCAGACCGTGAGTCCTCAGCTGGCTCTGCCAGGGATTCCTAATGCTTCCTGACTGACCCCACACTTCTGAAAACTACCAATAACAGCATCTAGGAATTCTTACTTGGGCACTGTCCAATACAACGGTTTACAAGCTGCCCTTCCGCAGGAGTGGACTGGGGATAAGCTACACACTGCTGTGCACCCAAACCTGGAAATGTCACTCCCAAATTCCCTGTGGATCTACGGAGCAATCAGAGGCGACGGACTTGCCAAGGTCACCTCACGAACTCTCACAACTGATGTGAAAATTCAGGAGCTCAGGGCTCCCCACATCTCTGTGCAGTTTGTCACCAGCGGAATCGCTTCATTGTTACACAGTCTGTAGTTTCCATTGGGATGGTGTTGCATTTCAGCAATTAATATCGACTATCCCAACTGTTTCATTTCTGTGTGAGGTTACCAGAAATTTATTGTCAATTTTATTGAGGATGTGACATGAGTTCATGACCTGAACAGGAAGATCCTCTATGGCAAGTTTTATTTTTTTCAGGCTTTCTTTTTTGTCCGTTCATACTTTTCTTTGCTCCCCTTTTCACCCTTCCCTGTTTTCTATGGTACCTTTGATGTCAGCTGGACTGGCAGGTTGGAGTGAGCAATTCCCTTGCGGTGCACTCAAAGGGCACAGATTCACCCTGTAACGCTCGTGGGTGCTGCTGTGATGTGGGGCAAACCTCAGCTCACTCCTAAATGCAGATCTCTGGAACTGGGTTAAAACCAATACAAAATTTGTCTTCTCTATTACTCAGAAGATGGTTTCTAGTATTTATCTTCAATGACTTGGTTTGTTTCATTGCCACTGGTAACTTGTCAGTGCTCTTTGTGTCAGATTCCCTTTTGAAGTTCGCTCTCTGCTTTTGTGTCAGCACCTGAGTTCTGACAGGTTCCTGACCATGGTCAGGGGATGGAGTTTTTGGTGGTGTTTGGTGAGGTTTTTTTGATAGAAGATTTTGTCCAGGACAAGATGCATGACAAAATGCACACTGCTGCAGAAGTCAGACTGTGCTTATGTACTTTGAAAGCAACTGAATTGTCAAGCTTGTATCAAACTTGAAGAGAAATCTGATGGGGGAAAGGCAAGAAATGAGCAAGGTAACTGCTCAACAGGGCTACTTTGTTCATGAAGTCTCAGTTTAAATGTAAAATTAGCAGGCACCCTCCACATGGATACGTGCTAAAAGTCAGGGCCTTTAAAAATACCTGTAGACTTTCAAAGATTTAACCTCAAATATCTTAAGTGAGTTTTATTTCCACTGGGATATATTCTCTGCAGATCAAATCCTTTACAGAGTTCTGACAGTAGGGTTTGGGGGCCTGGCTGTTGAGGCTGAGCAGCTCTCCTGCCCCTGGAGAGAGCCTTGGATGAGCCAGGTTTCATGGCAGCGAGTGCTGGGTGTCCCCATATCACCAAAACTGCGGGAAAAACAAAAACTCTCCAGCAGCATTTTTAGTGTTAGAGAATCAAGGCACTGCTTTATTTCTGGCCAGGATGGTGTTCTGGCCAGGATGTGCCTCAGAAATCATTTCATCCACACACAGTCTGCGTGTGCAGAGAAAATCATTCCATCACACACAGATATCACCCGATTTTTCCCAAACTTTATACAGTAAAACCCCACAGAGATCCATTGGTTCCATGTTCATTGGTTTCAAGTTATGTAGTTATTTGTATTTAATTTTTTATTGGTTACAGATCTTCTTTGCTTCTGATGCTAATTTGGTCCTGATTGCTCAGTTCTCTTATCAATCTTTTCTTGGAATAGGTGGCTCCCACTCTGCCTGGGACGTTGTCTTGTGTTGATGGTTCGTTAATGGCCCTTGATAGTTCTTGCTGGTTCTTATCTCTGTGTACCTCCTGTGCTGCTCCCAGTCTGTTGAGATGCTGAACTCATCAGGCCTCCACCTGGTTTGTTCTGTGATTGTGAAGTCTGATTGAAGTTAAAAAAATTTTGAACTAGGAATATTTTGCAACAGCTAGGCCTGGGAGCTGCCTGCTAGCTGCACTGCTCGTGGAAGGATCAGCAGAAATGAACACCAGGGCAGGACGTACAGGCTGGGTGCTTAAATAATATCAAACCTCCTATTTGAATTTCCCCTAGAAGTTCAAAAAGAGTTAACTGCTCTGCATTTCCTTCTGTGCCTGTGTGTGTTATTTTGGAGATGCAGTGAGGTCTGGGCTGGCTGGCTCCTCAAAGCACTGCCCAGGATTCTCCATTCCCTGGACAGGAAGGGAGCTTTGCCCTGGTTTCATTCTGCTCTGTCTGGCCAACCACCTGAACTTCACCACAACTCATGGGGCAAATACTGGTTTTACCAGCTTGCTTACCAGGAGAATTTTTAATCTAGGTTCATCTGAGTTGTTCTCTATTACTGCCTTTTCCCAAACCAACCCGGAGGGCAAATGAAGTTTTTATTGCAAATATTCCCATGACCTGGTCTAACCACAAATTATTATTGGATTAATGAGGATCATTCCCATGTCCTTCAGTTGTGTTTACATCATTAAAAGTGTATAAGTAGCAGATAAAGAAAAAAAATCTAGGTCATTCTATCTGAAAGTATTTAAATTTAATTTAGAAGATTAAGCATACCTGTTTCAACAACAGAAAGCATTTTGTAGAAGTAAATTGTTAGCAGTAGCTAGAGAAGGACCAAAGAAAACATTTTTACTTGAATCACAATGAAGAATTTTGCTTTGCTGCTGGTTTCCTTCTTGAAATATTAGCCAGAGATATATTTCATAATTAACCTTTTGAACCGGGCCAAGTATAATTGGCAATTCTCCTGCCACATCCATTTGTCTGTATTATGCTGTTCCTTTTATAGAAGAAATAATTTTCATTTTTTCTGTGTACAGTTTTGGGTTGTTTCTTTTTCCCCAGTCAACCTTTGCAAGGATAAGAAGTATTAAGTCACCAAATGATATCCCAGTGCATCTAGGTTTACCCAACAGCAATTTGTGGTTGCATATAAAAGTATTTCAATGTGTTCAGTGGGAAAAAGGAGCGTGACTGAGGAATCCGGAGGAACGGGTGGGATTGTTCCCTGTGCCTCTCCTCCAGCCGGCAGCAATGTTCTTGGTGCTGGTTCTGCGGGCTCCTGCTGTGTCCCAGTGTTGGAAACTGTGTATCTTTTAAATTTTTATTTTGTTTCTCTAGTAAGGCTTAGCTTGACTTTGCCTTGGGGGAAGGAATTTCCTTCGTTTTGTGTTAGGAGATGTGGCATCACTCTACGGAGATGGGCTTAACGTACCAAGACTGAGAGTAGCCCAAAAATACCCAGAAAGATAAAGGCCATCAACAGAACATCAACAGAACATCAGTGGCCATTTCTGAACATCTGCCCTCAGCCCTGCCTCTGGCAGTATTGGAGACACCCAGCCCGGAAAGGACTGATAAGAAAATCGAAGAATGAAAATCTAATTAACATCGGAGATGAGGAGATCCAGATCCAATTGGAAACCAGATCCTGGGGGTTGCTCAACTCTGGACCAATGAACTTTGGAATGATGCATCTCTATGGGTTTTGACTGTATAAAGTTTGGGGGGAAATCTGGTAAAAATCATGTGTGTTTGGAATATTGTTCCTTGGCACATCCTGGCCAGAATAGAGTAATGCCTGATTCTCTGTCATTTCAAATATAGTGCTAGAGGGTTTTTTATTTTCCTCCTGATTTTCGGTGACACCAAAACGCAGCAGAGGCTCACCAGCCGTGCCCTGGCACAGACCTCTCGTGTCTGCACTCACCCACTGTCAGTACCAACGCCCTTTGTTTGCAGAGGAGCTCATCAGGAATTTGGCCAGCTGTAACTGGAGCTGCCTTTTAATACCTGAACTGTCAACCTGCAAGGATGTCTTTTTGACGTGATATTTGCAGGAATATGCATTACATAGTCACAGATAACAGAACAGCCTTAACATCTGGAGAAGAGCCTACCTTCAATCAAAATAAAGGATTATCTGTTCCGGTGCTTCCCTGACAAGTGGGAGATTTCAGAGAGGGGCTGTGCTCAGATTTTTTAATGGTCTTTACTTACTTAATCAGTATCTTTTTGTCCCTGTTGGTTGCTTGCTGATTGCTGAATATTTGCCCTTTGCCCCTAATAATTATTTAATACATTAAAAAATACACCATCAGGGACATAATTTTTATTTCTCTTATTAGTTATGCTTCTGCTGAGTGCACTGTTCACCAGTGAGTACTAGCATGCTGTTTTACAGGAGAAATTACACAAAAGGGGCACACATTTTCATTAGAAAGGCAATTATCAGACTGCTGGTTGGTGGTTTACTGCTCCTTTGGCCCACGATTTATTCTGTACGACAGGAACTGGAGCCGTGTGTTTCCATATATCTGCCTCAGCCCAGCAAAGTTTCCAAGTCCATGGATGTTCTGCCCTTGGCCTCCTCCTGAGTTGAACAAGGAGTACTCGGCTGGTGGGATATCAGCAGCATCTCGAGATGCACAGATAGAAGCCATTAGAGAGGAATTGGATATGATCACATTGGGCTTTGCTTTTATTGCACAGTGAAATACTCTTTTGGTGGCATATCTGCCCCATTTTGACTTCTCAGATCTCGGAATTAAATCCAGCTGAATTGTCAGTCTTGGAAAGCAGCTGTTATCAGGACACTGTATCAGAAGCCTCTGAACTTCACAATTTTATATTAAAAAGCTCCAGTGAAGTGATTTAGTGGCCCATAAATCTATCAGTTTGAGAATCCTAAATCTTTGTACAGCTGCTTTGGACGTTTGGGATTGCTTCTCAAAAGAGGGGATGTGCATACAAAAGTTTAAATCTTGTGTCATCCCAGATCTTCAGTGACTGCATCAACAGGCACGAGGTGGATGGGATGGGAGGGGTTTTTTTACTCCATCCAATTATGTTCCTTTTTTTCTTTAAAGCTGTAACTTGGATGTGTTAGGAATTAATTTCTCACATTAACAGACATAGACTTGCAGAACTTTTATTACCCTTTTTTGGAGGAATTTGTGTTTTGTAAATCACATTATTTCTGTCTAGTTTTATTAGAGAAACCAGGACTATGACTTAATAAAAATTTTAAACTCCTGAGATTAGGAATTTTAGATTCTTAACTTTTGATGACTCATTTCAATGAATTTCCATTCTCCTGCCTCGTGTAATTCCAAGCTTTTATCAGGGTCTATAAATTAAACCTCTAGACGTTAAAGCACTGATTAGGGCAATATTGTTGAGAAGGTTGAGGGCCAGATTGAGAGAGGAAGTTATAATCTCACTTGCCTTCAAACCACTTCAGTATTGTTAGAAAACAGTTATTTTTTAAAAAATACTGTGTCAAATATCTGAAACAGGAAAAATGAGAAAAGCAGACGTTAATACCTTCAAATATGAGGACATGGGTGGTTTTTGGGTTTTGTTGTGGGGAGTTTTTTGGGGTTTTTTTGGGGTGTTTTTTGGTTGTTTGTTTTGGTTTGTTTTTTTAAATTTTTTTTTTTTTTTTTTTTTTC
>VYZT01048343.1:58365-158456 GCA_013400735.1 Pomatostomus ruficeps
TTTTTTTTTTTTTTTTTTTTTTTTTGCATTACTATTGAGTTTGGCTATATCTGTGCAAGAATCCAGCTCCATTGAGATTATGAATCCAGGAGGCATCCGCATATCTGTGAACAATTCATGCTTTAAAGTCTCAGGCAGGAGCGCCGGGCTGGGTGCGCCCCTGCCCGCTGGGACAGCCCCGCGCTCCTCAGCCAGAACGGGCTCACAAAATTGCTGCGATAATTTCTTATGGTGTGCCCTGACAAAGGCACAAAGAACACTTTCCAAAAACACTTTAGAAGCCCTTTTTCCATGTGTTTGGTTCCAAGACAGCATTAACTCAGTAACAAGGATCACTCAGACTGCCCTAAGGCCACAAACCCTGACCTGTTTGTTGGTAATTCTGCAGCCCTGTGAAGAGTTCTCGTTTGCTCCCTATATTGTGCTGAAGAACAGCCTTTTTTGGAATAACCATATAGCAATTTCTCTATGTTTACATAGGGCATAAGTAGTTAAACTGGAAAACAGCCTCAATCCAATAGCTTCTTGAGATATTGCACACCCATCAAAGCCAACTGGAACCCAACAGATCAATGGTTAAATACCATTAAAAACAGTCTTGAGAAAAAAATCATAATTGACTTTGCCATATGCTTCATTTTCTTACTACACTGTCTTCAGAGTGAAACACAATCACCATTCATAGAGAAGCTAATTATCCACTGTCAATTAAGCCCTCAATAACTGATCTCTTGACAGCTGGTAATAAGTCCCAAACCCCATTGCAAATTGCATGAAAATACATGTTTATCCACTGGAGAAAGATGGGGAGCACAACTCACACGTTCGGGAAATTCTGCACTAGAAATGGTTGCCCGCTCCCAGACAGCTTCCCTTGCACTTCAGCTTTGAGTTTTTCTTTTCCAACCACTTAAGGCTTTCAAATGGCTTTTTCCTTCTCTCTTCAATGAGTGTATGAAACTATGCTCAGGCAACCCGGCAGCTTTTGCCTAAATGTTTGTGTACAATGGCCTTTTTGTGCAGTTTCACCGAGAAAGTGCAGGTGTTGACTGAGTTTTGTGTTTGTTAGAGCAGGTCACAAGGGACATGGGAATGGGAGAAGAACTTATTTGCAGGTTCAGCAGCTCACTGGTATCAACCCTTGCAGGTTATAAACTGTTCCATCTTAAAGGCTGAGACCACAAAGAAAAAATCCCTTTCCCAGATGAGCTTGATTTCACCTCCCAACTTTGTTCCCTCTGCTTGGTCTGCCCTGAGGGCCAGGATGTGCTGTTCTCACTGCTTTTTGCCATGTAACTACTCGAAGAACTGCTTTGTAGATCGAGATTTGAAAGTCAAAACTCATTTAGCTTTCTTCCATTACCAAAAACCCCCAAACCACCTAGTGATAGACACAGAGAGAAAGTGAAAACAGAAATATGACTAAAAGGGTCTTAGGGCTGGTCTTAAACATAAATAAATAGATGGTAAAAGTGTTTGATTTGGAAGAACAAGAAGGACAGAATCAAGTTATTGTAATTATATAGAATCATGATAAAATTAAAGGAATGGGATAAATTCTATCTGTGCAAGTTTTAAATGGCAGGGGAATGTGGCAAATTTTGGCCAACTTTCTGGTGATTAGTTGTGTCTGTTCAGCAGTAATAAATACCCACTGCTGAAAGGGTTCCTCATTGTTACCTTCACACAGTTTATCATCGTGTGATCTAAAAACCAATCTATTGCCCAATTCTCCAACTGCTCAGTAGAAAATTTACCTTTCAGCTTTAAAGGCTGAGGAATCTAAATTTCTTTATGCCCTAATTTGCTCTTTTAAAGATTCCTACTAATATTTTCACGGGGGATAGTGTGAATTGATTAATTAATAGGTGCAAAGTGTGTTTGTATCTTTGCATTAAAAGACCCGCTCTGTATCTGCCTGTCTTGTTCTCCATCACAGAAGTGTTTAAGGTCTTCGGCATTATTATTCACGAAGGAGGAAATGAAAATGTTTCTCAGGATTGTTCCTGCTTGTTAGGCACCCACATTTTTCAGAGCTTTTACTTGGTGATAGCGCCTGTTGTGTAGCAGTGAGTCAATAGATGACTGGTGTAGCCTTCTTTCTTAATTGTCACCATCTCCACTCCAGAAATCGAATCTTGTTTCTCCTTTTTTTTCCTTTCTTGGCACTTAAGAAAGGAATTACCATGAAAATGGAACAGTCTTTAGTTCACTTCCTTTTTTTCTCCTCATCACCCAGACCCATCTATAACTATTATAATGTTCTTTTGAGATGTAAAAGGCTATTTAGTACATCTTATTAACTACCTCTGCGTAATGGCAGCACCAGAATTGAGAGTGCTTTTCGTTCTCTGAACAACTGGGATGCTTCTAAGCAGAGCAATAAACGAGTTCTGTAAGTAAGAACATCGGGAGACCCAGATCAGATAGTGATATTGTAAGAACCTTGAACATAATTCTCTTAATGCTCCTTTTGTTTTTCTTTAATTAAACTTTATATTCTGATGACTCTAAATAGTCAAGATCTTTTTCAATACCTGCTTTCATGTTTTATACATATCCTAAAATCCCATGTTTTGCTTGTGTCTGTGCTGTGCTGGAGAGCAGATTGTAGAGAGCAGTGATGTCATTCCTGCCACCCTAGAAGGCAACAGCAAAATCTCTCTCTGTTAGGTACTGGCTCAACAGTTTTGTCTTTAAGGTCCAGCAAGATTCTGATATTTCCTCTAGAGCAGCACATGCTTCCATATAGGATCAAGTGGGCTGCCTCATCTTTTCCTGTCCTTGGCTGATTCAAGACCAATTTTGCAGTGTTTAGGGGTATTTTTCTGGAGTGCTGCGTGTATTCAAATGCAGACCTGTGATCTTTCTGTGAAAATCGCAGTCTGTGAAACTGAACGTCTCTGGTGAAGTTGTCACTGTTTGTCCTGGGCAGGAGCGAGGTCTGTCCCTCTCTCAGGACAAGCGGCTGCACTGCCCGGGTGGAGCTGAGCCCTGCCCGGGTGAAGCTGTGCAGGATGTCGGGGCAGCTCTCCTCCCCACGACAGAGCCAGGGGCAGCAGCAAGAGCCCTTCCATCACCACAGGGTAGGAGATGGGATCTGGACAGTCGCCGTGTGCTGAGGATTTAGCACTTTGCTAAGGGAGCTCTTCCACTTTCCTTTTCCCTTAGGATCCATTTAAGATGAATGTTATGTCTAGAGGGAAGCACCTTTAATTCCTGAGAAGTTCAGCCTTACACTCATATGTGTTGTTCATTTTGCAAATGTAGTGGTCTTTTCAAACATTTGGGATGTAACAGAGAGAAGTCCCAGGCAAAGAAACTCAGATTCTTTAAAATACGCATTTCTGTGACCCCATTCTTCCACAACTGCCTGTTTTCCCTTTCTAGCTGAATTCCTTTAGTGTATTTGAGTGGTTTGTGCAGTTTCTGCTGCTGTTTTATCAAATGATGATCACTTCCTGTGAGGTGAGGCTTGCTCAGCCAGGAGGGGAAGCCGTGTGCCCGTTCCTGGTGGGGGCTGCCGTGGGCAGCACCTTCCTGTGCTTTGCTGCAGAAGGAAAAGGACCAAATTTAGAGAGACTGGAACTGAAACTGGAACTGCCCAGGTGCTCTGAAGAATTTAGTGCAGGGTGATGTGACTGCTGCTGCCAAATGTGGCCATTTTAACTTCATCACATCCTGCACCTTTCCAGCTCCTGACTCTAATCCCACCTGGCTCTGTGTGTTCAGCCCCAAAGGAAGAGAGCTCCGTTTGCTGTTTTAGTCTCAGTCCCCCCTTGAAGTGCAGAGAGGTTGAGCCCCTCTCCGTGAAAGATGCACTTGGTTCAAATGACACACCTGTGACCAGTGCTGCACAGTAACATCTGATATTTTATCAAACCCCTTTCATCCAGGAGGTTTTGAAAGCAGCCACCATCACGAGGGCTGCAAATTATTTGTAAACAAGACTTACTCCTTGAAAACTTAGATTTGTTTTTTTTTTTTTTTGTAAACTAAGCTAGATTGAATTATTACAGTCAAATCCTTAATGTTACTCTTGTTTACAGCACACTTCCCTTCACAATAAATCTCCGAGCCCATGGGCACTTTCAATTACTGCATCTTCCTTGCTTAGCAAAGGAACTCATAAACCTCTCCCCGTGTCATAGCAGCCTGATAGATCTCTCTGTAACGAATCTGTGTTGTCTGACAATGCTTATATTAAGAAAGACTTATTAAAAGCCTAACTTGCGTGGTTCCCTGTAACCCTGGGAGAGAAGGAACACACAGATTACTCCAGGTAATGTGTACTTGCCTTCAAAATTTATTCCTAAGGCTGCGAAAAATGGGTGGGAAATACGATGGAGCTAAATCTTGAAGTTTTATTTAAGTTTTTTGTGATATATAAAAGAATTATTCTTGGCATAAACTCTTACAAATGTACAGCACCAGACTTCTCAGTATTTCAAGTTTTATGAATTTTAGGGAAGCCAGAAGATGCAGCTGTAAAGGCAGAGATATTTCTCTTACAGAGGATTTTATGGCAGTATTTGAAAAGGTGTCACGTTTACAGTTTCTTGACCTACACAGAGGGCAGAGGAAGATTCACTCTGATTTTAGAGATGTAAAAATGAAGTGTGAGAAGAAAATAAAATTCAAATTTTCTAGCTGCCCTTCTCTTCTATTCCCATGAATAAAAGTATGGAAAATGTAGGAATCACAACTGAAAACTACTTACAGTTCGTCCTTGTAACCTATGTGTGTTTTCAGTAGAGGTGAAAATTGTAAGAAAGTTGTTTTTAATAGAAATCATTATCTACTCACCACCAGCAAGTTAATAGAAAAAAGTGTTGGGGAGGGGGAAGACACACAAAACCTAAATAGTGAGTAACATCATATCCAAGTTTTGTGAACACAGATAGCTAAAAGTAATTTCTGAAATTTGTGCTTAGAAGTACAGCCTGGTACAGTAAATAGACTGAGTTGCTACTGGAAACTGGAGATGTTCATCATCCCTGAAAATTGGTCCAGCTACCCAAATGTCTGTTAGAAAACTAATTTTAGGAATGATAGTAGGGAAATGCTGATGAATATTGCCAATGTCATATTTAACTGTTAAACAAGTAATAGCATATAATCTTTTATGCCTCAGTGTAAAAATATTCCTTAAAATAAATAACAATAAAAATATATGAAGCATACAACTCCATCCCGAGGAACTGTAATCCCATTTTGTAACAGTAATGAATCCACTGTAGCAAGCTGCACTGATTAGAAACTTTCTGTGCCAAGTTTGTTTGTGGTTTATCAAATGGGATGGAAAATGCAGACTACCTCTCTGAAGGTTGTGTTCTTTACTCATGGAAGACAGCCCATGTTCCTTTATCAGTTTGGGCTTCAGCTGTCAGGAGTTGAATCTGGGTCACCTGGGGTTAGAAAAAGCCTGAGCAGAAGGCAGGAGGCTGCTGAGCCCACGGTGCACTCGTGAGAGAGCGAGCAGCTCTGACACGGGGGGTTGGCCACGGAAAATGGGGCTCAGCAGGCCTCAGAGTCCATTCCCTGCCGTGGGACACAGGGCATGGGGTAGCAATGGCTGAGTCTGTTGTCTTCTTTGCCATCCCAGTTTCAGTGCTGGATGAAAAGCTTTTGGGACACAGTTGTATTTTCCCAATGTGATGTGTTGTGAGATTGGCCTCGTGCGTTTCCTACCCTGACCCCTAACACACTGCAGGGCTCAGTGTCAGAGTGGCATTAGAGAGAAATGACACCTCAAGGGATTACAGTGTTCTGTCATCACTGAGAAAGGAACAGGCTTTGTTTCACTGAGCTAAAAAAATAGAAAAATTAATATTGAATTTCTAGAACCTACGGAAAGAGCAATGTTCAGAGTTGTCTCAGTAACGCATCTGCACTCCTGCCACATGGACTTTCCTGTGCACAAGGCTTCTTCGAACACTTGATTAACATCAAATTACCACCAGTGCTTCATTTCCCAATTCTCTCTTGCATTCTTTGCAATTGAATTATGTGGACAGAGAGCCTGTCCTAGAACATCCAGCCTGCACAGAATCCCCAAGCTTCTCAGATGGAAGGGACTCATAAAGATCGTTTGATACCTCAGACCTGGAAATCAGAGCCAGACACTCCAAATAAACTGTGTTGAAACTTTGTTCAAGTCCTCCAAACTTTGTGAGGTGTTTGAGGGTATAGAGGGGAGAATTTGGGAAAACTGTGGCTTCAGGGTCAAAGAATTTAAAGGCATCAGAGGAGAGATCCTGCAATGAGCTGTATTTGAAAGTGAGCCTGGGAGCAGAAGTTTTATAGAATTATTCTTTGTCAACAGAGCAACTCTTACAGTGCATTATCTGAACGATATAAACCTGCTCTTTTGGGGGGTCACACCAGCTAAAATGCTCTCCATCTAAATTCTTGGATGGAAGAATTACTGTTTTTATAAGGACAACTATATGAGTTGAAATGTAAAATTCACTCTAATGTGCAGATTACTTTATGATTGTAAGTCTTGAGGGCATTTGGCAACATTTTAAATTGAATGGTAGAAGAATTAAAATTATTTTGCCATTGATTTTGATAATATGGATAATACTCTATTACTCATTCTACAATAAACTTTAAAAGATGGAAGGTGTTATTCAGAGCTGCAGAAAACAACACTGTACTGCAACAGATTTTATAGAATTTTGAAGCAAATTAGGAACCTGGACAATAAAGAGGGAGAAAACCCCCACAAACTAAATCTGGTTTTACCAGATAAATTAAAATTAGGAAACTTTTGACAAAAAAAAATATAATCCAGATACCCTGTAAGCTTCACGTTCATATTTGCCCACAGCTTGCAGCTGTTAGGACAACTGAGAGACACAGGACAAGGGTTCCAGCTTCAGGAAGCTGGAGTTAAACTTTCATGAAATCAAATCTTAGCCATTTCTTCCTCTTAATATCCTTCCAGGAACAGCAAGACATTTGCCTTTTAAAATAACACTCAGATCCAATTATTTAATGGTAAGAGATGAAAAAGCACTAAACAAATCTAATAACTGCCAAATTAATGCGATTTCCTACCCTTGTGCTTGGTAGCTGAAGACAAGCCAGAGGACTGAACAGCTGCCTAACCCAAGGAGTAGGAGAAACCAGAGTGAAAAACACCTTCAGAGAAAATGTCTGCCACCAACACCAGAGCTGGCAGCAGGTACTGAACTGGAAGGAACTCAGTTCAAACACTCACCAATTTATTCATTTTAGGAAGAGAAATGTTCTGGGGTTCAGGGCTGAGGAGCACCTGGGTGTGTGTGTGGTCAAGAGCAATTTGCTGCTGAAGCTGCTGGATCAGGGCAGGGTTGGAGTCACCCTGCACCTTCTTTAGGCATCCTCCTCATGCCCAGCTGTAAGGAGAGCTGTAGAGCAAGTTTTATTTCTGATTCTGCAGAAAGCTTGGCTGTGCTGGACCTGGAGGGCTGGAATAGCTGCAGCTGGCTGGAACCCTGGGAAATCAGGGAGTCTGTAAGGATAGACCTAAAGGCTGCACAGGAATTTGCCAGCATCCCCGTCCTGCTCACTATCCCTGTTCTGCTCAGCACCCCTGTCCTGCTCACCATCCCCATTCTGCTCAGCATCCCTGTCCTGCTCAGCATCCTTTTTCTGCTCAAGGAACTTTGCACAGTTCTGCCCACTCTGAGACTCACACACTTATTGATCATCTTTCTCAATATTTGTAGCTGGAGGTTAAATTTATTTTTTCCCCACATACTCTGTTAGCCTTTGAAAATGGAGTAACTGTGTTTGATGTCATTTCTGGAATGAAAAACAGAATCTTCCTGATTTCTTACAGTCGCTCTCTGGTTTGTCCTCACTCAAACACAATTGCTGAGCTAAAGAGTGTGGGTCTGAACCATTATCAGTGTTTGAACACTGCTTTCTCTGCTTTTTCTCTAAAATATGGGGTCTTCCACTCCAAATTTCTAGTGAGGTGTGGAATGTTACTCTGGACAAGAAACTCTTCCTGAACAATAACATGAAAAAAATGTCTCTTGTCCAGTGAATGAGTGCAATGTAAACAAGTCACCAAAATTTGAGATACAGCCTCTTTTTCTGTAGAACATTCTAGGTTATGTTATCTTCACAGTGCACTACTGTTGATAATACAGTAAAATGAGGATTTTTTTTCCCAAATTGGAATTCTCATAGCTTAATTTGGCTAATTCTTTTGGTGGAAAGAGTTCTAATCTTTAATCTAACACACATTCAGTCCATTTAACTTGTTGTGGTAATAGACAAATTGAATAAGACATTAGTATTGTTATGCCATGTCAATGTTTTGTTGTATTGTGTGTATTTTGACTTATATCAGTAAACACTGCAGTAAATATAATAACCATAAAGTATTCCACAGGTTCACAGTCTTATAATGAACTTTTTTAATATAAAATCAAAACTAAAGCTCATCCAGCAACAAGATCATGTCCCTGGGCAGTAAGACACATGACTAGCTCTTTGATGGTCATCAGATAAAGGATCTGTTTTCACCTTGGACCATAAATCTCTTATCAGCCTTCTTCAAGAGACAGCACCAGGGGAAGGATGTAAAGGGTCGTGGAGGATTTACACAGTTTTGGGCCCAAAAATCCCCGTGGGAGGATGTTTTCTAAAAATTTAAATAGCTGAGAGCAAGAACCGAAATCAGCCCCTCTTTGTTGCTTGAATTTTGGGTCTCCTGTGACACAAGCCTGGGGAAACCAAGGGGAACTGGGCAGTACCAGTACCTCCAGTTCACAAACTCACACTCAGCCCCAGTTTGGCCAATAACCTATGCATTAACTCCTTTGCCTTTGGCTGACAATTTACACACTGAAATAAAAAACGAGGCCATCACAGAAGAGAAACAGAAAATCAGATAATTGATACGCTGGGCTGGACAGAAGCTGCTCTTAACCAAGCAATAAAATTGGAAGAGCGCTTGACTTTGGGGTGTTGTTATCCCCAGGCAAAGCACCACACGTGCGTTCACTCGGCCTCTGCAGCTCACTGATTTCAGTTCATGAACATATTGTCCCCACAGCAAAGAGCTGCTGCAGGGCTGCTGTAGAGGAGTGTGTACCACAGCCTCACATGATTAATGAGGTTTTGTTATTATTGCCAGCTCGCACAAGCACATTTACAAATTATCCACATTCAAGGCCTGGGTGGCCAGTGCTTCACGTGCTTTTTGTCAACACTTGAACTTTCCTTTGTCTGAAATATGAAGATAATTTGAATAGAAACCAAAGTGAGCATTTAGGGAAAAAGGCAAACACGAAAGAGCTTGGTGTAAAACTTGAGGATGAACAATATGTTTAATGAAAAGAATTCTACAAAAAGTGCAGGTTTTTTAACCAGAAGAAAGGTGTAATTTTCATTAAGCAATTCTTAAGATTGGATTAATCCTGAGAGGAAAACTCAACATTCATTGCATTTATTTTCAAGTGAAGATCCTTACTATTAAACTGCTGTTGGATTTCAAGATTTATTTTTTAGCGTTTCATGCTTACAAAATCTGTAACATCTTTCTCTGTTACTTCACATTGAAAATATAAGTTTGAAATATAATATTTTCTGGTATTTTTAAGCAAGTGAAGCTAATTCTGTTCCCTTACTC
Source organism: Pomatostomus ruficeps (assembly GCA_013400735.1). Taxonomy (NCBI): domain Eukaryota; kingdom Metazoa; phylum Chordata; class Aves; order Passeriformes; family Timaliidae; genus Pomatostomus; species Pomatostomus ruficeps. The sequence continues at coordinate 68,000 of VYZT01048343.1, forward strand.
CTGTTGCTGAAATTTTTCTGGATTTTAATACATAAAAGTTGTCTAGGCCAAGACAAGTCCGTGTCCCTTCTATCTGTAATAGCAGAGAGCATTTCCTGTGCTCTTACACCTGCGGTGTCATAAGCTCTTGGTGCTACTGTATATTCTCCTCCTGGGTGCCATCTCCCTCTGGCTCTTGAAACTTTAATTAAAATACTAAGTATTAAAGGATAAAGAAAATAAGTGCTAGTTAAATTCAACAGTCACCGAAATATGCACAGCATCTCTAGAAATTACATTTTATTCTATGCAGGCCAAGTGTGACAAACTCAAAAAAAACTCAAGGACGGTCTCAAACCCTGCAGCTGGGTCACCAAATGCTGTCTTGGCTTTTATCATCACCTTTTCTTGCATATTGATGTGAAACTAAAGCTAGGTGCAGACAGTAATATTCATTTTCTTGATTATTCTTCTCTTCAACTAATGAGAAGAAGGTAAAGTGCTGTTGAAATGTAATTAAATATATTGATATGATTTAGAAGTAATATAAGCATAATGTAAACTTAAGTGTAATGTAGAAATGTGTTATGTTAAATACAGTTTAAAAGTAGCGAAGGCTGAAGTGGGCTGGGCAATAGGGACCTCTGTTGTTCCAAGGAAATCACTCAAAAAGGGGTTTGGGGCCCACCCAGGTTTGCCCCGAGTTCCTTTCCAAGGACTTGTCCCTGGTGGGGAAGAGTTGATTACTCAGGTATACCTGATTTATGGTGGTTCAGAGATTGGTTTCCTTCCCTGAAAGCTTCAAACCACCTGGAATTCTGCTCCTTTGTCCTTTGAAGGCTGACCATTGATTTTAGGGATCGCGTCAGCAGACATCGAACTGCCAGAGCTGCTCTCGCCTTTATTCCCTCTGGCCATGTTTGAGAGCCAAGGAAAAGCCAGTCTTGACATAAAAGAGAAAAGGAGGAAGAGAAGGATAAAGGCTCCATGGTCCAGGGCAGGCAGCTCCTGGCTTTGAGGCTCAGGCACTCTGGCAAAGGAATGAAAGCCGAGGACGTGCCCCTTCCTCCTGCCGCTCACAGAAACCAGCTCATCAGCAAAAAGCCTCCTCATAAATCTATAAGGGCCTCGCAGCCTTCTCTGTCTTGTTTCGGTGATTTCTCAAGCTATAGGAACTGTCTGAAACCTTTCCCCTCCCCTCTTGTAGAGCAAAGTGTGGCAGGGGGATGCAGTTTGGTTTGCAGCCTTCTCATGAGGGTGAGAGTTGGCTGGCACAGAATTCCCCTTTCGTTTATCCCAAATGCTCCTGCTGCAGGCTGCCTGATCCATACCCTGGATTAGAGAATTCCACCTCAGCACATTCTGTCCTCTGTTACAGCCTGATTCTTTCTGGTTTATAGACTATTGTTCCTTTCTTTTTCCCTCCGTTCCTCAAATCTTTCACATTTAGCTGGTTACACAGCTATGAATATAATGTTTCAGAGATATAAATAATAATGAGCTCCTTTAATAAAATCAGACATAAGTTATGCAGCAGACGTCAATTATAATGGATTTTAAAGGTTTTGATCTAGAACCTGGGTGGCATTACATTTAGACTAATAACTGTAACTATGATTTATGTGTTTGCAACTGAAATGGTTTCAGTGCTTCGATATATGTCCAAAGTAAAATTTATAGTCTGCTACAGAATGTATAAATAATGAACAGCCATATGTCATATTGCATTTAAAAATTTGACTTCTTCCACAGCCAGCATAAGGTAAAATGAATTAAAATTTTAAGTTTGTTTGGGATCAAGTTACTTTAATACTTTAAAGCAGCTCCACAAATACAACATTGATTTAATTACTTTTGCTGCAGTAAAAATAAAATACTTCTAAATTTGCAGTTGTATTCAAATTAAACCATGACAAAGGGTAAAACATGTGCTAATAAGAAAGGAAAATTATCCACTTTTCTCTTAAAAATTATTAGAACTAATTATTTGTTAGATAGCAAAAGTAGGATAATGGGTATTGACAAAGAGATGCTGCATGGTTATTATAACTTTTAAATTAGCCCCCTCCTCCAAATGCCCATTTCATGTTGGGAGAAAAAAATATGGAATCTATTTTTAGTAATATGAGCTGCATATGAGGATATGAATGCACAGGGCAATTTTCCAGTTGGTTGTTTGGGAAGCAAAAAAGCCCCTGACTAATATTTGTGGTCAAGTTGCAGCAGAAAGACCCCCCAGCCCTCCCTTACAGCAGAGACTGTTTTCCAGACTCTATCTGCATTTTCTAAATCTTGTTTTAAACAGTTCAAATCCTGCTGGCTAAACTAGGTTTGGGGTCTTTTCCCTTCTTGGCTATCTGTTGGAATTTGTCATTGTCACGAGCAGGCTGCACAGGAATGGGATGACAACTGCTATTTTGCTTGGAGCTTATAAGGTGCTTTCCATTTTGCCCATAACAAGAGGCAAAACATAACAGGATTTCAGTCCTAGGGGAACCAGGATGTGCTAAGATTTCGTTCTGGGAGCCCATTCCTTCCATGTCATCAGATCAATTTTGCACCAGTAAATATTTCTCAAAGGTTTTACGTAATTTTTTCTGGTATTTACAGCAAGTGAAGTGCTGAGTGTTCAGCATTGCCCATGGCTTGGAGCTTCCCTTCTCTTTTTATACAGGAATACTATTTTCTTTTATTCCCTGGAGTGCCGGTACCAGCACTGAACTTAGTGAGCTCTTCAAGAAGCAGAAATAAATAAATGAAAAATTTGAAGTTAAGCCATCAACAGAGATGACATCCATTCCTCAGCAGACCCTTGTTTTGTATTATTGGGAAGTTACCTAACTTCCCATAGAAAATGCTATTGATTTTTAGCCTCTTTTGTCAACTAGTCAATAGCCAAACACAGAGGCTCCTCAGGAGACACCTTTTTTTTTTCGCTGTTAGAAAATGTGCTCTTGGATGTTGAGTTCCCAACATGGCCAGCCCAGCCTGCTGGCTGTTTTTCCTCTCGAACTTTAGGATTAACACATATGTTTGGTTCATAAATGCCAAAGTCTATTTAGTCATGCCTCTAAAAGGTGTCTTAGCTGAGACAGATGCGTTTGCTGAGAAATCCTCCCGGTGCCTCAGAGCCTTTGGGCTCTGCCAGCCCCTTGGCAGCAGAGCGGAGGGCGGGCGTGTGAAACGCTCGCTGCTCTCCCCTTGTCTGTCACAGATTCCGTTTGTCTTTGCCATCCCAGACTGAAGCCAGGGAGCTGAGTTATGAGCACTGCAGGCTCCTCAGAAATCACAACATCTGTCAGAGAAGGGCAGGAGACCAGGAGAGCAAATGAGGAATGAAGGCACAAGCAGTTTCAAAATTCTAGATCAGTTTTTAATATTTTTCAAATAATGTAATTGGACAAGCAAAACAATAGTTCTCATTCTAGGATTCTGAGTGAGCAAACTCTCTTTGGATATTGAAATGGCCTTTCACTTCAATTATGGGATGTTTAGTCCCAGGAAACATGGCATTCCTGATCAGTTTGCCTACAGTTACTGAATATTGGGTAAAAAGGTGGGTTTGCAGTTGTCAACGGGAGAAATTGGATTCAGATTTTAAGAGGGAAACAGAGGACTGGTTTATTGCTGGATGAAGTCATGGGATGTGATTGTGGAAATGGATACTCCACTCCATAAAACATTACTGATGAAAAAATTTGAAAATTTTCTTTCCAAGACTGGGATAACGTCAAACAATGAGTGAAATGTGTTTATTCAAAACATTAAATATTTGCATCATTTTGGCTAGCCCAGCTCTCCCACTGTCCCTTTGTCTTGTAGTTTACCCCTCCAATCCTGTCCTGCCATAATTCATACAAGAGCAAAATGTGATTTTCTTGTGCTTCAGGAAATCCTGGTGGAAAAGCCACCCAGGTATCAAAACGTGAGGTTAACTTGTGGATCTCTGTGTGTGGGCACCTGTTTCTCCTGATATCCAGCAAGGAGAGACATGGTGCCAGTTTTCTGTCTGTGGGAAGAAGGTTTTGGGAGAGATTATACTTACTAAGAGATAAGGCTGTATCAGGTGGGGCTTATCAGAGAGGCTGCTGGCATTGTCTGATGATCAAGAGCACCTTGGCTGAGCTGGAGCTTATTTGTCTCCTGCTCCCTGTGAACTCCTGCCCCAGCTTTGCAGAGAAATGGTTGCTTTTATCTTTTTACAATTTTTCCGAGATTAGTTACTAGATATTAATTTCAGCACAAGGCTGTTTAGGAAGTCAGATGAGCTCAAGGGAAGGTCAGGAGAGGGAGCACTGAAGACTTGGGGACATTCAATAGCAGGCAAGAGCTCCTTGTCTGATTTATTCAGTTCAATGGAAGTGTGAATAGCTGGACTCACCTCCTCCAGCCCAGACAGTTTGCGACCTAAAAGTAAACTGGTAAGTTGGGTTGGTTTGGTTTCTTTTTAAAGGTGTAGTTGTTGCTTTATTTCTATGGTACGGTGCCCTTAAATATGTAAAGAAAACTACAATTAGTAGATCTGGTGTTAGAAACCTTGCAGGAAATTTTGTGGCAGCTCTACCTGCAGTCTCTAACCTATTTTAGGTTTGTGATGCTTCAGTACCTTCACCTTGAACATAGCTGTTATCGTTGAGTTGAGCTTGCACTTTCTGTGAATCTGTGTCCTGAGATGTGTCACTCAACAGTTTCACTGCTCCTCTTCCAGTGCTTAGGAAAGGGGTAAAAAAGGAGATTTCTGAGGCTGTTTGTGTCATCGGGAGACATAACATTATCTCTTTCCACTTGTAGTTGCTGCTCAAACAGTCCCAGGCTTTTTAACAGTTCTTCTTTCACCAGATATACCCTTACAAGTTCAATCAGTTCTTAATTAGTGACTTACAAACAGCTAAAAGATTTTTTTGTTGTTATTTTTATTTTTTATTTTTTTTTGTTCAAACTGTGATGGCTGGACTTAAACTTGCCACAGAAAAAGAGTTCATTTAACCTCGGCCTTTCTTTCCCTATTACCATTCAAATGGAAAAGTTTGGAATTTTTTTCCTGTTCCTTTTAATAAAGTAAGGACGGGTCTTCAGCTCAAGAAGATCTTTGAAGTTGCTTCTCAGATCCTTGATTGGGCTCAGGAGACAAATTTCTGTATCTCATTGGATGGGAGTTGCTGGTTTACATCATGACCTTGTGAGATGGGTACCGAGAGCAGCGAGATGAATATCAAATTATTCCACTCTGTTCCACAAATTTTTGAACACTTCAATGCTTTTCATATTAAAAAAAAGCACTCAACAAACCCCCAACTTTCTGTATCATCAGGTACTTAGAGAAACTGAGAAAATGGTAGTTTATAGAAATTGGCTTTTAATATTATGGTGTTCCTTTGACTATGTTGTCATCATTATATTACCTAAGCGATGGGCTTCAAGATTTATTAAGAAATGAATTTTATTTTTTTTTTCTACACCATCGCTGTTGAAGCTAACAGAGGGAGAACAAGCTGTTGGGAATCTTATTGCTGGGGTGGAGAAAGTGAGCCTTCAAATAAGATAAAGAAAGGAACAATACAAAGTGAGCACTAAGACATTACATTTAGAGCAGAAATTCCCATAAACACAGGCTTGTGACTTTCTTAATTTCCCCTCTTGGTCGCTGTTGCTTACAGACACCCTTTTCTGAGCGATTCTCATCAATCTTTTCCTTGTTTAAAAAGTTCATTTTATCCTTTTCTTAAGGTTGTGAAAGGTAAATCTTTCTTTTAGCCTTATTTCCCCATGAGATTTCCTTTTGTGATGTAACAGAGGCAAGGGCAGAGGATTCGTGGGGTGGTTTGGTACCTGGATCCTCCTGTACCTGTGAAGGCTCCGAGGGTTCTGTGGGTGGGGAGTTTAAGCTGCTGGAAATCCAGCTAATTCCATGCAGCGTTTGCAGGAGTCCGATGACTTCACAAATGTGTGAATCCAAGTCAAAACTGCCACGCAGTTACAGGGCTGTCAGAACAGAGGTTCTTATTCAGGCTTATCTCGGGAACAGAGAGAAGGGGAGGTGTCGATTTCTTCTGTTCCCTCATAATATTGAACATCCAAGACGTCTTTGCAAAGTTTTTTTTTATTTCTGTTTTGTTCATAAAGTATTGCATCTCATTTGATTTATCCCTGGAAATAGTGTCATTTAAAGAACAGGTAGGACCGGAAGAGAGCAGTAACTGAAAACTGAGCCTTGTGATTCCATTTGAGAGGGAGATTTTTTTCAGTGAGATTAAAAAATCAGAACCTGTGGGGGTTTTTTGGTTTTGTTTTTCCCAATAAGCTTTTTAAAATGAGATGGTACTTTGCAGGCTATTTAATGCTATTTTAAAACCTGGTGAATATAAGAAAATTTTCGTCTCCTAGATTTACGATCTCCAAGGTGGACTCAGCAAAACCATGGGAAAAAAGCATAATGCACTTGCCATTTCTAAATTAAGATGTGCATAGATGATTACATGAAAAGAAAGAGTTTTCATGAAAGAGTTTTCAGGCCAATTTTGACCTCCCAAAGAAATGATGGCCAAAATTTTCTACCAACGTCTCACGTCACCTTAATTAATACTTGGTAAATTTGAATAAGACATTAACAGTAATGTTTGTTTAGTGCCTCTGACTGACTAAACCCTCCAGGGGTGAAGGTGACTCGCTGAATAAATCCTGCTAGGGAAGGAGGGTCGGTGGGGATGTGCAGGGCTGTGGTGCCCTTGGAGCTTGGAGACCAGAGCAGGGTGGGGCTGACCACAGCTGTAGTCAGGAGAACAGAGCAGAGAGGGACTGACCACAGCTGTCTCACAGAAGCTGCCCAAATGTGTTTTTTTCTCAGCTCTGCCCAGCTGGGTGGGAGCAGGAGGTGTAACTGCTCCTCCCCGAGCTGGCCAGGCCAGCGTGACGAGAGTGAATAAACTCAGGCCAACAAAGAGTGTGAAACCTCAGCTTTTCATGAGGATTTTGAACTGGGCTTCAGCGCCAGTCCTGTGTGACATCATGAGGGCACAGCTGACAGTGACCATTGCCCCTTCCGTGTGTGGAACAGCCTAAAACAACCCCCTCAGGGAGTGCTGGGCTGGGACTGTGCCCCAGCTTCACACAAACCCCTGGATGAGGAGAAACTCATCCACAGACAGTTCTTCAAAAGCACAGAAGGAGTTGAGCTCGAATTCAGTTAAAACATGGTAATTCTGCTTGGATCAGCAGTGCCTCTCTAGAAGCCAACTTGGCATTAGTCATCCAGCAAAAAGAAAAGTTAAATCAGCATCTCAGCCTCTGTGCTGAGGGGCTGGAAGTGATTCTGGTGCTGTCATTGCCTTAGGGAGGTCTGGCATGTCATGTGGGAGGCCTCACCAATGTCTGAAGGCTCCTGTGCCACAGATTCTGACTGGTTTGCAGTCTGAAATTCTGGTTTTCATCCTCAGGTCAGATCCTTACAGTGACTCACAGTCCTTCTTAGGGTGAACCTTTCACTTCAGTGAGGTTATTTGCAGTAAGGAAGACATGCCAGGAAATACAACGGGTTTTTAAATAGATTTTTTGTAGACTTATTATGAATTCAATTACCAGATTGAAATAAATATCTTAATGAAATTGTAAATAGTTTTCAAGTGTAGTGCATTACGTTCATTTGCTTAAAAATTAAAATGGTGCTAAAAGAGTATTAATGCAATATTAGTGGAATAGATGAAAATGGATTTTGCCAAAATCAGTGCAAAATAATAAATGCTGTAAAAGGGATTCATGCAAAAAAAAGATGTGATAATATGAAGAATATTGTATTTATGGACAATGGTTTTGGACACATTCATGAATTCAGCTGTGAATTCTGATTTTACTGGGTGTTTCTAAGCAGGTCATTTGACATGGGTGGGCCATCCCCATCCTGGGTATCCTCACCATGTGATCTCCCTGGGATGTGTGGCACAATCTTTGTGTGAAACACTGACCCAGAGGGGTCACTGAGTGCTGGCCGAGCCTCTGATTTACCATGGCACACGTTTGCTCCACCAGATATATCCCCTGACACATTTTGTAGTATAAAAACCGAGCTCCTTGGATAAGCTGCCATGGCTTGAGTTGAGAGATCCAACAGCCTGACAGGCTGGATGGGTGTTTAATAAATGTGCCTCTCCAGGACATGGAATTTTTATTTTTTTTAAGTGATTATGTCAGCATTTGAGGGCAGTGAATGTTTCTAGCACTTCCTAGGGAGTTATCAGGGGTTTAGGTGAGCCATTTGAGCTTTACTGAGAGCTTTGGTTCCCTCTCAAGTCAGGCTGTGTCACCAGCCACTGCCACATGGGTGATGAGAGTTTCCCCATCAGGGCTTTTTACTTCCACAGCCTCCTAAAACTTGGAAGTTGTCCCTAAATTAGATGTGAAACATGGAACAGAGCAAAATTGGTCACTGCCCTTTTGTTTGCTGGTACTGAACTCTGCCTGTGTTCCATGGGTGTTATGGATCTTCCCGTGCCTGGTTTGTGTCAGGGACACGGGCAGGCAAGGCAGTGCTCCTTGCACGAGCAAACTGCTTCTGGGGTAGCTGTAGGTTATTGGTTTTGCTCTTTAAAAACTGCTTTTTGAAAGCATTAGAATTGTGTGCTGATAGAAGATAATCAAGAAAATCCACAGATTAGGGAAAACGTGCCATATGTCTCGTAATTCCAGCACACAATGGGGTCTCTCCTTAATGACTTCCTCGGTGCCCCAATTGTATCTTGGTGTTAGAAGACATATGGAGCCTCTTCCCCTTAACTGTGAATTTTCTTCCTGCCACTGCTTTTTCTTACAACCTTAATCTGCTTTTAATGCACTGCAGTTGTCTTTTCCTGCCAATAATCTTTTATCCCTTGTTAGACGACTTCATTACAAATGACAGAACTGGAACTTTTACACTGGGAGGGAGATGAGTGCTTCAGTTCAACTTTATTTCTCAAAAACTGAGCAACAAGAGGTCTTTGAGTTCAACTTGGTATCTCTGTTAGGCTTCTCTGTGTGAGACCTGTGCTTATCTGGTTGCTGATGGCAGAAATGTTTGGTGGCACGGGCTGTTCTGTAGCCTCTGTGTGTGTACCAGGCTCTAACGTGGTGCTAGCTGTTGCTTCTGATTGATTTGTGAAACCCCATGTACAGAAATTCACTTATTTTGCAGTCTGATATATTTTGATAAGTTTTAATAATTTTAACAGTTTCCCAGGGCGCAGTTTGGCTCTGGCTGTATAAGAAATGACATAAGCTACAGTCCCAGTTTAAAGCATTGCTGTGTTTTCGAAAACATCCATATTTTACAGAGGTGATGCACAGATTTCTTTCTGAATGCAAGTGCAGCAAACTATGCTGAAAATGCAGAAAGATCAGAAAAGAATTTTCGCACAGTTTTTTCAAATTAAGGAGAACATAGCTCATATTCTACCCTAATAAATTTATGAAGGGCTAGCCTTACTGATCTGGTGCTTTTATTTAAAACATTTTTGACAGAAATATTTATAACTGGAAAAGTCCTTGCTTGACTCAAAGCCTGAAGAGATCAACAAGACTTTCCACAAGGCTTTGAACGGAGATGTAAAATGTCACGTGAGAAAGCAGAGCTGGAAGCTGATTTGCATTCTGATACTGAGAAATGTTGTGGCACACGAGAGCAAAGAGGGAGCTGGAGTGGCCACCAGCTCCTTCCTCCCAGGTGGGGAGGCCTGGCCGTGGACTCCTCTCCCATGCAGATGCTTTATTCAGCCAAGGTGACCTGAGCACAACGTGCAGCAGGAGCAGAGCTGGCTTGGGTTGCTTTCCTACCAGCTAGACCAGCACTGGAAATACAATTCTGGCCCTGACTTGCAGCCTAGCTGACAGTCTGCTCCCGAGACAAAGAAGAGTTTGATGTTGCACAGTGCTGATGCCAGAGCTATGGTTTTGCTCTTAAAATTCACAGGGATACTTATTGATTAAACATGAGAAAATACCTGTTAGTTGTTCGGGGGTTTGGCTGCTGTGTAGGGAGTGTATTCCCAGAGAGATCGTAGTAAGGTTTGATTTTTAACCTAAGTTGGAATACTGTGGTTGCAGTTGGAAGTTATTACAAACAAATCAGAGATTCACTGTTGATGGAATTCATAGGAAAATTTTATGATCATCTAATTTTTATAATTTATCTGTGATGGATGGAGGTTTGTTGTGAGCCTGTGGTGGTGGAATGCACCGAGGGACACTTCATTTGCAGGAAAGGATTATCAGTGACTGTAGGGTTGTTTTCAGACTTGGAAACAGGCTGATTGTTCCCTCAGTGAAACTCTTGCAGCAGAGAATCTCCCCCTTTGGCTTTTTGCATGGAATTGTCTGATTTCCACAGGAAAAATCCTGGTCTCCTGAATTGTCTGAGGTTTCAGCATGCAGCAGATGAGGGAGGGTTGGTTGTTATCCAAGTGTGGAGTTTGGAAGGCTTCCTAGTGGTCTGCTGATTGCAACATTTTTAGATCAGAGCTGGGGAGGGGTTGGCAGGGGGAGGTGATGGGCCATGAAAGTGGTGAGCAGAACTGTCTCATAACCTTCCCCCCTATTGCCAATAGACTATTTGGATGAAAACAAAGAGCTGAACAAATTCTACAGATGCTTGAGAAAAACCTTCCTAAAAATGTATCATTTATGAGAACTCATAAATGAAAGCTTGAGTTTATCATATTCTTCATGCAAGGAAATATTTCTTTTTGTGTCTGTTAATAAAGTCTCTGTGGGTTGGTTGGTGCTTTATTTTTTTTTTTCTTTCCTCGTGTCTTTTTATGTTTCTTTCTTTAGAATGACATTTTTAAATGGGGGTGATCAGTGGCTTGTTGTTCACTGAAGTAATGTTTACTGAAGAAAATATATTTTCCTCCCCTCACAGTTTCTGGCTGGACATCACAACTACCAGATGCCAAGCTATAGAACAGAGTTTTCCAGAAAATGGCATCTGGCTTCCTGGCAGAGTCCACAGGCACTTGTGTTGATGGCTTTTGAGGTGCAGCTGGGTCTGGGTGGCTGCTGGGGGAGGATATGGTCCACCCTGTCATTCTCGATGCTATTTACCTTTGGCTCACCTTTGGTTCAGAACCATTTAAGCATTTGTGCCTTTCCCTGTCACTATCAAACATCAGCCTTTCGAATGGTTTTATGTGGGCCCACTGACAGTCAGGAGGAAGGAAGCCATTTCCCATCAGCCCTGATTTTCTGCGTGTCCATGTGAGCCATAAACCTCCTTGTGCACCAACAGGGGGTTGGTTTGTGCAGTGCCAACGGGGGACCGAGCCCTTCATTTACAGGGAAATGGAACAGAGGGACTGCAATAATCTTTCTGTGAGGGCAGACATGCAATCCCACCTGCTTCTGTTCCCCCGCTGAAGCTGCAGGGACTGCAGTGCTGTGTGAGAACAGGGCTGGTGACAGTGTGCATGGAGAGCTGCCATGCTGTGTGGGAACAGGCTTGGTGACACAGTGTGCACGGAGGGCTGGTGGCACAGTGTGCATGGAGGGCTAGTGGCACAGTGTGCACGGAAGGCTGCAGTGCTGTGTGAGAACAGGGCCGGTGGCACAGTGCACATGGAGGGCTGCAGTGCTGTGTGGGAACAGGGCTGGTGGCACAGGTTGCACGGAGGGCTGGTGGCATAGTGTGCATGGAGGGCTGCAGTGCTGTGTGAGAACAGGGCCCGTGGCACAGTGTGCACGGTGGGCTACAGTGCTGTGTGAGAACAGGGGCACAGTGTGCACGGAGGGCTGGTGGCACAGCATGCATGGATGCACAGCCCTCCCCCCGCAGCACCTGGAGCTGACAGTCAGGGGTTGTGCCAGTGTTTTACTGTTCCCTGGGATGCCAAGTGCCCTCCATCACCATCCAAAACACAGGCAGCTCAGGAGTGGTCAGCAAAAGGAGTTCTGTGGCTCCAGCTGCCAAGCTCCTGTGCTGTGTTAGGGCAATGATCATCTCAGTCACTCAGTTTCGCTTCCCTGTTTGTCTCACCTTATCGCACGTCTTGGAGGCACTTTGCAGCAGCACTGGGAGCACCATGGGTGCTGTAAAGAGTATTTGTGCAGAGCAGACACAGATTCTGGAGCCTCTTCCTTTGGGTAGAGGCATCTCTCTGGCTGGCACACTGGCATTATGTCTCTGCCCTGCTGCTGCTGGACAAACTCAGCTGCACATGGCTGGCAGCACTTTGCTCTCCCTCTCTCCTTTTTTTTTAGACTTGGGACTACCAAGTTCCTGCTCATGAGCCATCCCTCCTTTCTTTTGGTCTGCACAAGAGGTGCCAAAAAGGCCCCCTCGCAGTGATGTTGATGTGTGAAAATATTCAAACAGTCGTGTTCTGGCTTTAATGAGAGCAGTTCAGATGAAGAATCATTGCTGTTACCACTCTTTGCCAGTGCACGCTGTGGTGTTTGAAATGGAGTGGTGGCATGGATTCAATGTACAAATCTATTTATTTATAACGGAGTGACCTTCTGTTCAGTGATATTATGGGTTGTGGCTAGGGAGAAGGACTCAGCCTGCCTGCACATGTCTGGCTCGGAGTTGACTGGAACACGGCTTTTGCTCCCCTGCTAGCAGTGACAGAGCCTGTGACAGCATCCTGGGGGAGCTGATGCAGGCCCGAATTCAATTTGCTTCATGTCCTTTGACCAAGCTGCAATTCACTGACTTGGTATCATTTTTGATAGGCAATGGCTGGGGATAAAATCCCCCATGGCCTCTTACCTCATTCTCTTTGGTACCTGGGAAGGCAGCAGACTATATCAGTGAAAGAATTGGAAATGTTTTGAAGAACATGAAAAACATTAGAAATGCCACACAGTGGGAAACCTTGCAGTGAACTTAACAATATTACATTCTATTTTATTTTTCTTTGCCCTCCATACACACATGATCTTATTAAGTTTCTAAACATAAACATATTCCTTTTAAAATACATCTTCAAAGTATACTTGAATCCCAGCCCTATAGGGACTTGACATATCAAAAGAAATTTGCTGACATAAACTGGTATGTAGAGCTTGATCTATTCTAATATATGATTTTAATGTTTCTCATTTTCTTGCCTTGCCAACTCACATCTATCACACACTGTCACATTTAAGTTTCCTAAATTACTGCTTTTAACTTTTTGTCACTTATTCAGCGAAGAGATATATTCTAAAGCTCAGCTCATCTTTTTTTTTTTTCTTTCTTGTGATTGTATCTTAATATTAATAGTTTGAGGGGAAAATGGAAATTTTTGCTCAGTTAAGGAGACAGCACTTTTTGATAGATTTGGGATTCAATATTGTCCTGGTTTCAAATTCAAGACCTGATTTAATTTCCAAGCAAAGCACAGAATTCAGCGAGGCAAATGGAATAATAGCATGTGCAAAAGGGGAGGATGTTCTGAGCATTGTAATTACGGACAAGACAAAATCTATCCCCACTCCATCTGTTTATCAGTGATGGATAGAGAGATTCATTTCCTATTGTTTGTGGTGCATGTGTTGATGACACAGTGCTCTGGTAAATTCTGTTGTTTGCAGGATCAGAGGAAATAATAATTGCACTCCTTAATCAAACTGCTTTGACCTCCAGCTGACAATTTCAAAGTTACTTCTTTCTGTGGTTTTAAGCAGCCCAGCCTTTTGGCCAAGGAGGGTATTTTAAGAGCTACAGACCTTGCAAGATTCAGGAAATACAAAAATTGTGCCACAGTGAGAGCTGCAAATATGAACATCTCCCACAGAAAGCTGCAAAGGTGCTCAGGCCAGCCCTCAGCTGCCTTCTGGATAAACTGGGACAGGGCAGGTTTTTAATCCTCTGATCACCATACGTTGTTTCCAGACTTGATTGTTTTCTAATTGCACTTTCAGCTTATCATCAGCTCAAGCAAAGTATCAGCCCAAAAAAGTGCTTATCTTCAGTTTGGATGAAAGCTCCGTAGAAACAGCTTAGGTTTTCAGAAGATACAAAGAAAAACCAAAATTAAGTAGATGGGTGGGAAGATGAAGAACGAAGTAACTCAAGTTTACCATTTGTCTGACTGGAAGATGATTGAATTTATTTACTGGCTCTGTGTCTGGATATTTAAAGGTGTATTTTAAAGAGCCAAAGGAAGTTTTTTTATGAATATTGATTTGAAGCCTTTTGGTAATCTTGGAGCAACATGTGATTTGTCAGCAATGCTCACTGTACTCATAGGGGTTGTACCTTTTTGACTGGTAACTTCCCACATACCCCTGCCTGTATTAATGCATAAGGAACAGCAATATTTGCAAAGCACATGTGAGAGGGGGCCTGCTTTGCTTTATGACAGATATAGAGATGTCAGAGGTCCATCATTTGTAATCAGTTTTACACTGTCAAAATAGAAGAGGTGTCTGTGATGGACAGGAAATACATCAGAAAGACGAATGGCTGAGCTTCTGAAAAATCCTTTGTCATAAGAAGTGAGAAAATATATTGTTAAAAATTGTGGAAGGTATCATGGTTTCCTTTTTAAAATTACTTTTTTGCTGCCAAGCAACTGTTCTTTTACCTGTACTTAGATGGAAGAGCACTTAACATGCAGCATACTGAGTTCTGGTGGAAATCCTCCACTGCAGTTCTGCCTTTCAAGGGTATCACTCGATCACCCAGAATGTGAAGTGTTTGTACTTGTGTTCTTTAAGGGGAACAACACATCTATATTACCCAGAAGTCACACTTCAGTGATTTATTCTCCTCTGCAGAAGCGTGCACACAGCACCAGATGAGTTTGCAATAGCAGAATCTCATCTTCCTCTGGTCACATGGGGCAGATGCATCTGCATCTGCCAGCAGAGGAAGGGAAATTGTGGTAAAACTGATCTGGATTTAAACTGATCTGCATTAAATGTGATCTATCAAATCTGCATTTAAACAAACTGCCCAGCAGCCTGCAGGACAGGGCAGGGCCTGGGCTGGGATGGGGAGCCTGGGCCTGCTCTGCCTTTCCTTCCTCTGCAGTGCTGGCTGTGAATAATTCCTGCATCCGTTCCTGGCCCCGAGTGCTCTGTGCCAGGAGGATCAGCAGTTCCCTGTGCCGTTGGCCAAAGAGAACCCAGGATTTAGGAGTTAATTAATTTAGCCTGGTAGCTGCTGTCGGGACGGGAAGGTGACACGGTTTGTTCATCGCTGCTGTGGGAAGGTGCAGATGAAAAGTGAGTGAGATGCTCCATGGTCCTGAGCCCTGTCCTTTTTTACCACAGGATTCACTGTGATTTTTGGCAAGTCCTGATGTGTTTCAGCTCTTTTTGAAATCAGATGGGCTTTTCAGCCCTGGGGGAGTCACTGTGTTTTGTTTTGTTTTTATTTTTTCTTTTTAATAACCTGTAGAACTCAAGTAATGAAAGATTAGGCAATAAATGAGGCTGCGCACTGAGTACTGTCCACAGTGTTCATGTCCTAAAATTTATGAATCTTACATTGGAAAATGCACTTGATTCAGGCTATTTGTTCTGTTGTTGTTTGTTCTGAAGGTGGAATCAGCTAAAATCCCATCTGCCCTTCTCCCTGATTTCCCTTTGAAGTTCACCCCTGCAACTCCATTCACTGCAGCAGATTTTATTCCAATATACTCCACTGTAAAGAGGGAGTGGAACTCTGAATTTGTTTCTGGTCTTTGAAAGAAATTTGAAGTTATCTGCTGAGAATGTCATGATATCAACTCCAATGAAAAACTTGAAATTTGAGACTCAAACCCACATGACATTTAGAGATTTTGAGGGACAAGAATTCTCAAACTTCTGAATTCAAGAATCACACTTGAAACAAGATTATTGCTTTGTGACATTTTTGGGGGGAACAGAATTTATTTAAGTTAGATGAGCTAAAAGTATAGTGAAACCAACACCAGCCAAGAGGCAGCAGTCACCAAAGGCAGAGAATTAATGCCGATAATTCAGGGTGAATGTTGTGGTGGCTGCCAGGGGAGCTGTCTGTTCAGTGCTGGAGCAGAAGAAGTGTTGGTAAAATGCAGTCCTGCATTTGACCAGCCACCTCCAGGCCCTGTGGAGGAGTTGCCTTTCAAACAGTTTGTAGCACTCATTTTTCTCTGTTCCCTTGATGTGATGCTCTCATGCCTCATATCAGATATTAGGGGGGGGGGGAGGTTCTCTTCCTGATTGCTTTTCTTCCTCTTGCAGCATTTGCTTCCTGGCACTATCCCCGATGGATATTGCTCAGTTTTGTAGGAATGCAAATGCCCAAGGAGTTTTGTGTGGTTTGTACTAACAAGCAGAAAACGACCAGACCTGGCTGGTGACCTTACAGACAGGTGAGCTGTCCTGTAAGCGAGCAGCGAGGCTTTGGATTTAATCCCCTTGACCCTTTATCTGAGCCTGTCTAATCTGCTGTTTCTTACTGGTATTTCATTGAGCAAATAACCACGTTTGTGTCAACCAGGAATTCAGCTCTGATTCTTTTTGTCACATGAACTTTTTACCATGCTTTCCGTGATTAAAACCTCCTACTTCTTCCCAGATATTTCTTCACCTTTATTAACAGTATAATATGCTGTAATAGGGGTAAAGTTCAGTCCAGAGTTCCTTGATGAATTTTATGAAACATGCCACAAAGTAATTAATTTTAGCTTTTCCTTCGAAGAGGTAATTTAATTTTGACTTAATTAATATGATGCATTTAATTAATATAAAATTATCATAGAAAAGTGCAAATTAATTTGTAAGCCATCACTTGAAAGTTTGTCTCAATTAGCAATGCATTTACAGTTTCATGCAGATTGAATGGCAGTGGACCTCTTAGTAGGAAACCTCTTTGAGAGAAGGATTGGAGTGAAATTTTCAGCAAAAAAAGGTGTGTTAAAAAATAACAGAACTTTCGCCAGTTCATACCGAAAGCCATTTTTATTTGTTCTGTGCCAAAAAAAGAGCAGTGCCTTTTTTTTTTTTAATTTTTCTTTGTAAACATGGAGCTATATATAACAAAAGCTTCAAATTTAATGCTTTTAATGTAATGATTGTCTGGTAACGCTGCAAACAAAACATTTTCATTTCAGGTAAGTGCAGTGGCATTTGTTTTCCATTGCTACCTGTGGCCAACATGCTTCATAGAAGACTGAGAGCTTTTTAATTTGACTTTTTCTACCAGGATTTGGGGACACAGGGCACGGGAAGTAGGGCAGGGTGCTGCAGCACCTATATTCTGTCAGAAGGTTTTTCTGGAGCTCGGTGGATACCATGTGTCCTGTAGGAAGAAAGAGGCTGACATTGAGGCAAAGAAATGTATCTCCTTTATTTTCAATTTGGAGAGATATTCACATAAGAGAATGTTAATTGACACTTCACAAAAGTATGGCTTCTAATTGCTACTGTTAAGTTGGGTAGAGGCGTTTGTTTGCCTTTAACCCAAAAAAAAGATGGATTTTCCCCTAATAATGGAGTCTGATCCTCCCTCAGCTCAGGAAGAAACACTCCTCAGGGAAATTTTGGCAGTGTCAGTCCCTGAGTGTGTCAGTGTGGGGAGCACTGCCCACCCCGCTCATGTAACCCACATACCTGAACCTCAGAAGTTTTCCTAAGATGCTTTCAATGACATTCCTTCCCTTTGATTCATTACTTTCGTGACATCTTTTGGAAGGTAATTACAGATCTGTCAACGGAGCCATAAGATCATCACGACAATTCTCCTGTGCAAGTCAAGATAAATCCCATGACCTCCTTTTGCATTCAGTCTCTGATCTGTTGTATGGTCAAACAGGTCTGTGTGTGAGCCAGGAAAGGGTTTGGGTGAATTTGGTTCAAACCATCATTTAAAGTCTCCATCATTATTTGAGAGATGCATACATCTGTCAAAATTCCTCACAGGGTTGTTTATTTTCCCCCCTTTCATGTTTTTTCCCAGTTATACACCACTTTATGTATTTAAAGCTGCTGCTTTTGATAAACATGCCAGTCACCTTTGTAGATTTAGGAGCAGCCCTAATTAAGGTGATGTGTGTTCCCTGCTGATTCCTTCCTGCCAAAAGGTGCCAAAGAAAACAGAAATGAACTCTGAGACATCAGTTCCCCTTGAATTTCTTTGCTATCAGTGATATTCTTATATCGAGCAGGCCTTAAAAAGACCTCTGGTATTTTGGCTGAGAAAGTAAGAGATCCTTGTGTTGCATCTTTTGTTCACATGGTATCAGAGCAAATGAGGATAAGTGATTGTTTTTTTAATTTGTATTTTAGTTTCCAGGGGTGATAGACTTTGTTTTAAACAGTTGGCGTGCAAGATGAGCATCTTGGTGGCAATGTGCTTTTGATACGCAGCGTGAAACTTTCACTTTTTAATTAAATTAATCTGGGTTGTGATTGAGTTGTGAAACTGTTATTCGGATCGAAATTGAACAGACGAAGTAAAACAGAGCTAAAACACCATGCGAGATAGATACAGTGCAGCATGATCTCCTCACACTTGTGAAGCTGGGACTTGAGGTGAGCATTGTCTCGAAGTGGGATTGGGGGCAGTGGAATCCCAGATGTGGCAGCTGTTATAAACACTCAAGCCAATTAAATTTAAAAAGGTTTTAATTAACAAGTTAAAGATTTGACAGTTAGAGACCAGAAGTAGTGATCTGCTGAACACCAAAGCAAAGGAAGCAGCGCTGGGTGCTCAGCCACACGCCAGGGTAGCCACAGGCACCTCCCAGAGCTCGAGCAGCAGTTTTATACCCCCGAGTGCCAATCAAGAGTTTTGGATATATTTGTCCAACCAGGGGCTCCGAGGTCCCCCATCCGCCCTCACCTCTGCTCATTTGGGCTGGGCATGTTTGGATCCTCCCACTTGGAGCACGCCCGGTTACGAGACAGGGAGGGATCTCGTCCTGAGTGGTGCCTTGATTGACACTGCAGGGAACCTTCTGGAAAGTCTCTAAGTCGGCTATTTTGTTCACATAATAATTGCACATTATTAACTAATTATGATAACAGAATAACAAAGGGCATTGTAATAATAATGGGACACAAAAAGAGGAACATTACAACTAAAACATTGTATATGATAACAAGCTTGTTACATGTAACAACAAGCAGTACACTACAACATTGTCAAACAGAACTTGTGTAAAACGTTCCTCACATCTTCATCAACGTGTAACAACCCACTCACTCATCAACATAATTAATGAATTCGTTTCAACATGTGAAAGCCAACTCTCTTCTAATACTTATAACAGCAGTGCTGCCCATCTGGTAGCAGAGTTTGGGGCTGAGCTGCCACTGCTGCTGGGGGAGTGTGGGCAGAGGGGACACAGCACAGCCTGCACGCTGCCATCAGATTTTAAAACATTTTCTCCTTCCATTGCAGTGCCCAAATGCTTTCTTCTTCCTCTTATCAGCAGCTGGAGCCCAGATACTGAATGCAATCTAATGATAGTTCCCCAATATCAGTATTGCTCGAGGCTCAATGATTCATTTTAGCAAAGGACAATGTCAGTAACTTGATGAGATTAAATAATTTAGCTAATTCTTCAGAACTTTGCTTTTTTAAAAAAGAGATCTTTTCACTTATCCAGCAGGAAAGGATGGTTCGTTCACTTTTACTTGTGAAACGTTTTAAAACTGTAAACAGCTCCTCTCAGTGTCAGTTTAACGATGCAGATGACAAGGAAAGGGTTTGAAGTTTGGGATCACTTCCATGCAAATGGATGATGTTACACGCGGATGGCTTTTTGCTACACAAGAGCAGTTAAAGGTTCATTGCAGCTCAGAGTGGTTCAGCACTACAGAACAAAAGGATGACTGTGCTCTTTAAATCTGTGTGCAATAAACAAAAACATCGTTTTGGAGCCTCAGTGATTAAATGTTACTTCGGGACAAATTTTTGCACGTGATTACAAAACCGTAACTCTGAAACTTGAAAAGTTTTGGCACTCTTTTCATAGCTGTCAATACAGCAGCCAGAAAAAAAAATATATGCTAGAAGAACACATCTCAGGCTGTAACAGGAGACACTAAAAAATTCTTTTGACTTAAAATTTGACACTTAAAATATAAAGAATAAAAAAAACCCCAGGTTTTTAATCCACATTAGAAAATACGGAAAGAAAATGGTCCCCGTTTCTTATCTAAAGAAGCAGCTTCAGAATGGGACTGGAAGAAAACTCCATGGTTTTATGTCATTTTCTGCATGTCCTGAGGGCAGTTCAGGCTGTGCCTGTAAGAGCTGCTGTAAAGGATGCTTAGCTGCCCACGCTGTAAAGATCTCTGCAGTCTGGAGAGCTCAGCGGTCCTGCAGTCACACCTGCCTCAGATCGAGCCTGGCCAGGTGCATCCCAGCATCCGTGCTGTGAGCCAGTGGAAGTTGTGGAAATCGGTGCTAGATAATGAATGGATTATTCATATTGCCTCAAGATAACAATCCCCTATTGTTATTTTATTTTTAAGCAAGAAGACAGTTAAAGAAAGAGCATTCTGTCAGCAAAAGCATGGTAATAAATAGTAACTTTTATAAGAAAAAGTAAAATCCCAACCCTTTGTTTTGGAATATCATTCTTCCACTCCTTGGAAAGATGCCTTGGGCACTGCAGGAAGAGACCTTCGATCAGGGTGTGGAAGTCATCTCCTAACAGGTGCACACTGAGGTTTTATAGCTACTCCTTTACAGAGTCCATTTCTGCTTCTGTTAGCCAGACAGTTTAAAAGAGTTTGGCATCTCCAACTTAAACAGGAATTACTTTTTTTTTTCTCCTTTTTGATGGGCTACAGTCTAACAAAGCAAAGCTGCCACCTCAGCACTGCTGCTAGATGATTCTGTGGTAAGAATCAGGAGTTTGAATGTCTGGGTAGCAGTGTAATGTCCAGGTTGAGGTGAAGTCATGTTCTCTTGAAGAGCTTCACTTTTTGACTGTGGACTTTATAGAGTGATTTTTGTTACGCAAGCGTCTCCACTAATAAAGACCAATACAGGAATATTTCAGGCTCTGTACAGAGAGCCAGGATGTTTTTGCATTTGATGCGACTACAAAACATTCGTTCTCACTGAACTGCAGAAGTACAGGGCAGAACTCGAGCTGGATGGGATCAGGCCACTCCTTCTTCCTCTCCAGCTATTCTGACATCTTTATGTGCAGAAAAGGGAATCCAGTTGTCCTGATTTCTGAGCCTCACAGAAACTGTGGTTCAAGACTGCAGTTGTCAAATTGCTGGGAACTGCTTACAGCACGCACAATAATGTTATCACATCCTCAGTTTTCACTTTCCAAACCTTGTGAGAGTTATTGGCATGTTAAAGATGGGGAATCTTGGGCCTTTTTAGGAAATAGAGAACCCCAGCCAAACTGGTGCCCATGACTTGCTTGTGTGTGGCCATCCATCCATGCCAAGGGAGTATCTCTACATCAGGTGTGAGGAAGAGCTAAACTGGAGGAAATTGGAACAGCACCCAGCAGGAGCTTGGTCACAGGCTGCAGATGAGCAGCTGGGAGTGTCACCAAAAATCGGGAGGAAAATAAAAAACCCTCTAGCACTATATTTGAAATGACAGAGAATCAGGCATTACTCTATTCTGGCCAGGATGTGCAAAGGAACAATATTCCAAACACACATGATTTTTACCAGATTTCCCCCCAAACTTTATACAGTCAAAACCCATAGAGATGCATCGTTCCAAAGTTCATTGGTCCAGAGTTGAGCAACCCCCAGGATCTGGTTTCCAATTGGATCTGGATCTCCTCATCTCCGATGTTAATTAGATTTTCATTCTTCGATTTTCTTATCAGTCCTTTCCGTGATGGGTGTCTCCAATTCTGCCAGAGGCAGGGCTGAGGGCAGATGTTCAGAAATGGCCACTGATGTTCTGTTGATGTTCTGTTGATGGCCTTTATCTTTCTGGGTATTTTTGGGCTACTCTCAGTCTTGGTACGTTAAGCCCATCTCCGTAGAGTGATGCCACATCTCCTAACACAAAACGAAGGAAATTCCTTCCCCCAAGGCAAAGTCAAGCTAAGCCTTACTAGAGAAACAAAATAAAAATTTAAAAGATACACAGTTTCCAACAGGAGGGTGATCTCACCCTCTGAGGGTGATCCTGGCCCTCCTTCCTTGGCTGTTGCAAGGGGGCACAGCCTGGTACAAAACTAGACAGGCACTGCTGGTGAGAGACAGGGCAGGAGAGCTGCAAGGACCATTTCATCCTCCTGGAGGAAAGAGGAAAGGGGAGGAAATGTGCCTTTCACCTTTCTGCCTTTGTAGTGTGGAAGTGGGAAGAGTTTCTCTGAAAAAAAATTTCCATCTTCATTTTCCAACCAGAAATATGGCCCAGAGAGTGCCAGAAGGTGCAGGTGGCATCCTGGGCATGGAGAGGGACAGTGACTGAGCCCCGGGCTTTGCTGAGTTTGTCCTGTGTTGGGCACTGTGCAGCTTCCCTGTGAGTGCTGTGGGAGAGCTTGATCACGAAAAAATGATGATGTGGTGTCTTTAGAAAATGCTGGTGGTGCTTTTGAGCGGTTTCAGATTTTTATGGGCTTCTGAAAGCAGTGCTGAACAGGACAGGTTGCCCACAGCTCTCTAGCGGCACTGAAGTGATCTTAACTCTTGTTTTTTCTTTACCAAATTGTGACATCAGCTGTAGACAGCAAAAAATGGTTCCCCTGGGTGGTGGAGACACATGAGAGCAGAGACACCTCCTTGTGGGACTTAATGATGAACTCAATATGGGCAAGCTGACAATGTACCAAGGCTCTACACAGAAAGGAGCCTTTTTTTTTTCTCCTTAGCCACTGTGATGCAGTAGGTAACCAGCTTGTGTGAGCAATAGGTGAGATTGTAATAATTTTATG
Organism: Pomatostomus ruficeps; assembly: GCA_013400735.1. Lineage (NCBI taxonomy): Eukaryota > Metazoa > Chordata > Aves > Passeriformes > Timaliidae > Pomatostomus > Pomatostomus ruficeps. The sequence goes on from VYZT01048343.1 coordinate 90,772, forward strand.
CAGTCACTCAGTTCTAATCAGCTGAGTGGGAAATCTTGGCTTTCTTATCAAAGGGCAGTGGATTAAAAGTGACACCTTTACAGATTGTTATGAAGGGACCACTCACCTCAAACTAGAACTGCTACTGATGTGCTGGGTGAAAATGCCTTGATTAAAAGAGACTGGAATCTAAATACAGTTAGGTATTGGGGGGGGCGGGAGGGGGGGAGCAGAAATGGCTTCTAGTCGTTGGTTTCTATAGCAAGTGCATGAAGTGAAACAAAAACAGTAGGAAAAAAGCTGAATTTCCTGATGAATTGTTCAAAATGACAAAATAAATCTGTTCTTACAGGCACTGCATGGAAACTTTGTCTTTTTGGGATGTCCAAACAGCCCATGCAGTTATAAAAACACCCCGTTAATGCAATCTGTGCACTTGTTCCAGTAAGGAATGAGTCTTTTCTTTCTTGCCAGGTGATCAAATATTTAATGGATGAAGGAAGAGAGAGATCTTTAAAATGAAAACTCTGTAGGCATAAACTGTATTGCAGAGCTACTGCCTGTGGCTATTCTGTTCCAACACAAATCTGAACATTTGCATCACATCTTTGCTGTTAGAATTGGGCAGTCAGACTTCTACAAACTTTGGGATCTACAATTCAGCTAATGTTGGGATAAAACATTCATTTAGGGAAGAGACAATATTTTGGACTGAATATGTGCATTTCACCATTCCTTGTGCTGGGGCAAAGAGACTCAGCCTAAATCTTGCAAATGGAGTGGGTTTAAGCCCATCTCTGGCCACTTTTCCTGCTGAATAATGACAATTCCAAACAGCAAGCTCGGTACCAAATGTTCCTGTTTGACGGCAGCGTGTCAGTGCTGTGGTGGGCTGGCTTGAGCTCCCTGCCAGCTGCCCACACAGCCATGCACTCCATTCCCTCCTCAGCAGGATGGGGGAGAAGAGGAGATGGGAAAGCTGCAGGGCCTGGGCAGCTCCTGTCCTTCTTAGAGCATGTCCCCTTGAGGTGTCCCAGCCTGGCTGAGGCTCGGGGTGACCAGGATGGGCTGTGTCTGGCCCGGGGCAGCTCCAGGCTCCCCTCCCAGACCCCCAGCCCTGCTGCTGACACTGAATATTTCTGTGTCTTCTGCAGAGGCTGTCAGCAAGCTCTGTAGGTGTGTTCTTGACAGCCAGGGGAGTCTTCAACCTTAACAGTAGAGCCCACAACCTTGGAAAGAGAATCTGAAACCAAACCTGCCTGGCTGTGGCTTTTCTTTGTGCTGAATAACAGCATTGGTGCCTTTTCTGTGCTTTATTGCTGCCAAGAAGCTTATTGCTGCTTGCCTGCTTGAATTGCCACAGCACCTTCAGATAGATGCAGAAATAACCATTCCAGGTGTTAATTGGGTGTGTTAATACAGAAATTAAAAGTTGCTGCCCTGTAATGCAGGGACAAGAGCAGCGTGCGAAGTTTGAGGTGCTGCTCCCATGTCCTGCTCGTTGTCTGTGGGCTCTGATTCCCTCCCTGCAAGGTCTCCAGGCAGGAGCGTTTCCCTCGTGGGCAGAGATGGATGGCAGGCTTTGGGGCTGGGTGGGAGGCTGCTGCTCTAGAGTTTACCAACAGATGTGCCCCTCTGGCGGGTGATAATTGCTGAACGTTTCTACAGCCTCAGAGCAGTCATTCTGCTGCTACAATGGGGTGTCATTGCGCTGGAAGTGGCAGGGTGAATCACAGTAAGTACAGCATATCCAGCAGAACAAGTAATTTGCTGACTTAGTGCTATCTGTATCTCATGATGTGCAGGTAAAGGAGGCAATTTTTCCTAAAAGAAGGAGTAAAAAGCTAAAATTGCTTTTTCTTTATTCCCCTTCTCTCTGTCTTCCCTCCCCCTGCTCCCTGTGATGATTAGACAAAAGCCAACTAAAGGCAAAGAAAAGAATAATTTCTGGTAGACTTAGTACTGCCTGAGTCATCAATCCTTCACAAAGACCTAGGGCCCACTTCCTTTTCATTTTATTCCTTTGGCTTTTAGATTTATAATGTTGTTAGGAAAAAGAGATTCAGCCTCTTGGTCTATAAGAACCTGTTTAAACATAAAGAGGCATTTACTTACAAATAGCACCGTATTGCCTATGCATTTATCTTGACAGTCCAGTTTAATTTATAAAGCATAATGTGCTTGTAACTCAGCCTGAGAAATGTAGTTTAGCAAGCACTATTGACTTACTAAATCTCCCTTCTCCCTCTTATTGTAAATCTGATAAACCTAAAGAAGCATTCTGGGTACCAGAGAATCTAAATAGTAAAGTGGGGTTCTTCGAGATGATCCTGATAATGCTTCACTTAAAACTGCAAGTTGAGGCAATAGTTTATCCTATTGTGGAGTGGTTTAATCTTGCCTTGATCATTTCTCAAAGATGTGGATGTGCTGTACAGTAAAATCGCCAGATTTGTGCTGAATTGCAGCTTTAGAAGCCATTATTCTGAAAAGGTTATCTAAATGGAATGGTTTTCAGATGACTTGTAAAGTCATTAGAAGACTCCTGGCCCTTTATGTGTCTGCCCGCACAACCTGCTGTGATTCATTCGGCTCGAGATGCAGCTCTAAATCCGTTGTTTGCTCGCTGATTTGCACAGGGAGGGGGGTGTGTGTTCTCCCCTTGCTGACAAGAGCAGGGCAACACTTGATTCCAGCGCGCTGCCATCCACAGCTCAGTTATGTAAATCCCATAACAATGATCTCTTTGCCATATAAATCGTGCCAGGGAGATGGAAGGTTGAATCACAGGTTAGAAGCTTAAACACGGACTTCACACTTGCAGTGCCTGAATCCTCTCACCCTGATACTTTAACTGCTTGCCGGCTCTCAGAGAAAATCTAAGTCCTAAGTTTCAAAGGAATCTGGCTCCATAAAAAAAGAAGCATTTTCTACATTTGTTATATTACTTGTGGCAACTTAACACCTGTTTTAGCAACAGAGTTACATTTTGTTATATTTTTTTTGTTTGTTTCATGTTTTTAAAATCTGCTTGGAAGTAGCTCAACATTGCTGCCTTCTCTTATTCTGCTCTGTGATATGGCAATAGCTAATGACAGCTTTTTAATGGGTGATTCTGGCAAATACTTCACTCAGCTTTTCTTATCAGCTCTTATTATTTACACTTTGATAACTTTTCAACATTTAAAAATATATTTTAATTTGAGGGTTATTTTTGATGTTTTGCCCATTGGCTAACCAATATGAGATAATTTTCTGTGGTCAAAGACAAATTTCAAGCTGTGCCCTGTGTCTCCACATTCTTTGCATCACAATATTCTCTCATGTGAGTGTCTTCTTCAGTAAGTTTTCCTCTTAATAACTTTCTTCCACCTGGCTTTTACATTCAGTTCTCCCAGTCAGTTTTTCATTCCCAGCCTTGCTCTAGCACGGTGTCGCAGGGAGATTATTCTAGATTATTCCAAACGGGAGGGGAGGCTGGCAGTGCATGGCCAGATGGCTCCGCTTCCCCTGCACTAAATAACGCCAGTCCCAAGCCTCTCCTTCCCCCAGCTGTGCACCTTCCACCAGAACAAAGGATGAATTTATTCATTATCCCTATTTACAATGGCAATATCTTTTTCGTGTTCAGGTAAAACGTTTCTCAGCATTGTGATCATAGAGAGAAATGGCCTCATTGTTATGCACAGCTTTTATTCAAACTGTGGACCCCACAACTTGAAAGGGAAAAAGCAATTAAAGCACCACGATTTCCTGGTGTTATTTTTGGTTAGATTGATGTAAATTCTGAAGGAGTTGAAAGATCTTAGATGTGTTATTCATATTTAGACAAATGGCACTGAGGATGAGGCTGGACCTTGTGCACTTGACCACAAAAGCAAGCCAAGTTCTCATCTCTGCTGTTGATTTCAAGCACGTAGCATCCGGATAATTTACAAATATTTTTCTTTTGGGAAAGAAAAGTCCACAGCTTTCTTCCTGAATCAAGTAAACAGTAGTCGAATTCTCACATAAATCCTGGACTGTAAATAAGTAGAAAAAAATTGCAAGATATTCAACTTTCTTGGTTGCCCCATTACTTTTAGGGGAGTTGGAAGTGGAATTTTTGTGTTGACTGTAATGTAAGGAATGCTTTGCAATCTAGAAAGGGTACTTGCAGGCGGTAAGAATGCCATGTACAAAACAGGAATTCTGTGAATAGTGATAAACCCCAAGGTGTCTAAAACCGTGAACAAAAGTCTCTAACAGTGGTTTGTCATCTCAGTGTGGAAAGGAATAGTTCTTATTTTCGTTCTTGAAGCCAGTCAGGCTGAAAAAGAAAGGTAATGAGGAAGTGATTATTCAATTAAAAGTTGTCTTAGAGGAAAAAAAAATCAGCACTTTGGAGAGGCTTTTAACTTCTGAATTCCAGATTCAATAAAATCTCAGACAACTTCATTATCAGTAAAGTAAGGTTTAATGATTGCAAAGAGAAAAACAATTTAAATTAAAACGCTGCAAAACAGAGAATGGAACTCTGATCCAGAGTAACTGAGATGGACACTTGCAGTGAGTTAAATTGTGACTTGGATCACATCCCTGCCTGCAAGAATGGTCTGTGCATGTCCTCTCCTCGCCAGCTGTCAATAAAAGAAGGGCTTGATGAGAAGTGGGTGTGAAGAGTTTGATGTTCGGCCACTTGCAGGCTGGTGTCACCCTGTCCCAGCCCCTCAAAGAAACCTCCTTCCTAGCAGACCAGTTCTTTCCCAGCAGACCAGTTCCCTTCCCAGCAGACCAGTTCCCTTGTATTTCCCCATCGGCCTCTGAGGGAAAGACAAAATTAACTCTGAGATGCAAACAGGATTTTATAACCCAGCAGTTCCTGCACCCAGCGGGTACCCGGTGCTCTGTGCTGGCTGCTGGGGGTGGAGCCAGGGTGAAGTTCTGGCTGGATGTTTCTACAAGGGTTGGTCCCTGGAGGCTCTCATGAGGCCACACAACCTGGGCAGGCTTTGGGAAGCAATCAGGTGATGCTTGAGGGATTTGCACGGGAGCAGAGATAAGACTGACCAGAGTTAGCTCTCAATGAACCCATTCAGGTTCTTGGCTTGGTATGGGCTGATGGAACAGGCTGAGCAGCTCCTGCTTGTGGAGCCCCTGGAAGCCCAGGCAATGCTGCAGGGTACCCTGCAGAGACCCAAATGCAACCCAAGTGTTTCCAAAAGAGCTGATGGCGAGGCCAGCCAGGGCTGCCGAGTGCTGAGCACTTAGGGAAATTTGGTCATTTTATTTTAACCTGATTTATTGGACTTAAGAGCAAGATATAAAATAAATCACTTTTATGTTTCTTTAGCAGTACAGCTGGAATCTACTCGTACATGTTATCTGTGGCTGCTTTCCGACGTTTGTGTGTTTATTATGCACAGCAATTAAACACCCCTTTTTCCTAGACAAATTAGAGCTGTGCGAGTTTGTGATTCTGCTGGCAGGCTTACAAATCTTGCTGTGCAGAGCTCACAGTGTTTTCTAATTTTTCTGTGTCATGGTGTATCTTGTATGACTAGGGTTGTTTCATTTTCATAGCAGAGCTATCATGATTTCATACTGATTAAGTGGAAATAATGCCAACTTCTAGAGCTGCTTTGCTTGGATTTCAGAATGCTGCACCACAAATACCTCATCTTATGTAAAGAAAGGATGAAACGTGTTCCTTAAACTGCTGTGCACACGTGTGTGAGTATGTGCATATTGGCCCGTGCTTGGAGCAGTGTTTGCATGTATGTAATGCAGGCTGGAGCGCTCAGGTAATTACCTGAGAAGTAAGATGAAGTTGGAGGTGCATCTCATGTTGCATAGGTGACTTAACAAGAAGAAATTCCATATGTCACAGGAAAAAATTAGGTCTTCCAGCCCAAAAGATGGATTCAGCATACCTCAAGATATTTTCAGAATTTAAATTTTATCAGTGTGATGTGTATGTTTATGGGGGTTGTCTTCATCTTGTAAGACTGTAAGTGAGGAAGTCTGGAAGGAAAAAGCTGCCAGTGGTAATTAGCGATGTCATCTCTTGCAGGAGAAGCAGAGCTGCCCTTTCTGCTGCAGTTTCTGCCGTGCAGGTGCTCAGCACAGTCCGTGGCAGTGCCTGGAGCAGAGCAGGGCAACTCTGTGTGTGTGCCCAGCAGGGTGTAGGAGGAACGCTGTGTTTGTGCCCCGGGGCAGGAGTCCCGGCGCTGCTTGCTCCCCGCACAGCCCCAGGCTCTGGAAGGCCACCAGGCAGGCAGCTGCTGGCCCTGCACCACAGCCAGCCCGGCTGGCAGCACAGCACAGAGGAGCTGGGCACGTTTACAGGAGAAACCCATCAAAAACACATCGAAATCAACACATTCCCACCAAATGTTTTGATTTTTACATGTGGAGTGTTTTTCCATCAGAAAACCCATTGGAAGGTTTCCAGTCTTCTTTTTTTCCCCTCGGTTAGATTCTCTAGCAGAACTGAAGTGCAAGTAATCATCATTTAGTGAGCGTTTGCTGTGATAAAGTGTGAGATGCCTCAGAGCGAAATTCTGAGAGTTGCAGAACAATGACACTGTTGGTATCTCTGATAATCCCCTTGTAAGGTTTCAGTATCTCTTCGTGGCCACTTGGTGCAGTCAGTTCCAAAACTTTACCCCCATAACTGAATAAATGTGTTCTGATAAAGCTGGATGTGCATCTCACCTTGCATAGGTGACTTAATAAGAAAAAATTCCACATGTCACAGCAAGATATTAGGTCCTCCAGCCCAAGGGATGGATTCAGCATATCTCAAGATATTTTCAGAATTTAAATTTTATCAGTGTGATGTGTATGTTTATGGGGGTTGTCTTCATCTTGTAAGACTGTAAGTGAGGAAGTCTGGAAGGAAAAAGCTGCCAATGTTTTACTGCAAAGATGGGAATGTCAAGAGAAAAAAAGACACGATGGGAAGGACATTTTCCATACTAAAAGTCTGAATGCATTTATCTCTTTTCCCCCACTTCAGGTGGACTTGAACGAGAAAATTTTGCAGAGGGATGAGCATAAAGAGTAGGGGTTCTGGCAAGATGAAAACAAACACAAAAGGATAGGTGAGAAGGGACAGGAACTGCATCAGCACCACCAATGGCATCCAGGAACCAAGTCCATCTCAGCTTGGAATTCCAAGAGGCAAACTGGGAGTGAGGAATTATATGAGGGGCAGTGGCGCAGCTGTGGAGAGCCCATGTGGGGATAGGCTGGTGAGGAGCACCTCAGTCTTCAGCACCATCAGCAGTTTCTCCTTTCTCCTCTTTCCCAAATACAAAAGCCAGTGGTAGAGGGAGCAGATAATCTTCCCCAGGCTTTGCTCTCTGGAGCAAAATATTCTTTTCCTTTCTGTAATGCACCAGCTGAAAAGCTGTTTTTCTTCTTTGGGCTGTAGTTATATCTGCCAGTGTTACAGCTCACACCAGAGCCTGCCTGCAGTGTTCCGGCACCCAGGACTGTGCCAGGAGGTCGGGCTGGCAGGCTCTGTGCTCCTTCCAAACCGGGCTGGGGCTGGATCTATGGGGCTGGAGACTCCTGCAGGGGCACAGTGGGGCTGGGACTCCTGCAGAGGCACAGTGGGGCTGGAGACTCCTGCAGGGGCATGGTGGGGCTGGGACGTGGCCACCCCATTGCTCAGCGGCCAGTCTGTGCCAAGTGGGGAACGGTGGATGCTGCACCTGTGCTGCAGGGAAATGGGGAGGGAAAAGCACCCCCAGGCTGTCCAGAATAGCGTGAGCCAGGGGCACCTGCGCCTGGCAGAGAAACGAGAGCCCCAGAGCAGAGATCTCTGCCCTGCTGGCAGCAAACAGCTTCCTCTCCTTCTGGAAGGTCAGCCTCGGGCAGAAAGTAACTGAACCACAATGGTCCAACCTCACAGTGCTGTCCCTGCTGCTTCCCTGCCTTTCCCTCGTGGAGAATCACTCCTGCTCTTGCACCATTTTGCTGCCAAAATCACACAGAAAAGTTCAAAGGAAAAGGCAGGAATTGCTTGAAAACTTGCATTCACTTGGGGACTAGCGTTAGCCCCCAAATTCCCTAAAGTATCTGATAATCTGATTTTTAGGTAGAATTATGGTTTGGCATGAATACAAATTCCTCAAATGAAGTTGTCTGTTTTTGTTGAACTTCTGTTTATGGAATTAAATGAAAATCCAGAATAAAATAAAGTTGTGTGTCACAGAACTCCCAGGTATAGTTATAACTGAGGTGATGTGAAGTTTATAGAAGTACTTGCTCACTTCAATATTTATTCAGGCTTGTTTAAGGTTCACTGCATCCAGAAGCACAGTTTGGGTGTGGGGCAGTGGGGTTGCAGTGTTACTTTTCCAGGGAGGCAAGGCAAAGCACGTCACTTTTATTGGCATGGATTCCTTGAATCCCTGTGCCTCAAGCCCTGTAAATGTCTAAAATGGATATTTCCAGTTTGCAATCTCTGTAATCAGATGAGAGTAAGCTGCAGTGCATTTCAAATCCAATGAACAAATATTTTGATGTGAATTCAGCAAGTGTGAGAGTCATGTTTAACCCAGAATGTTTTTTCCTTTCACTTTTTCCCAGTGTTGTTTTGAGGTTTGGCTCTTTGTTCAGAGATTTTTTTCACAAAGGTGGTAGAAAGCGAGCTTTTTGTATTCCCCTTCTTGGAAAAAGTGTTTCCTTTCAAAAGCAATGTTTAAGCTTTCAGCTAATTCCCAGGGATACAGAGGGATATTCTGCAATAAGCTTCCCTCCAAAAAGAGGTTGGCTGCTGCCCTGCTATTAAGAGCGGCAGGATTCCTTGGCTGTGGGGAAAATGAGATGGTCCAGCTGATTGAGGTGATGGCCGAGCCAGGATGAGTCAATTACCCCGATGTGCTGAGCGGCCACGCAGGGGCCAGCAGGGAGGGCGAGGGCCAGGGCTCGCTCTCGGTGCTGACAGCAAACAGCTGCACCGGGCTGGGACAGGGCTGGGGACAGAGCTGGGACAGGAGTGGGGCTGATACAGAGCTGGGACAGAGCTGGGACAGAAGTGGGGCTGATACAGAGCTGGGACAGAGGTGGGACAGAAGTGGGGCTGATACAGAGCTGGGACAGAGGTGGGACAGAAGTGGGGCTGATACAGAGCTGGGACAGAGCTGGGGCTGGGGACAGAGCTGGGACAGGGCTGGGACTGGGCTGGGGACAGCTGGGACAGAGCTGGGGCTGGAGACAGAGGTGGGGACTGAGTTGCCACCGAGCCGGGACCCCGCTCACTTCGGTTCCCTTTGCTGGGCTGGAGCTGCTGCCTTTGGAGCTGTTCTGTTTCCGGGTCTGGCAGTAAACATTCGGAGGAGGCATTCGGGAGGCATCTCTTCTCCCAGTGCCTTTGCCATGTTTGTGATCAGGCAGGAGTTGCAGCCGTTTGCTGACACGGGGGTGACACAGATGCAGGAGACCTCTGGCACTCAGCAGCAGCAACAAACCCAAGCTCTGAGGGCTCCTGCCAAGCCCTGAATGGGTTCCCCTACAGAAGGGGGATTTAACAGCCCCCTCCTCTGGGGTATTTTCCCTCTCTGCTGTTGAGGCACGGGGCAGGCTGTACCACCACCGCTGGGACTCACCTTTGTGGCACTCACATTTGTGGGACTCAGGGCGTCCCCAGCACCATCTGCTGCTTGCAGCTCACGGGGGGATCCCACTCTGCAGGACTTGGCCTCCTTTGGTTGGTTTCCTGACAGAATACAGGCGTTTTACATCCCATTTTATCTCTTTGTACTCACCCTTGCAACCATTAACACACATTTCTTCTGACTTCTTGTGCAGCCTAGACCTTTTGCATCTTTTGTTTCATAATTTTAGCTGAAAAAAAATCCCACTTATCCTCTGTACATAGCTCTTGGCTTAAGAGCTTTTTTGCCCAACTACTGTAGAAGAAAAATAACAAATGGGTGATTACAATTAGCCCTGAGCACAATTACAAAAAGTGGTATTTTTATTTTTACCTGTAGAATTCAGTAACTGATTGCTTAACCATAAAGCCATCAAATCTGGTTTAGAGTGAAAAATTACCTAAAAGAACTCTGGGATTATAAAAGAAAAAATTAAACTGTAATCTCACAGTTCCACCTCAGTTCTGTGGGAGTTATGGTTTTTACCTTCTTTTGAAAAACAATTCAGAATTACAGGTGGAAAACAGAGTAAAACATTGCAGTTTGCTAAGCTGAAAAAGCTTGAAAATTAAGTTAAAACTTGATACTTTTAAAATTTCAGATCTATATGACTAAACAGCACACAGGTATTTTTATCACCAACTTAGATTTTCTTATCCATCTTTGGAAGTTAATGCAGACTTCCCCCCACCAGCTTTGCAAAGCCTTTGCCTTCTGTCCAACGAAATACTGAGCAAATACCCCTGTGGCTCGGTGGATTCTTGGTCAAAGAGAAAGGTCCTTTTGCTTCCACCCCATCTGATGCTAAATCAGTATTTTCAGGTTTCTACTCCACCAATCTAACCCAGCCACTGATACCTCCTTTCTCAGTTTCAGATATTCAGTGTTCAGCCAAACCTTTGGCAAGCGAGGTTTTCCCAGTGCTCTGGCGTCCTTCCCTCCAGCTCTGCCTCCCAGCAGGGCTGTCAGGACCACTGTCAAACTGAGAACAGCAGTCAGCTCTGCCTTTGAGGACTGCAGGTCCTGAAAGATAGCTCTGAGTGTGAGAGAGAAACTTTTGTGCCTCAGATCATTTGGGGTCCGCGCTCTTCCAATGGCTTTAGGATAGGATTTGTCTCTGCAGTGTCTGACTTTCTCCTGCAGTCAATAGATGCCAAGTTCAGCAGCAAGCTGCATTTGTCTCCACATTCTCATTAATGTGATGGATGTTACATAGGTGCATTTATGCAATTCTTCTTGATCTTGTTTTTGTAGTAGTCTGTAGAGTATGGGATCATTACTCTAGGCTTTCACGCAGACACCTTTGCCAAGAAGATAAATACTGGCCTTAATCCTGAGTACAAACATCTTTTTCAGCTGCCACTGGGCTCCTTTTGCATAGAAGGCCATTGAGCAGGTTTGCAGACCTGCCTGCACACTTCAGGAATGTAGCACACACAGCCCAGCTGACAGAGATCTTCCACAACTAAAAAAAGCTCTGTATAGACCTAGGACTGGCAAAACCCTTTCCCACTTTTTCTTGGTGTTATCTGTATCTTTGCAAGTGCCTGCTGGATTAAATTTTCACACTCTGCCTTAAACAAGGCACAGGTGTCAAGAATTTCATTCCACTTCAAACAGTGAGTGAAATTAGGCATTCATTATTTACAAATGTTTGGAAGACCCTTGCATCCTTTGGTGCTTTCCTGCTCATGGAGGAATACATAGTCTTGGTGAAGAGACAAATGGATCTATTTATAACCCTGCATTAACCTGTGCTCGTGTGGTTTGACCAGATCCACCTTTCTCTCTTCTCATGATGGGAAGGAAATCAATACTCAGTAAAATTCCATAATTGTCCAGTTAAATGTTTTCCATCAGTGGATCATCAGCAGGACACAGACATACGCAAGGTTTTCTTTGCATTGTTGAAGAGCTGCCCCATCATGCAGGAGAAATTGCTGGGCTTCAGTAAAGAGTGGAAGAGCCTCATTTGTGGGAGGGTAAAAGACTCTGACACCTGAACCCAATGCAGAGGGGTGAGGCTGGTCCTTCATGGGCCACGTGAAAATCCATTTCCTGCTTTGCTTGGATCTTTAGAGGTTGCATTGCTCCAGTGGAAGCTGCTTTTGGCTACCTTCAGACTTGAAATATTGCCAAAAATCCCTTTTGCTACAATAATGTTAAATACTAAGAGAATCAAAGGGCTTTGGAGAGCCACTTACACATTTTGCTGCAAGCTTGTCAATCCAGTCTAGCTTTTTAAATTTTGTTTTTCCAGTCTGGAATGTTTCCTTGGATATAAAATTAAAGAGTTATTTTCCAACAATCTCGTTTCCAAATAAAAACATCAATTATTAAAAATCAGTCCTGAAATGAAACAGATCCTTGTCTGACACTCTGCATGTAATTATGGCTGTGCAGGTAGACATCACCTCTGGGGCTGTGTGTTTAGACTGAATCGTACAGAAATATTTGCAACATGCATTTGTGCAGTACAGGATAACTTCATGGCAAATTTCAGAAATTCAAATAAAAATCATTCAATGGGTGCAGAGACAACAAAACTTACTGAAGAATAAAGAAGGAGATATGTTATTGTTGTCCTGAGTTTTGCAGTTCTTCAATGTTTCTCTTTGCTGTCGTACTTTCTCACTCATGCTGTTGTAAACATGGCCATGTTGTTGCTCACTGTCCTTGTTGTTTTCATTCCATTCTCCTAGGCGGAGACATGTGATGGATTTTTCCTTTGACCAGTGTGATTGAGAGGTGGTAATTTCTACCTCCAATCCACGGTGATTTCTAAGAACATATAAATAAAGGTCAGAGGGTTCTGCCCTCTCTCTTTTTTTTGGCTCTCTCTTGACTCTCTTGGCTTTTCACTGTTCCTCGACCTGGTCAGCTACATGTGTTTTCCTTGTGTCCATAGAGTGCGACATGTTATTTGCAGTATATTTTTGAGTGGTTTAATCATATATATGTATTGTCTTATTCTCTGAGAACTGGCACTTTTTAATGGAAGCTCAGAATTGTGCAGTCTCAAACTTTCAAGTGAAACCCAACTGTTGTGAAAATTGCCATAATGATAATAAATGATAAATGTGGATATTTCACATATCCCGCATTCTATGTTGAGCGTTACTTAGATTTTGATACTAAAGGTAAGGGAATTAATAATTGTTTATTACTTTAATACTTCAGATTTTTAAACAAAAAATGAAAAGATGAAAGGCGACATCACTTCAGAGCAGATGGTGACTCTATCTAGTTGGGAGAGGAGAAAGAGGGGAAGAACCTGAGATTCTCAGTAAAACCCAAAGGCAGAAAGCTGAGAGAAAACTCTTGAAGCTGAACACATCTTCCCTCCTATCAGTAGGTGTAATAATGGAATAGGAGATCCATATTAAACTCATATGAAAAGTGAGGAAGAGATGGTGAACTGGGCTTTGCCGTGGTGCGGTCGGTGGGGAAACCGGGCGTCCATCCGTGGTTCCAGAGGCTGCTGGGCTGCTCCGAAGGCACGGGAGGGCTGGCAAAGTTCCAGTAGGGGTTCACCTCGTCCATCGATGGTACAGGCATGCCGAGGAAGGAAAGACGAAGTGGAGGGGCATTCCCAGATGGTTTATTTGGCACTGGGATTGTACCGGGGAAGCACTGGCACAGCGTGTTACAGATACATAAATACCGACACAAGGGGGCGGGGGGAGGGTAGAACATCCAATAGGGGAGAAGTGCTAGGTTTGAATTTGGCGGGCTTTGTATAGGATTACACAATACAGAGCCCTCCAAGGGGGGGGGAAACCGATACCGAGGGGGGAGGGGGCAGCAGTGCCTGGCCATGAGAAAAACAGAAATCTGGCCAACAGCACACCGCAACAGGGCTTAGTTTTTTTAAAATCTGACTTTTTGCTACCTCCTTATGATGAGCAGAACTACCCTGGCTGTGCCTGGCTGTGCAATGTCACCCGTGCTGCTCCCAGGCTGCTCGTGCTCAACCCACAGCAAAACCCCCCCAAGGTTTTCTTAGCTGCTTCAGCACAGCTGCGCTGCACCCCTGGCTGAGGATCCTCTTGCCGCATGAAGCTCCACATTCGTGCTGCTGCTGGGTCTAAAAGGTCCTTTTTGGTGCTGTCTGTGCTGGGCTCTGTCATACCCAGCAGAAATGCCCAAAGTCTTCATGACTACGGGACCTGGAAAGAGAGGGCAGGGGGAAGATGAAATTTTGGTGCCCAGATTGCAGCCCAGCCTTCAAACAGCTGTCAGCATATCTGTGAATCCACAGCCATCCATGCAGACTGCTCAAATTTGTTGATCAATGCTTCGTACCGAAATACAAACACCAGGAAAACAGTGTTTCTCAGATTTGGGAAAACGTCCATCAAGCTTAATTTGGAACAGTGCACAGTGGAGAGAATGGCCTGGTATAAACCTGGGCTTTTCAGAAATGTCCCGGTGTGACAAAGCAAAAATGAACTCAATTTCTTTCCAGTCAGGGCTGTGCAGACATGAAACACTTGTGCTGCTTCCTTTACCAGAGCCTCAGTGAGCAGATGGTGCAGGCCTGCCAGTAAGTACTGCCCATCCCAGGTGTTATTTCAGCAAGAAAGATCTGTTAGTCAAGAACATTCTCTTTCCAGTCTGTGGGGAAGAAATTTATAGAGCAGTGTGTTATGGGACTGCTGATTTCTGAAACAGAAGATGGCCTTTTTATTTATTCGTTGGGGAATCTGCTTTTATAGCTTTGCTCACCGGCTCGTCTTGGTGCCTTCCAGTGGAGCTGAGGCTCTGGAACAGACACACTTTCTGAATAAGGCTGTCTGCTTAGTTTTTTTTTATTTTTATTTTTAATACTTATGATGGCACTGAGATTTTTCTTCTCAGAAAAACACACGTATTCCTTTCTGCTGATTTATTTCTGGCTTCTGCTGTCATAAGGATTCTCCCAGGACATTTGTTGTTCACTCAGTAATTTAAACTTTGTGAATTTCTTTAAACTTTGTTTAAGTTAAATCCCTGTGTATTTGCCTCTGAATAATTTTTTGCACTCAATCCCTGAGAAACGGTTTGTGTTTTATTTATTTATTTACTGCTATCTGCTTAGTTCCACTGACAGCTTCCCAGCTCTTGCTAACAGCCCTCTGGTCAAGTGTCCTTGGAGAAAAGCAGACAAAATATTCTGCACTAGAATATTTTTGTATCTGGAAGCACACTAATAGATTTGAAAATTTAACATTCTAGGGAATGACTCCTGCAGAAGTTATTTGAACATGCTCTGTTCTCAATCCCATTTTCCAAGTCCTTGATGCTGCAGAGTCTCCACTTAGTGCACCTCCACCGGTGGGAAATACTGTGGAAATGGTTTTTAGCATTTTCGTCATGTAAGTGAAAAACAATTTTGCACGCAGGAGGAAGACTTCAGTGGAGAAAGAGCTCCTCTAATGCAGAACTCGCCTGAAACCCAGCAGTCAGGACAGGTCCATCCTTCCTGCTGTAGCAAAATTCTGCCTGTGTTTGACCCTAAGGGTGCTTTGATGCAGGTGTGCCAACAGTTAACTTAGAACGGGTCTTAATGTTGTTATTAGAAACTGTTATTAATAATTGAATTTGACTACTAAATTATGTTACAACTGCTAAAATCCTGCAGCCAGTACAGCACAGTCAGGTGTGTATGAATGGAAGTGCAGAGGCCCCAGTCAACTTTGCTCACTTGGAACTCAGTCTCTGCTTTTTTCTCCCTGGATCACCCTGTTCAGGGAGGCAGAGGTAGCTCCCCTCTGTGCTCTCAGCTCCCAGTTCTCCCAGTCAGCATGGTCCGTGGGGGTGTGGGGGTGCAGGGGCAGTGTGTGATGAGAAAGGGAATTCCATCCCTCTGGGCACATTGCTTGTGTGATGAGAAGGGGAATTCCATCCTTCTGGGAACATAGCTTGCGTGATGAGAAAAGGAATTCCATCCTTCTGGGCACACTGCTTGTGATAAGGGGAATTTCATCCCTCTGGGCTTGACATGAGTTGGTGTAAGTTTATGCTAAACCTTGCACTGGGTAGTGTCTTTGATAAACCACTAGAATGAGAGAAATGAGAGAAAACAGCCCGTAGGAATTAGTAAAGTTTATGAAACCCACTTGCCCTCACATCTCAGTAATTCCTTTATGGATGTAACCCAAGGTCTCTTCCCGTCCTGGGCTGTGGCAATAATGTTTCCTCAAAGCTTGGGAAAGCTGGGGCAGTTCTGAAGGAGCTCAAAGGCAGTGCAGGCGGTCTCAGTGGTGCCTTCACACTCAGCTTTCATTACACCGATGCCCTACAGAGCTCATGGGCAACAGGTGTGAAAGGACTTGCAGAGGACAAGGCTGGATTGATGAGAAGTGGCAAAAAATGGTAATGGAGATGAGAAATGTAAGTTTTATTGAATGGGAACATTTTGAGGTTTGTTTTTTGAGTTTCTTTGCTTTCCTGTGTGTACAGGAAGACAAAGGTCAGGTATTAATTAGATATTTTAGGAAATAACGAGTGAGGCTGTGATTGGGTTTGTGCATCTGCCCCCTGCAAAGGCTGACTTTGTAAATGACATGGTAGCGATGGTTTCAGTGGTATCAGGAGATATCACAAAATCTTTAGTTAAAGTAATTTTCAGAAGCTCTACCACTCAATATAATTACATAGTCTTAAGCAGAAATTACTATAAATGCAAGCTGATATTAAATTATATGTCTGGGGTTGTTTTTTTCAATTCAGCATACAAATTGAAAAGCTGTCCAGGACTTCTTGGGTTATCTTTTGGTTTTGTGGTTACAAATACTTGGCTCCTTCCCAGGCTTGTGAATGGGCTGCACTGCACTGCACTGCACTGTACAGAGTCACTGTCCCTGTAATTGGCAAACAGGTTTCATTAGATGGCTGTACAATGAAGTGGGTGGGGGATAGAATATTTAGGACAGCTCTGGAACTCAGGACCATCAGTGGGAATACAGGTCCATGGCTGTGGTAGGAAGCCAGCAATGGCTCCTCTGAGCTGCAGAGGCCCCTTCATTTGGAAAGCAGGAGATGACTGGGGTTGGTATCTCCGAAATTAGAATTGTCAAAGCCTAAAGGTACCAGCAAGGTGTGTTTGACATAAACTGAGATCACTATCTGACCCTTCCCATCAATAAAAGGCACAAAGCCACACTCCATAACGGCGTTTTTCACAAGTCTTCTTTGCTGTGCCATCTGTGCTGCCAACTGTTCTTCCACTGTAGATCGTCTGCCTGGAGAAGCACTAAGCAGGTGTGGCACATGTTTGGCTCGTTCCTGCTTTGCATGTGTAATGTAATTATGTTTGACAGACTTGGTTTGATTGAGAGAAAACTATGAATTGGATTAAATGTTTTTTGTTTAGACTTTATTAGCTAAAGATGCCATTGCATAATTAATTTGTGAATAAGCAGCAATCTTGCAAATGAGGCAGTGAATCAAAAGCACAGGCAGACATTATAGCCTCTTCTCAGGATGAGTTTACACATTTCTTATTTGTAGTATTCATTAAAAATACATAAAGGAAGGTTAACAAAACATTGCAACAAAGAACCACAAGCAAACTAGTTAGCCACAGAAGCCTTCATAGATGCATAAGTCAAAAAACTGAAAGCAAGCCAAGTACAAACCACTAGCCTGAGCTAGACAGTAAATGCTTTAACAATATTTGGATTCTGTTCCCAGATGCTTTCTGTTTCAACCCAGTGCTCTGGAGGAAGGGTGTCAGTAGAACCATATACTTCTAGCCTCAATGTAAAAAAAAAACAAATAAGAATATTTTCTAAAGTGTAGGGAAATCTTTGGAGTGAACCTCTGAATTTTTACTTAGAGAAGATGGTGCTCCTTGCATTTTACTCTTTGAGAATGGAAAGTAGTGCTGTTTTAATTTCTGTTTAATTTCCACTCCAGGGTACCAAATCTTTAGGTTTTACTTTAGCCACTGTCCACAGGTTAAAGTGAAGGTGTCCTAAGGTGCTCCTCAAGATAGGGAAGCTGAATTTTTTCTTCCTTCTATTAATCTTTCCTTCCTGTTTCTCAGTAGCAGGAGAAAACTTAGTCAAGGCAATTTTCATGTATGTGTTTATTTCTTTATTGTATTGTAATGGTATAAATATTGATTTATAGCTATTAGCGAAGTTGAGGTACTGGCTTTAGCATTATAATACATCAGCAACAGGTATTGCTTCTTGCTCCCAACAGCAATCTGCAAATGCTCCCGTAAGTCAAATGTAAAACCTAGGCCTCTGAAAGCGTGGTGTAGGAAGCAGATTAATTTGCCAATAATAACATACCAGCCTTGAAATGATTTGTGTTAATTGTTTGCATTACTTTAGTTGAACTCATTCCTTTATGGCAGCACTTGAGAGTAAACTCACCACTGCTCCATGTGCTGGGAGGGCAATCATGTTTGAATGCATCTTCAGTAGAAAAGGGGTGAAAGGAGTAGGCTGGAGATGTTTTAATAGATTTGGCTCTCTCAGTTCTTGCTGCTGTCTCTTTTCCAGTGCTGTGGAAGTGCTGTGTTGCTCCTGCTTCCCAGAAGGGTTTTGTTTCTTCTCTCAGGAGCAGCAGCTGCAATCTGGCAGGACAGAAGATCGATGCAGGGTTGTTTAGGAAAAATTTTTCTTTTTTTCGAATCAAGTTACTTCTCATCCTTTGCCAAGGGTTTATGGAGTTTTTAAGATAGCTGATTTTTATTCTAATTCTTTGGCCACTGCTCAAACTCTGCCTTCAGTCCAGCTCTCGATGATTATTTTCTTCCTATGCAGCACTTTGAGACTTGAACATTCATGCAGATGTATTACTTTTGCTACTTCAGATAATGGGTTTTTCTTCATTATGTCTCCTTTGGATTTTTCCATTAATTTCCATCCATCTTGGATCTTTCAGAGAAGATGATCAGAACATTAAATACCATGACTAGGCTATTGGTTTTTCCCAATACTTTAATCTTCTTTCAGAAGCTCTATTATTCTTAAACACAGCTTTCTCTCCTTTGTGATTTTTTTTTTCCTTTCAGAAATCCTCTCTTTGTTGTTTGAGTTTCAATTGACTCCATTGCTTTTCAAATCCCTCCAGCCTCCCCTCAATTTTATTTACCTCTGTCTCAAAGGAAGCTGTGGGAGCTCGAAGGTTATCGATTTTTAAATGAAGAGATAGAAGGCGTTCTGTGGCTGAGGTGCCTTGTGAAGTGTCTGGAGGTGGAGAGGCTGTGCTGGGTGTGGGAGGTGATGCTGTGCTGGGTGTGGGAGGTGATGCTGCGGCTGTGGGGTGAGGTCGCTTGACCCACACAACAGGATTGATTCTGCCCCTGTGCTCGTCCTGAGCACCTCCTGGCACATTTCTGTTTGGTTGTCTGGGTCAAACTGTGTTGTGCCACTTGAGGAATGTTCTCGCTGAGGTGTCAGACATCTGTGGGCTCTCAGGCTGGGAAGGCTGTGCTGGGAGGGGTGAGCTGTGCAGCAAACCCACAAACGGTGCCAGTGCTGCACAAAGCGTGTGGCTCATGCCAGGATGGCTCTGCACAGCCTCCCTGGCTGGGCTCTCAGGAGCAAACAGGGCTCTCACCTCCTCAACTGCTCTAGGAACAAAGTGGGAGCAGGTAGAGAATCACCAAATACCACAGTGAGAGGAAAAGCTTTTGATAATAAAGGGAGTTTACCCTCCTTTTCACCAAGTATGCTGGAATCACAGTCCATCCATTTATCAAGCTCTTATTTTCTGCCCTTGCTTCTTTCTCTTAGGCTCTGAGCTTGAATCAGGATCCTCTGGGTCACAAATAACCCAGTGACTTTGCCTGTCTCTTACCTTAGTTTTGCATGTTGCTTTCATTAATGAAAAGTCACCATTCCAATGAGAACGTAAAGCCTCTGGCCTCAAGCCATCGGATCTGGCAGTTCAGTAAATCAGAAATGGCCAGCATCCCTCTGAACAGCTCCGTTTCTGCCATGTCCTGGGGATTTAATCCCCACTGGAGATTGTTTGCTCTCCTTAGTAATGGATTTTCTAATAGTACTGGTAGAGGCCGGGAGAGATGGGAAATATTTCCTGGTGAGGCCCAGGGCACACTGAAAGGACACGAAACCTTTTCCAGAACATTGCAATTTCACTGATGGGCAAACTTTTAGGCTGGATTTTGCATTATTTAGCTTTCTATGTGTTTTCTGAGTAGGACCATTAATATTTCCAACCCTGAGATGCCAAGTACTTGCTCCTTTTGAAGGGCAGCTTTAGTGACTCACTGACCTCTCTCTCACCCGTGGTTGGCTCTGACAGCCGAATGAGGGGTTTCCATCACAGAACCTGAGCAAAACCCCCAAACACCGAGGCTGCTAGAGAAGGTTGGACCTGGTAGCAAATATTACCGTATAGGAGTATTTATATTTAACACAAATATATCAGTGATGCACAGAAATGAGACCGTATGTTTAGGGAAAAGTTCTTTGTTAGAAAACACTGGCTGTTCTCTGGAGGGAGAAAATAAAGCACATTAGAAAATGATCCTGATTGCTTTACCATTGATACAAAAATCTTCCCAGATGACAAACTCTTAATTCTCATTTTTATTTTTATTTTCTTTCAATGCTGTATCCATGTTTGAGCTTCAAAATAATGTGTTTTAAATTTCCTAAGGAATGATGAATCTACAGCACAGCACTCTTTTATTTAATGGCTTTTTTTACATGCTTCTAGTCTCTTTAATGGTCTTTAAATAATTTCATCTACTTCTGTTCCCAATCAAATTTTTTTTGGATCAAAGTAGAATTGATTACTTCTGAAAGAAACATAATTATTCATCTATGTGTTTTATAAGAGGTATTGTCTTCTAAGGTTCTTTGATTCTGCAAATTTTGTGTCACTTAAGACTTTAAGGAGAGTCTCTTCCATCTGGCACAGTTTGCAAATAGCCCCACTGAGTTCAGCATGCAGCATTTTCCTCCTGGATAATGTTTTCAAGCTTTAGACCATGCTGATTAATAAAGTATTAAATGCACCACTTTTGACTTAGGTTACATGTGTCCAAGGAAAAAAAAAGCTATGAAAATTAAATATCTGGTTTATTTAGTGACAAGATTAATGAATGACACTGAAAGCCTCTGAAGCTGTTAAAGTTATAGAAGATAAGGACATTTTTTTATTTTGAAGGAACTTATTCAAGGCGTGCTCGTCATGCTGGGGGCTGGAATTCTCAAAGCAGCACGGAGGAGTCAGACACCCGGCTCTCATTGCGTTGCAGTGGGGTGGTGTAAAGGAATGAGTTTGAGAGTATCTCTGGAAAATGGAGGTGCAGTAGGTCCAGAGGGAATCCTTCTGGCAGTGTCAGAACACCCTTTTAGCAGGGAGGAAGAAGCAGGGCACCTGCAGTTTGGAAATGACTCCTGCAGCACTGGCTGCTCCTTTCCTGCACCTCCTCGGGGACAGGCACAAGGGCACTGACTTAATAGTTTATCTTCCCCACACCCTTCCTGTGTTTTATTCCAGGGGACGTAACCCACAACAGCAGCCAGAGGGACCAGGTTACTTTGGTTATTTGTGTCACATGGGCTGAGATGCTGGGTGGTATTTTCAGAGGAATTTAGTGGATAAACAGGAGGGGAGAGTGGAGGGGGTTTTAGCTCTGCCAAACAGATACACGTGTGAGGGACAGAGAAAAGCCATCTGGAACCAGAGTGTATCTCCTCCCCTGCTTTCCGGAGGGCTCCCTGTCTAGGTGCAGTTTGCTGTCCCTTCTGTCCCAGTCTCTGTCCCTTCTCTCACGAACAGTGAGGGATCAGGGGTTTCAGATGGGTCTGAAGAGGACCGGGGATGCCTTTTCTCAATAAAGAAAAGGGTTTTTCTGTGTCCTGCCCGAACACCACTGATTTCTTTAGACAAGAGATCAGTACATGTGGAATGATAAGGAACTTCTGCTTTGATGTGCAAAAGTTGGTGTTTTGTTCCTCAAAGTGCTTTAGCTGCTGGTCATAGTCTCCATCTCACTGAGACTCTGACTGCAGTGTTCAGTTATGATTTCCTGGAGCATTAAAACCTACAGAAATCTTCTAGGCACTTAAAGAGCATTTCCTCGTTTAAAAAACCCACCAAAACTTATCTGTGCATCTGTTTCAAACAAGTTTTACACCTAATAAAATGTGTGTAAAACACAGAATAACTGGTTTTGCCCAAGAGTTCATTATTTTGCTTTGTGAAGCCAATGTTGTCCCCTCCTGCCACCGAAAATAAATACAGTAGGTCAGATCCTACTGCTGGGATGGTGTTCCTGGGTTGGCTGGACATTATATGTTCCATGGAGTTTATTTTTTTTTATTTTTGGTGGCTGAATGAAAGCCAGGATGTTATTGTATCACTTCATTTCATATCGAATTGCATTGTCACATAATGATATAATTGCAGAACACAAGCAGATGCAAATGTTATAGTGCAATAAAATGTCACAACTGAGAACGCTGCTTGTAATTTCATTTAAAAGTTTGTGCTTCAATGTGAAACTTTGTAGCACAGTTGGAATGTGAGTTTCAAGATGTCTTCACTTGTCTTCAATCAACGTGGTTTTATTTATGTTTCAGAATTAAGAAAATAATTTTAGATATTTTGACCAAATGTCAAAAATATTGCTGAGGTCTCCATTCCAAGAGTTGGAATCCTTCACTTGGTGAGGACTGGTTTGGGCTGGGGGAATTTCCCAGTGGGAAAGAGAGGAGATGTCATTGAGTAACTTCCAAAATGCACTTTGTGTCCAGCAAATCCCTGCACCACAAACTGCATTTTCATTAGTCAAGTTGACCTTTATTGAAAAAGAAAAATGTGGTGCATTATGAAAAATTCATTTATGTGAAATGCAAAGCTATAAAGAGAATTTATCCTTTTATTTTTTCTTTAAAGTCTGTAGAAAGAAAATTGCAAAAACATACAGTCTGTAAAAAAACAGAGGCCCCCAAATTCCTCTTTACAGTTTTTTTAAAGTGTTAAGACTTAAACTAATATTTCCTTTTAATTGTTCTTCTGACTGATTTCTTTTAATTGATGTGACTGCAAGTGGAAAACTTCGGAATTTACGGATATTTTAAAGCATATGATCTCTTTAAATTTTTCTCTCACCATCCTGTCTGCATTCATTACAGGCAAATCAATGAAAATTGATAAACCCATGATGGAAAAAAGGAATGTATTTGTATTCATTACAGGGGATCGGAGATAATAATAAAATGAAATGTTGTTATAGCGAGATATAAACCCAACCCAAGGAATTGTTCAATATGTGAATAGCAAGATACATTTCATTACTGTGATATGGAGCAGCTTGATAGCGGAAGCCAATAATTTAAAAAGTCTTGAGCACAGGGTTATGCTGACTATCCAGTTCAATACGTTAATTGACAATAAATCCTGCTTGCCTATAAAAAGCACTTGACTAGTCATTTTCAAGATGGTCATGATTTTTTATGATGCAGAACTTTTAATTTACAGGGATGATAAAAATAGATTTACTTTCAGCCACTTGTATTTGATTTAATTACCTAATCAACTATAAATCATCTACTATTGAAAAAGTAATTTAACAGAGATGATATTTTGTCATCATTTTTTTCTTAAGTAGGAGAGAGTCTTTTGTAAAGGAAAGTGAAATAGGCTTTAGAGGAATTAAAAATTCTGCCCTTTTTAGGGAAGGGCTGGGAGTTCAGAGTCAAGAAGTTTTGATTTAAGGAGTGAAGGCCTTGACTTTTGGCAAGATTTGTTTGTGGCTTCCTAATGTCCTGTTAAGAAGGCAGAGCAAAAAGCTCTCCCACACAAACTCACAGGTTACATGAAGAAATCTAAATGAAAAGAACATGGAGATTAGAAAAGCCCACAGTAACACTCTGAAGGGAGAAGTGGGAGGTTTTAGAAAGAAAAGGAAACTTTGGTTTTCCATGTACAGACAATTGTATTAGAGAGGCCAACTGCATACTGGGGTGAAAATATTTCATCCCGTAAGATTTCTAAAGTCTATCATGAAGTTAAAGTTAAACATGAAGAATGTTGTGAATGCCATAAATGCCATTAACCAGCAAGGGACTGTGACATCCCCAAACCCACGTTTGCACAGTGCTGACAGTGCTGGAGATGAAAAGCTGTTCAGATAAAGAGTTTTTGGAGTATATTCAGAGAGGATTATTTTGTCAAATGAATAACAGGTGTCATATAGGGACTCGGAGATTACAAAGCAAGAATTTATTGTAAAATTTTTGCTGTTTGGTGTACCTGTTTGATATTGTTTCAAATACAGATAAGCACCCAAAGTCCCTACAAACTTATCTTCACAATGTCTAAGGGGTGGTGAGAGGAAAATGAAATGCACATAGCATGAGGAAAAAAACCAGTGTGATAGTGTGGGGTTATAAAAACAATAAAAGTTAAGAAAGTAGAGAAAGTAAAGATAGGAGCAGTCATGCCATTAACATTATGGACAAAGAAAAATCAATGCTAGAAAATATCTCCTGGAGAATTCGGGTCACTTTATGAGTTGGGAATAAAGCCAGCTTCCATAATAAGGGTAAAAGAATAATGTGAAATAATGAAAACCAAGCTGGAAAGTGGAGATTTGAGACTGAATTACCCCAATAGCTAGAAGGCTTTATTAAATTTAAGGAAATAAACCAAGAGAAAAGTATGTATGTTAATAAAAATGTGTATTTTCGTTATAGGTAACAACAGATTTTAAACAAACTGAAGAAAAGGATACATTATAAATCCTACAGCTCTTTCCAAGGAGAGCTTAGGAACTTTGCATTTTAATTTTCACAAAGTTTTATTCTGGGAAGTCCACAGTCTAATTCACAACTGACATGAAATTAAATCTGCCTTCACAAAATTGCTCAGAATTACTGTAGGTAAATGAAAATTGCCATATTGAGTGAGGCTGGAATTCTTTTATCATATGAGGCTGAGATGAGGTGCTTGGAAGGCACTATAAGGAACCCTGAAGAGGGTCATTAAGATAGAGCTCGCCTACGCAAAAATGTTGGTTTTTCCTACTCAGTGAGAGGCTGGGTTTCAGATGGGAAGATTGTGCTCTCCCCAGCTGTTCAGGACTTCTTAACCCCCCCTTTTACCCAACTGTGTTGGAATTCATGGGATTTCAGAACACTGATTTAGTCCAACTGCTTCTGTATTCAGCCAGGGATGAGTTTGTGAATTCCATTCTGGAATTCCAGACTTCTATGTCATAGAACCCTTGGATAAGAGGATACTAACAGGAAACTGAAAAGACCTCTGCTGTGGTTTGATTTTGGTTAAGTACTTATCATAGTTGTTCATTTGTTCCCTCCCATGCTATAGTTGGGTAGAGGAGGGAAGGAGAGGGGGAAAAAAGGAAAAAAAAAGAATTAATACAAGGGTTTATGAGTTGAGATAAGGAATTGGGAGAAAATGTTTTAAGGATAAAACAGGTTCATTTAAGTTGTAAAGTGAAATTTATTACTATTAGAGTTAGAAGGAGGATATGAGGAGTAAAAATAAATGTTTAAAGATTTTTTTTTTTTACCTTACTCTTTTTTTTTTCTTATTATTAATAGTGTGAAGGGGGGCATCTTTATGGCCCCCTTCCCACTATCAAAACAACTTCTTTCTGCTGTAGTTGTGTCTGGTTACTACACCTGTAGTTGTTTTCCTCCTGTGTGCTCAGCAATAATCCCAATATTGGTGATTTTGGTTTGCTCCAGGAATGCTCAAGTTTGTGAACTGGCCATGCATGAAGGCCATTTGATGAGCATACAAATCAGCCATTGAATTTCTGAATATTTCCTGGGGATTAAAAAAAAAAAAAGTTAAGTGTCCAAAATTGTTCTTTTTGGTGGCAGATGAATGAATGCTCCTTTGGCCTAGAAACTCATCTGGATAACACAAGTCTGAACGTGATGTTGTGACTCTGCTTTTCATGTACTAAGTCCTGGCAGCTTTTTGGTGTGAAATTTGAGCAGAGCAAGCAGCCCCAGAACAATCCCCATGAGGAGCACTGTGCATGATGAGATCATCCCGTGAAACACTGAAGGATTCTTTCCTCCTGATTTATTTGGTTTGCGTGACAAGGCTTTGGTGGTGGGGGAGGGGAGCTCCAGGGCTGCATTCAGTGGGAGGCTGCCAGAAGCTTCCCCTGTCCCACAGAGCCAACACCAGGATGGACTTGCCTGGCCAAGGCCAGACCCAGCAGTGAGGATGGTGATGGCACTGGGATAAGAGATTGAAGAGGGTCACAAAAACTCTGGTAACTGCAGCTGGAGAGGAGCGGTGATTGAGAGGGGTCCTGGACCTCACACGATGCTGCTGTGCAAAGCCGTTTATTGCGCAGTGAAAAATCCTTATCTACCATCACACAAACAGGAAATAACTCTGCACCACAGTGTGCCCCGACTACCCATTCTGTGTCACAGTATCAGCTTTGATGGGAACAGGTAAACAATGCCTTTGAAGGGAACAAACAGTGTTTGACACCTCTGACCGCTCCGGCAGGTCACAAACCCACAATGCTCTCCTACCACTCTCCTGGTGACCCAGGATGTGTTTCATGGGTTCTTCTGGACCAAAGGCAGGAGGTCACTCTGGCTTTCAAGGCCTGTTCCTCTGTCACTTACATTCTGTAATACCACAGAGAGGGAAAGATCAGAGCAGAGGGAGGGGAGGACGTGCAGCCTGTGGTGAATCCCTGGTCCAGCCAGGGTCAAGCCACCACACTCAGGGGGACACTGGGCTTGTACAAACACGAGTGGTGTTCCCAAGGATCTGTGGAGGTGACAGGGTCCCACTGGGGACAGGAAGAGCCAGCGTGACCTGGTTTGGTGGCTCAGACCCTCACCTGTATTTGTTTGCCTGGTTATCCCTTAATTCCCTGGGAGCTCTTGGCAAAAACGCCAGAATAGCTAAAGAGTTTCTCTCACCCAAATCTTCTTCCTTAGTGCACAACAAGTTTCAGGTTAATTAGGAAATAATTTGAGGGGTAAAGGATGCAGAAATGCAGGACACTGAAGGAGGCAGGGACGGGATTGCCATGGGAGGAGAGCAGGAGTTTTCCGTGTTCGCGTGACTCTGAGGCACAGTTTGATGCACTCTCCCAGGCGCAGTTTAACCAACAACCTTTGGAATCCATGTCCGTGAATATTTTTGAAAGCTTTGCTAAGTTTCCCTTTTCCTGACCCCCTTGCAGGAGCAGGGACACAGCCAGAGCCTGGGAAGAGCAGCTCTGCAGTTCCCATGGCAACAGGAACTCCGGGAACACTCTCAGAAGTTCCTTCCCCTTTCGATATTTATTTTGCATTTCTATACTTTATCAGGCTAAATGTTTTAAAGACAAAACTTTGATTGAATTAATCCTGCTTAAATGACTTAAATTAAAAGGAAGAATTTTGGAAAACAGCAGAAGAGAGAACATGGCATCTGTAATTACTTTGGTGACTGGTTGTTTTGATGTATCCAAAAGGAATCCTTCTTGTATTTATATTTTTGTGTAAATTTTTACCTTAAAATAGTCGCTTTCTTCCCAAATGTGCTATGATAAATGCCACTGAAGTGAGTTTATTGCCTATAAAAATGATGTTGTTGGGGCAAAATGGTATAAAGTATAACAGCATGTCTGAGTCCTCAATTTCTGAGATATTTCCACTAAGAATTCGATTTTTTCCCAGTGTTCAAGGATCACTACTCAAAGTTACACCAGAGCTAGGACAGTCATTTACATTTAGCCTTATTTCTGCCTTTCCCCATCACAATCTTAACACAGGTGTCCCCATCACACAGCATCAGGCAGAAACACTGCAGAGGGGCTTGAGTTTTCTTCAATCAGTGTAGGTCACACCATTTCCATCTTTTGAACTGTCTCTTTCCAGGTGCTTGGTCCTTAAAAGGCATTTTGCTCCCACGTGAGGGCTGTGAATGAAGCTGTGCTGCAGCTGCTGCCAGAGGGTTAAGACAGAATTTTGCTCTGAGTTTTTCTCAGAACGACTGATTTTCTTTTAGACTGAACTAGATGTGAAATAAGATGAGATAACTGGTATTTGTTCTAACATAATAAATAACAAGGCTGATTTTTAAATTTTTTTTTTAAACTGAGAAGAAACTGTCAGAATTATTTAGCAGCTGTTGGTATACTAATAGCAGGGCAGAAAGAAAGATCCTGTTCATTATTGTTAAAAGATACTGACTGCCTTTAAATGAACTCGGTCCTTCCTAAAGGCACTCAAGTAAAGGATATAACTTGTTTCTGTTATTACTGCAACTCCAAGCATAAATTGGGAATTGACCCAGACATCAATTCCTTTTGTTTTAACCTTTTAAATCCTAAAAGGGTCTATCTTTTTCTTCACTCCGTGTTTGCCAAAGTAGTGATTTATTATTTTTCACATAACGATCCGGACGTTCTCTGAGCAACCATTTCGGTTTCTCAGATTCCCTAATTCCCTCTCCCAGCGCAAGTTTGTGTGTCACATCTGCAGCGCTCCTAATGAGTCGCTAATGAGGTTTGCAAATGAGGAGGCGCAGACAATGAGGCGGTGGCGATGGGGGCAGGTTTGGTGAGCAAGAATTTGGTTCTTGTAGGGATTTAGGGATGGTCTCCCCCCCGTGCCTCTCCCCGCGCAGCTCCAGTGCCCGGAGCTCTCAGGGAACAATGTAAATTCCCGTATTCCACCAGCGCTGCTTTGTGGAGCCTGCCCAGGACAGGAGCCCTGCAGGTCACATCCCTGAGCTCTGCAGCCAAAAAGAGCAAACAAAACCCTCACCCAAGAGGCTGAGAATGCCTGATTTAACAGAATTAGTCTCACATTCCAAATTGATGAGGATCACATTTTGAATTGGGAACAGATGGGGAAGTGCTGAGTTTTGCCTTAGTGTCTATAATGCTTCTTGTGCAAGAATGTGTTTTTATTTCTTATCATCGTTCACTGGAGTCTTATAACTCTGGTAAGATCCCCCATAAACAGAACAAGGCAGTTCTACTGTCTACTGATACTCTCCTCCGAAAAGCAGCAAGTCTGACTGTGTTCAAATGAAAGATGAGCTAATTAAGGTGAAAGTATTTCATGCTTTTCATTACTTATTTTAGTTAGTGGAAGTGATTTAACCCACTAAATCTGAGCTACCTTTTTATACTGCAATTGCAAAAGGCAGTGCAGAGAGTAACTGAGCTGGTGAATTCCCCGCTTCTCAAGAAAAAGAGCAGCCCTGAAGGGTTTAAAGAGTAAGGAGTTGGTGCTGATGACCTGGTTTGTATTTTGCCACTGTGGGTCAAATGAACCTTTGGGGTGTGTCTCCCATGCAAAACGTGGGAGCTGCGTTACTGTGGGAGCAGTGCATGGCCTGAAGCCATTACAGAACATGGCCACGGACCATTATTCAACATTCCTGCAAGTCAAGAAATAATTTTAATATGCTTTTCCTTGCTGCTTAAGCTGCTTACTTACCAAGTTCAATTTTATTTCTAAAAGAGAGTCTTTATTTGGGAAAGTATTTATACAAAGAATACTGGCATTATTTTATAGCGACTTTGTAAAGAACTAGACAAGTCTATTTGAAGCTTTTCTTTGGTATTAACTAGATATTTTATCATAAGTGAGCAAGGCGTTGCTGGTTCACTGGTCTTTTTTGCTTTCCTGAATGCACTTCAACCTCATTCACAGTTCAAGTCTGTATAATCCTTATGCCTTTCAGACTTTTAAATCCTCCACAGTGTTTTCTGTATATCTGACTCTGCTAATATCCACAGAACTCGGGTCTTGAAGCGCTCCCCTGAACTTGTCTAATTCTGCACCGAGGGTGAAAGGCACATTTTCACCAATCTCTTACTGCTCATAAACAAGGGCAATGTTTTCCTTGATGCCAACGACGTCCCCTGACCTCAGGTTTACCCTCGGTAAGCCCAAACCCATTCCTTACAATGAAAATATGAACTATAACTTGTGCAGAGCAGGAATTAATGACTGGCCACCAGTTCTGGACCTGCTGCCTGATTTTGTTGATCTGAGTGTGATGTTGCTTTGCTGTTTGCTGCTTTCTTCCTTCCAGTACTTCCTCCTTGAACTTTAAATGAAAAGGGGATTTTTTTGTGTGTGTGTGTAAATATGCAAACAAACATGATAAAGGCCAGTCAGGTTACACCTTTGTTTCTGGGTTGGTAAAAGTATATCTGTCACTGCTTCAGGATGACTTCACATGTTTCACATTACACAGCTGTGCCATGCACAAACCCAGCTGGATTTGTTGGGAATGATGAGTATTCTTCTCCATGGTGCTTGGTGTGTATATTGACTATGGTAAAGCAGAATTGCAGGTGCAGTAAAGTCTTTTATGGCTGAATACCTCTCTTGGATGAATTGTGGGTGTTTACCGAGTCCCTATCTCTGCATGCTATTTTGCAGTTTTTCATGCAGTGCAGGATAATGCATTAGGAAGGTCATGGGGCAAAAATGTATATTAAAAAATGTCCTGCAGGGCACTTTGCAAGGGCTGGGACTGCTACAGAACAGCCTTGTTGTGGTGGATCTACTGCTTGGCAGCCATTGGGAATGCAAATGGTAGTTCAGGATGATCAGCGGTGAGGTGCTAAAGCAGCTGCAGAACAAAGCCCTCTGCTCTGCTCTGCTCTGCTCCGCTCTCACAGCTCCTCTCCCTTTGCTTGCCTTGCCTTTTCTTTTAGTAGAAACCTGTTAAGCTTCAGGGAGCACCCTCCCAGAGCAGCCAAGGCTCCTCCTTTGCTATGCAGAATGTTCAGCAAATCTGCTGCCCTCCATCTCTCACCCAACACAAAACTCCCTCGCCGAGGTTAGAATGCTGTGTCAGAGCGGGAAAGCCTCAACTAAATTGATCTATAAAGCTAAAAAGAAGACATCTTCTGTCGAGGCTCTGAGCAACAGCTGGGTTCCTGGGGCTGTGCTATTCCAACCCTGAAAGCACAGGCAGCTTTAAACTCACCCATTTTTCAGTGTTATCTGCACATCACCTTTCCAACCAGGGAACCCGAATATTTTAGCATGCTCTCAAGACTGTTATGTTTAAAGACATTTTTTGTGATTTTTATCTGCTTGGTAGGGAGCTGCTTTTCTTGCTGGGCTCTTCAGTACAGCGCTGACTACGCTGGTGGACCTCTGCCTTGGAATATACCTGATAACCTCTGCTGTCTAATTCCTCTTTCTTTGAAATTGCTTTTTGCAGGTTTGATTATATTTGTTTCAAGAATTGTGTAGTTTCAGGCTTATTTGACTTGCAGGTGTACCCCAGGTTTTCTCCTCAGGCTTGGCTCAGTGAAGGCTGATGGTCAAGCTCAACAGGCTGTGGGTTTGTGCAGTTATTTTGTTTTCACACGGAGAGTGCGGGACAGTGAACTTTCATAGACCTCCTTGGTATCAGCAGTAAAATCATGTGGACTGTTAATAAAACAATCAAGAAATAATCATGTTATACAGAGCTTGAAGCTGTTGTGCTACACGAGTCAGGTGAGCAGCATCAGACACTGGCTCAGTCTAAATTTGGATTTCCAAGGTGCTTGAAGGGAACCTGGTCTCACACCCCACGAGTGAACACAAAATGCTGGAATGTTTGCAAGAACGGAGCCTACTCAGACAGCAGATCTGAGAGAGTCACTGCTGTGTTTGGTCATCTATCATGGCACAGATTTTGCCATCACTTTTCCATCCATATTTTTAAGTCTTTGTCAAAAATACAGGAACTTTTTCCTGTATAGGTATCCGTATACGACAGTAAAGAGAAATGGAAAAAAGCAGAAACGTCATACAATTCTTCAGAAGGTGGCCAAAACCCTTTTGATATGGCAAAGTGCTTCAACAAAAAATTAATCTTTCTGCTGTGATCAGTTTTGTCATTAAGTAAATGAAACTGGTTTGGTTTTTGGTTTTAAAACTAAAATGGGAATAATTTTTCTCCTCTCCCACATAACAACTGAAATCAATATGAGTGTTTCTAACCAAACTGCCTTGACTCGTTATTGCCCTACCCCTTCAGCCTTTCCTGCAGGTACCTTTAGGTAGCTGAAAAGCAAGAAATAACTAAAGAGAGCAGAATAAACCATCCCACAGCCTTTTTCTCCTGGCTCTTCCTGTGTACTGTGTTCTTGTGATAATATTTTTACATTTACTTATCTGAAGATTGCCCTCTGCTGCATTTGCCATTGAGTGAAAATTGAAATATCCGAGCTGGCTATTGTTACTTTATGAAAACTTTGGGTTTAGTAACTTTATTTGTCAGACCCCTGAAAGGAATCAGTAAAGAACATACTTTTGCTCAGGTGAACAGCATGCTAATTTTCTTTTACGCTTCAGGGAAATTCAGATTATAACTCTGTAACTATACTGGAATTGAGCAAAGAAGGGCATGCAATAAAATATCTTAATTGCCCCACACTTTCAGGCAGTAGGCTCGATCACGTGTTTGTGTATTCCCTGCTCTTTAACTGTCCCTTGCTGGAGGAGAGACATATTTGGTTTATAAACCACCTGTACCAATGCAAGGCTATTAAATTGCTTTCTGTGGAGAGGATGGCACGTTTAGATTCCAAAAACAGAGAGTGTCATTGGAAATGGATCCTTTCTCCAAAACTCTGCTTTTCTGCAACCCCATGTGAAGCTCTCATAACACACCCTGGTGTGGCAAGGGTGGGAGCAGCAGCTCTTCATCATTACTGTCTCAGCTTTGGAGCCAGGGAGGGGTTCCCAGGGCTGGACTTGGGTTGAAATCACAGCTGGGAGGGCAGAGGAGGCAGAGTCCTCTTTGCCCCTGCTCTGCCTTGCAGGGGCAGGAAGGTGGTGGCAGGAGAAAATCGGCTTTCCCTGCCTGTGCAGGAAATTGCAGTGCATGGCTCGGCACCAGCGAGTGCTCCTGAAGTGGCAGTGGCTGTGTCTGAGCCTGGCTGGAGTCCTGATTCTACTCAGAGGCAGCAGTAATAGATGGGTGCAGCCACCTGCCTGATCCCTCAGCTGCAACAGTCAAGCTTTTGGCTTTTCCTTAAAATCTCTCAAGATAATGTTTTCAGTATTGATTACATTAATCTGCAGTTAGCTTTCTCCTGTTGTCTAGTAAATCCTGAATCTGCCATTCTGTGTCATAAAGTATTGCAGAAAGTCGGGGAAGATGAGGAGTTTTTACTTTCAGAGAAACAGTGTATATGCTCTTATTATTTTTTAATATATACCATTATTTGCAATTATATACCTAATGAATGCTATAAAGAAATGTCAGTATGGAGCCATTCTTTTATGGTTATTACAGTTATGTTTTCTGCCGAAAATCAGCCATCTATGGTGTGATGCAAATGTTTTTACAAGGCTCACTACTGGTAATTGATGAGGAAAAAAGGTAATCATTGAATGCTTTCACTTTGATCAGAACTTTCTGTGGTTTCCAGCCTTTAAAGGCAGCCACATTTAACCCATGGCTTGGATGAGGACCATGAGCAAAGTGGGGTGGGAAATATTGTCTGTGACATGCCTGGTTTGCGCCGAGGTTAATATCAGCTTTTTATGTAGAGTCTGGCAGCAGACACAGCACCAGAGGAGTTACAGAGTGGTGAGTTCAAGAGCAGAATGTGCTGTATTCTAGATCTCTGCAGAGCAGCTCACACCGAAATTAGGGAGCTAAAGCAAACCAAGTGCATTAAAGTGCTTCAGCTAAGGCATAGCAGGAGTGTCCATCAGGATTCCAATGTGCTTCCTGAATGAGCCAGGGTGAATTTAATGAGTGACTTCAAGGAGTAATAGGATAGTTACGGCCTGAAAGTGAATGGAGATTAATTCAGAATCTGGAATTACAAGAGT
Source organism: Pomatostomus ruficeps (assembly GCA_013400735.1). Classification (NCBI taxonomy): domain Eukaryota; kingdom Metazoa; phylum Chordata; class Aves; order Passeriformes; family Timaliidae; genus Pomatostomus; species Pomatostomus ruficeps. The sequence goes on from VYZT01048343.1 coordinate 124,184, forward strand.
TGTAGGAATTAACAATCAGCTGCATAAAAAAGAATCATCTGCAGTAGATGAAGAGACCATTAGTTCTTTGAAAATGTCTGGTATCTGAGAAGACTGTTAACAAGGACACCTTATTAGAAATTATTTTTTCTTGTGAACAGCGGAAAATGAACTCTGGTTTCTTACTTTTTTTTTTTTTTTTTTTTTTTTTTTTTTGCATCTTAAGCCCCTTGCATGTCTCTATTACAAGCATTTCTCACATATGCCTTTGCCTCCTTCCAACAGTGCCCTGTCCCCACCCTGCTCCCCTCAGGAACCTGCTTAGTCCCAGTGTTCCCCTCCAAGTCTGTCCCTGTCTGTGCTCCTGCCACCCTCATGCTTCCTTCCAGTGTTTGGGGAAAAGCTGCCCGGGAATTGCCTGGGAGCCAGCTGCAGGACAAGGATGAGCTGTCCTGGCTTTGCTTTGACAGGGTGTGACAAGGTCTCTTTCCTGTAACCCCATGACAGGCCTGGTAAAGCTGCTCAGGGAGGTGCTGAAAGAACAGAGAGTGTCTGCGAGAGCCCCAGCTCAGGGTCACTCGGTGTCACTGGGTCACACACTGGCCTCTGCCTTTGCTGGGGGAACACTGCTTCACGTCCTGGGGCTGAGCAGCTTCCCAAACCCACAAACAAAACATGGGTGATCAGGACCTGCTGCAGCATCCCTGGCAGCTCCTGGCTGCAGAGACACTGTGCCAGGCAGCTCCCAGGGGCTCCCAGCCACAGCAGACACCCAGGGCTCCAGTCCCCCTGTGCTGATGCCTTAAGGGCTGGTAAAAATCAGAGGCAGCCCCAGCAGTGCAGGGCAAAGGGCATCCCCTTGGGTTTAATGGGATCCCAGGTGCACAACTCGGCACAGGTGGGAACAGCCGAGCAGCACCCCCCGGGTACAACGCGGATACAATTTGATGGAGCTCACAAATGAGCAGATCTACCTAAAATCCCCAATCAGAAACTGAACAAATGAGGGAATTGCCCCCCATTCTAATTACCCTCCCAAGTGAGACTCCAGCTGAGTTTAAAAAACATGTTCCAGAGAGGAGGCTCCGTGCAAGGCTGGAGCCTCTGGTTTGGAGACAGTCGGGATGTTTTGTCTGCTCCCCTCAGAGAACCCTCAAACTGAGCTCAGTCTCAGCCTCCAAGGGTTTTCCACAAGTAGGGCTGAGGGACAAGGAGTGTTTGTGAAAAGGAAAGGGAAAGGGGATAAAAATGGATAAAAAGGGGATAAAAAGAAAAGACAAAAACTATCAGGTATGAGTATCAATTGCCAGCTAAAAACTGTTCTAGACTCTGATGCTTTCAAACACATCTGTATCAGCACTTGATACGAGGCATTCTCTGCAAAGACAACAAAAACCCATCTGTCTTCTCCCTTTCTCGGACGAGGCTGCTATGTGAGCACAGGGTGGCTCCTCTGATGTGGACTGTGGTGGTTTTTAGCCCAGCTGGAGGTGAAACACAACACAGCTGCTCGCTCAACCCCCGTCTCTTCCCCCTGCCCCTGGTGCAATGAGGAGGAGAAAAGGTAAATCTTGTATGTTGAGATAAGAACAGTTTAATAAGTAAAAAGAAAGTAAAATAATAGTAGTAAATAATAATAGTTATGATGATAAAAAGGAAACAAAGAACCAGAAACCAAACAGGTGATGCACAATGCAATTGCTCAGCACCTGCTGACTGATGCCAGAGCCCCCTTCCCAAACCCTGATCAGCCCTGCCAGGCTCCCCCCAGTTTATATTCCATCTCCATGATGCTCTGTGGTGTGGAATGACCCTTTGGCCAGCTTGGGTCCCCTGTCCCAGCTGTGTTTCCTCCTAGTTTGGGGTTTCTTTTGGCAAAGCTCCTCACAGGCAGAGCATGAGACAAAGGAAACAAAGTCCCCGACTTAGAATGAACATGACTCAATCAAACCCCAAACCATCAGTGTGTTATCAACACCACTCCCATTCCAAATCCAAACCACAGCACTGCAACAGCTGCTCAGAAGAAATGGACTCCACCTGGGCTGGAAGCAGGACAGCTGATAAAGGATTATGGGCACATCTGTGTGTATTTGCCACAGCTCAGCACTTTCCCCCTCTAATTATTACACAGAAGAGTGAACTTGGAGTGTAGGACAGCACATGGGACCTGCCATGCCCACTCACAGATGCCTGAGCAAATCCACAGGTGCCAGCAGGTCTCTGAATCTCAGAAACAGAACAAACCTGAATTTCCAAAGGCTTTGTCAAAAAAGGTGTTTGTGAGAGGGGCGAGTTCACTCTGTGAACTAACAACTGGTTAAAAGAGAGAAACAAAGGATGGACATAAATGCTAAATTTTCATGCTGCAAGGAGGTTATTAAGGAGGTCTCACAGGGCTCTATGCTAACTCGGTGCTGTGTGTTTAGAGAGAGTTTCTCTGAGAAAGTTTGCTTGGTGTAAATTTATGTAAGACAATTTAATCTGCAGCAGACATGGAAAAGTTACAGGAGGATCACTTATTGTTGAGTTATTGGGCAATTAATTCAAAGTATTGTTTATAGAAAGAAAAGTAACTCTAACTTTTCTTATGTCATTATGGCCTCCAAATTAAATCTTGCCACTCACAAAAGATATCTTAAAGTCCTTGTAAATTGTTCTCTGAAGACGCCAGGTTAGTGCTGATTTGCTGCCAAAACACTGAGTAGGACATTAGGAGCTGCTAGGAAATCAAAAGAGAATACAACAGAAAATACCCACCTGAGGAAAGATTAAATAAGCAAGGACAGCTATACAGCTCTGAGACGCTGTTTGGGGGGAAAAAATCGACACTGGGGTCCATTGATGCTCTGATGCAGGGATTTTATTCACTTCCTGTAATTAAACAGACATCTTGAAATTTTCCCATAAATGAGAAAGACGTTCAAATGCATCAGTGTGGGATGACAAGAACCAGAGAAATCCTGTCTCAATTCAGCCCTCAGCTGACTTCTGATCCTGTGTGAACAGTTACAGACCTCTTTTCGTTTTCTGCAGTGGCCTTAGCCCCTGACAGCCACGTCTGCAGTCTCCAGACTGAAAACAGACCTGTTATCCTCTGAGAGCTGGATTTACACCAATTCTTGTTTTCATAATGTAAGCATCCTTTGGCATTTCTCACTGCTTTAAATTGACATTGCTTTTCTGTCTCTCTTGCTAAGTATTGCAAAAATGTAAAATTTGATATCACATGCATGTGAACGCCATGCTGTGTTCCTCCTAGGTACCTAAATGCCCTTAATTTTTTTAAATGTCAGGAAGAAAATGTTGAGTTCTCTGAGGGCTATTACATGAATATTTACAAAATAAGTGAGTTCAGAAAGTTCTGATTTGGCATTGCTAGGAGTTAAATAATGAGAAAAGATCCAGATTTTTCAAGTGTGGAGTCTTTGACCCACTTACTTCCATGGCAAGCAATCACCTCTAGAAATACTTCTAACCTTCCTTTAAAGTTGCAGGAAAAAAGGGTAAGTGGTTTAAAGCATTTGATGTATAAAGTAAAACATTCATTGTAGCAAGGTCCCTTATTCCCTTTCCCTTTTAGCAGCAGATTTTATTTTAAAAAAACACACACCTTTTTACTAATTTTTTTTCAGTTGCATCAGTGATGGTATTATCTGCTCTTTTCTGGGGAAAAACTGAAAAATAACTCAGTAGTGGCTGACATGAGCTGCTCCTGATGGAAGTGAGCGTGGTTTCCTTGAAGAGGAGATAAGAGGAATGTTTGGAGAAGAGGCAGAGAAGCAGGGCAGGTTCTGCTGCTGGGCTGGGTGCTCACTGCTCCCACTCTCCCCGGCAGCACTGGCGAGGGGGAGCTGCTCTGCTTGCCAGGAATTCCCTCTGGCCCTGCTGGGGCCTCCCCTGGGTTTTCCAGCACGGGCAGGGTACTGATGCTGGCAGCTCCTCACCTTGTGTCACTGTGCCGGCAAACGCAGTTAAACTGCAAAATGCCCCCATTAGCAGGCTCTGCTTCTTGCAGGGTGGTTTTATGCTCTGTCTTCATTTGGAAAATGCTTTGCTGGTAGATATATCTTTCTCTCCATAAAGCATTCCCAGCAATCTGAAAAGTAACAGTTTGATCCATGGTGCCGTGTCTCACTGACGGTGCAGAGAGGAGATTCTGCCACGTGTTCATGCACTATGCATGAAATGCAATTACTCAGCCCTGAATATGATCAGGGCATTAGGCTCCTCATGTGGAATATTCCCTTGTATCCTTAGCGATCCCCAGGGCCTTGTTTGATAACTTAGAAAGCAAGAGGAAGGAAGAGGAGCATCTTTAAAATAGGTTTGTCACAAAGGGTTAAACAAAAAGCTGATTTGCCAAGCTGCAAACGGGTGAAGGGATTTGCAGTAATATTTAAAGGTGGCGAAGAAAATGTAGGGAAATGTGAAATCATGTAAAACCAGAACAACCCTAGAGGAATACTAATATTCAGAAAGTCACAGTGAGCACAAAACACTGGTTTGGGGATTTTTTTTTTTCCCCTTTCAAAGTCAGGAAAACTGGTTGGGAACTGGGTACCCCAAAGGCTCCTTTCTACTGCATAATCATTCAGAGAAGAGTTTGAGAAAATCCCACCCATAATCCCCATGGGAGAGTTCACTGTTCAACAGCCCCTCCCACAACAGAACTAAAGGATGTTTGGTGTCCTCACTCCTGGGTCTGTTGGTTCTGAGTTCAGATTAATGGGATGAGCACAGAGCAGAGACAGAGCCCTGCAGGATCTGCTCTGTTCCACCTTGTCCTGCTGGCACACTGAGCTCCCCGCTGGCACCCTGAGTGCCTCGCTGGCATCCTGAGCTGCCTGCTGGCACCCTGAGCTCCCCACTGGCATCCTGAACGCCTCACTGGCATCCCGAGCTCCTCACTGACATCCTGGACTCCTTGTTGACATCCCGAGCTCCTCACTGGCATCCCGACCTCCTTGCTGATATCCCGAGCTCCTCACTGGCACCCTGAGCTCCTTGCTGACATCCCGAGCTCCTCACTGGCACCCTGAGCTCCTTGCTGACATCCCGAGCTCCTCACTGGCATCCCGAGCTCCTCACTGGCATCCCGAGCTCCTCGCTGGCCTCCTGAGCTCCTTGTACCACCCAGGCACCAATTTCCTCTCTGTCTGTGGAATGGTCCCTGTGGCACGTGGGTCAGGCCTTCTCTGCCAGCAGATCTTTGGAATGTCAAAGGCAGATACATTTAAAAGCAAACTCTTAGGCCAGCATCATAACACAGTTTTCTCCTTTAATAAATACTGAGTTCATCTAAACGTACAGTTTTCAGAAATTCTGAAATCAAATCAGAGAGGAGTCTTTTCTGTGCCAGGTAGATTAGAATGTCGGCCAAATGAGATGCTTGGTAATACCACCAGAAAATGCACATGGGTGAAGCAAATCATAGCAAATCCAACCAAATTATGCTATATAAACTACTTTTTGGATCCTAGATGCTGGGAAAAAATTTAATTCTAGCAATATTACAAATAAATTTCAGGTTTAAGAAAAAATATGTCAGTGTAGTTATTGTCAGTTGTAATATGTTAACGAATAGTTTCTTCAGCTCCAGGTCAATAAATGAACTGTAATAAACCTGTGGTGTGCATGCCAACTGGAACATTAAGGACAGTGACTGCAAATCCTTGAAAAGAGTGCCTGCCCAACTAAAATATTATCAGTGCCTCAGCATCAGCAGTGTGACAGACTGAAATGTAATCCATCATATTCTGATAACAAAAAACCCCCCAGATTAATACACATTTTAGCCTCATATTCAGCAACATTTTGGATTTCTATTGTTTGGGCTGACTCCTGTGAATATTAAGGCAAGTAAATTTAATGGCAGTAATGCTGTCAAAACAGTTAATTTTTAGTGACTATTAGAGAATGTTCATCAGAAAGTTAATGTGGAACTTGGAAGCCTGAGTGGTCACAGTGGAAATTGGCTGCCAAGAAGTCTCCTCACCCAGAGGAGAAGCAGAAACAACAGGAGAGCAGACACTCATAATGTACACTGTTGGTGCTCAATTAATAGACCAAAAATTGGAGGGAGTTTGGCAGATAAAGCAGGGGTGAATAAATTATAGCCTTGTAACCTGCCAACAGACAGAGATGCAGAATTTGTTAAATAGATTCCCACTCCACTCAATAACCCCATCCTGCCCAGGGACAGCTCCTGTCCCAGGAGCCTTCCCACTGTGCTGCAGCCACTACAGCCAGTCCAGCCCCAAAGCTGAACTCCAGTTTCAGCCACTTCAGCTCCAAAGGCCCAGGCTGGACCCAAAATCCCCCTAAATCATCAGTAAAATGAGGCTCTGCAGGTCACAGTGTTCTTGCTGAGGCTCTCAGAGGATAATTGTCAGCCAGCACAAGTGGCTTCCACGGTTATTCACGATGGCAGCCTCAGTGAAGGCCTGATGAATGTGCAGCCACAAGGCCTGCTTTAATTGTCCTTCCTGAGGTATGCTGGAAATTAGGAGGCAGAGCGAGAGTTCTCACTGCTGGTCTCCTTTGTTTGATTTATGTTGCAAAGGAAATCATCATCTCTGCAGCTTTTAATCCATAAAGCTCTGGCTCCCTGGCCGTGGTGAGGTCTGAGTGCCTGCACAGGGGCTGGGAGCTCCTGCACAGACCCAGCACGTTTGGCACGTACAGACTGCTCCATCTGGGAGCAGGAAACAGTGCTAAGCCAGGGTTTTGGAAGGTTTGGTTTCAGCACTAAGCCAGAGTTCTAGCACTAAACCCAGGGTTCTGGAAAGTTTGGTTCAGTGTCAGCACTAAGCCAAGGTTCTGGAAGGTTTGGTTCAGTGTCAGCACTAAGCTGGGGTTCTGGGAAGTTTGGTCAGTTTTCTGTTTCGTTATGAACGTGTTGTTTTGAAATCCATTACTGCATTTAAGCTCTGTGAAGGCAGGTGTATAAATAATTGTGAAGATGTGGCCTTAGGGCTTTTGTCTCTCCAAGTCCCAGCTGCAGCAGGGCGATGGCATGGCCTTGCCTCACACTTGTGCTGTCAGGCATCTGCTCCCCAAGGGGTACCTGGATATCCAGGGATTATCTGTGAGGATGTGCAGTAGCAGATCCATGGAGGAAGCACATAAATGGGAAAAGTGAATTATGTCTTTTGTTGTCAGAATGGCACATCAGCTTTCTGTATGGGTGGGTATTTATTTATGCAAAGAAATTCAAGAGAATTACCCATCTGTGTGGAGGGTCTAAGCTGAGTGTCAGACAGCTGTGGTCATTCCAACTGGAGTTTGGATAGAACACACGAGTAAACGTTTTTGAACATTTCCAGATGTGCAAAAAGCCCAGAGCAGCCTTTGTGGACAGGCCCCTGACTGAACATCCCCTGCAGAAGACAGTGACTGCAAAGGAGTGCCCTGGGCAGGTGGAGCCTGAAAACAAAGAGCTGCTTGAATATTGTCGAGTGTCAGAATCACTGTGCAGCCTGGGATGATAACCAAAACTGCTATAATGGGTTTTCACTCTGGTTCCAAGGGTCAGTAATCACACCCTCTCTTTTTTCTTAATGCAATTTGTAAATGGCTCCAGCCACTACTGCTGACATGCCACTTGTCCCTGCAGCACTAATGCTGCCATGCTGATCGTTCAAATTTTCTGGAAGTGGCCTTAACTCTTAGTGATTGACAGGAATTGCTGAGTTCCAGGAATGCCAGTTCAGCCTGGAAAGATGGAGAAGGAAAGAAAGAGCAGCTACAGAAAACTTCTGAGAGAAAGTAAAACAAAAAAAAACCCCAAACAAACAAACAAATTTAAATTAAGGAAAGGATGCTCTGCTGCTCAAATCTCACATTAGAACTGCAATCCAGCTGCAGGGATTTTTCTAACCTTCATTCTGAGTTACCAGACAGATGAAGCCCCTGGAATCTGTCAAGCAATATGAGGCACTCACCTGTAATATATTGAGATCTTACGTTGTGCTTCTCAAAGTAAAAACGTTTTCTGGAAATAAAAATACCTCAAAAGAAATTGAAATCTTGGTGTTTGTATTCTGAGAATTGCTAGATTAGCAGCATTTCATACCCACTAGACACTGAGTCTTTAAAATGCTAATGATCACAGATGTAAGGGAAAACAGGATCAGACCTAAATGATTTAGACTCTAAACCTGGTTTAATTCATGTCAATAGGAAAACTTATGCACACTTCAATGCACACTCAACCAAACTGAGCTCCTCATGTGGCATTAGATTGGTATTCACAAGATGTGCAGTTCTCTTTCATCTGTCAGAATTTGTGAGTATCTAAAGACTCACTGTCTGTGAGATTTCTGTCTTCATATGGGTCAAGGCAACCTTAATTTATTCACATTAGTACAGGTTTAGCTCAAATGACATTTATAAACTTGATCTATTTAATAGGTGCATATGCATTTCTGTAAGCAGGTTTATGACTCTCCAAAACCAAGAGCAGAGTTCAAGAAAATGAGGAAATAGAAATGGACTTTGTGAGCAGAGAGGTTTGTGCACCTGAGGAGTGGCACATGTCAGAGATGATCTCTGGAAACCCCAGCTGTAAGGGTGTTTGAGCTTCTCCTGCATCCCAGGATTTATCCCCTGGATCAGCCCCCCACAGGGTGTGTGCAGGTTTGCAGCCCTGTGGTTTAGGGCCGAGCAGAACTGCTGGTAGGGCAGCTCAGAGTTAATTGTCACCGTGGGTTTGTCTCAGAATCACAGCCCTACATCCCCCCTTCCCCGCTCCATTTAATTGTTTGTTACTCAGAGGAACACTTCTATCTAACTTAGGCACTAAACATTTTAATATGCTGAAGGTTAACCACTGAAAAAGTGAAGTTTCTTTTTTAATGAAAAAGGAAACCCATATCTGCTCCTCAGGAGGGCTTCTCTCCAACAGCTAACATGTATTAGCAATTATCCTTCAGAGGAAAAGCTGTCTAATTACTCTATTACCTCAAGTGCAGAGCACTCACCTGGGAAGCCACCAGATCAAGGTTCAGGTCCCATCACTGACTTTAATATTAATTTATGACTTGGCATGTGTGTCTGATAATCAAATAATGATCTGGTTTAGGGAGCTAAGATGGATATAGATCAGATTTTTGGAGACTCCTCTCCATCTGAAATAGCATCTCACAGTTTTCCAAACTGTTGTCTTAGGGTATGAGGTAGCAAAAGATATTATTCAAGCACTCTAATAAAAGTAAGTATAACTTAATTTCAGAAAGCGTAAATAAGAAAGAACTTGGAGTTTCTTCAGATATTTGCATAAAATTTAGACAAGTGGTCTGGAAGTTTGGGGTAATTTTTTTTCTAACCAATCTCTATCTTATTAAAACCAGTCCTATTTTCCTGCTCCATTTACAAGGAAAGTTATTATGTGGAAGTGTTATGCTAGCATTTGTTATTAGTTTACTTGGGAGTTCTGATTTACCTGAAGAAATAGAGCTTACAGATTTTTCAAAGCTAATTTAGCTTGTGCATGGGCAACCTTGTTACTCATTATTTTTTTTTTTCTGAAAGAGATTCATTGGCCCTTCGAGTCTTTCTTCCTTGTGCTTGCAGAGCTCCTGGGGATGTGTCAGGCAAACTTCTTTCTCCGGAGAGAAATGGGTCTGCCTGCCCCAGCAAGTCACGGGCAGTGCTCTCACTCCTGTTGCTCTGGGTGTGTTCATCTGTTCCCTTCACAGTGCTGGGACCAGCTGCCACTCAGGGTTCTGGGGTGTGAGGTGTGCTTGCAGGAACCAGGGGCAACGATCCATTTGCTCAGAAATATTCTTAGAAATGTTTAATTTCTATATTTAACAATGAGAAATATTTGAGGAGCGTGCAAGGCAAACATTTTAGGTTATAAGTCCTTTGGCAGTAGGACTTTGGGGCAATTCTTGGTGCTGGTGTTGTTTGTAAGGGGCAGGTCTCCTGGACAGTAACAGAATACAAATATAAAATCAATAATCAATGCAGAGTAAGTCTTGCTCCAATGGGGCTATTCTTTCTTTCCAATACTTATGTAGATTTCACCTGGATATCTTCTACAATCTATTATTAAATAAGTGAAGGTGGAAAAACAGGCTGCACTGGTGGTACCTACAGCTTGATATTTTTAAAGCAGCTCAGGCAGTTAGGTACCATCATGTTTAAATGAAAGGCATATGTTCAACAAAATGTTTGACAACTGACATTTGAAAGGCAAAATTCTTGTTTATGATATTTAAACCACAGGCAATATCCAAAGCATTTCCTCCCTTTTTATAGTTCCAGTGTTTAATTATTAAAAAAGGAATTTCAATAAGGTTATTAAAACATAAGAAGGTCAGGTATTAAAAGAGAATTACATCTTACAGGACGGCAAGAAGGTATTTTGTTATTTATACAGTCATTAATATTACTGAACAGAGCTCCTCCACAAAGAATAATTTGATAGTTCAAGCAAATTCCTCCTGTTGCTCCTGGCTGCTTTAGGCAGAGCCTGTGTCCTGCAGGAGGAGTTGGCTTCCCCTGCCCCAGGAGCTGAAGGGCTGCAGCAAAAGAGCCCCATCCAAAGCCTGAGTCCTGCTGAGGAACTGATCTGTGTCACTGGCAGAGACCAAAGTCTGAACAAGCACCTAATTAGGGGGCAGTAGGAGCAATGATGTAATCAAGCAGTGCACAAAAAACCTGGAGACTAAAGAAAGTCCTGTGACTGATGTTAGAATGTGATGAAGATGATAAACTGATGAAGAAGGTGCTGAGATGGCCCATGGTAACCTGACTGTATGGAGAGAGATCGTGAATCATCGTCTGCAGGTTTAGGTCACCAAGAAGTTAGAGTTCTCTCTTTGGCTGAAAATGTACTTTTGGAAAAATCCAGATGAGGCCAACAGGCTTTGGACTCCGCTTACTGATTTAATAACCTGCATATAGGAGGGATACTGAACTACAGCACATGTAAGTGCTGCAATAATGCTCATTTTTTTATCTGATTTTGTTCATTTGGATGTCACCATACATGCTCACAGGTGACAGCAGCTTGCAGAAAGGAAATGCAAAGCTTTCACAAACCATCTTAAACCACATGGGAGTGCCAAATCGTGTGTAAGTGAAAAACAGGCAAACAGACCCCAAAGTCTGAAATTCAGATTAAGCATTCAGTAAGTGTTTAAATAATACCTATTTCTGAGTGGTTAAACAATTTGATCTATTAAAGGAGAGCTGTAGTATTCCCTGTCCATTGCACCCAAGCCTATAGTGACTATTAACCAATTTTTGCCAGAGATTACATAAGAAAAAGACATAAAACCTACAGTAGGAGGCACAGTGAGTCATCAGTTACTTTCAAGAAGAATGATGTTATTTCCACATAGTTATGACAAAATTAATTTTAGATTAATGCTTTCTATAAATAAATGATGTTTTAAATTAATATTGTTCACCCAGAAGCAATTTCTGCTTTGCTAGCACTCCCGTGGAGGACTGTCAACCAGCTGTGGCAGATCTCCTCGCATGCCTCAGCCACAGAGGAATATAAAACACAAACAATTTGTAAAGAGAACATGCATCTTGGCCATCCTGCCCTCTCATCTGCATTCAGCCAGCTCCGAAGGCTCCCACCAGCCACTAGAGAAAGCTTAAATCAGAAAAAGCACAAAGGTGAGGCACAGAGATTTTCAGATACCTGCAGCCTCTTCCACCAAGAAAACACTCCTTTTTCTTCAGTCAAAATGGATTACGAATTATGTTCCAGGAGAAAAGCTAATTATTCTCTTCCTTCGCATTTATCTTGTTCCCCTTGAAGTTTAGCAGTGGTTCCTGTGAGGAGCTGAAGGGTTCTATTCTCCTCTTCTGCCTTGTTCCAGCTCAATCAGGTGCTCACAACACACCGCTTGCCTCACCAGCTAATCCTCTCCTAGGTCAGCTCCTCTGCTTTGTCAAAGCTGCTGATCTGTAAAGTCATTCCTCTATTGTGCCTTGAAGGATCTTCTGGGTCACCTTCTTTTATTTCACAATGTGTTTGACAAGACAAGTTTGTTTAAGGGGCCTTTTCCAGGACTAACCACACGACTAAGGTTAAATCAGCGACTCCCTGCTGGGTTTCCTGCCTTGGGAAGGAGTTGCACTTGTGTTATCGCAAAGAGTTTTTAGTTTTTTGCACCAGGAATGGCAGAAAATACTGAAAGATTTTGATAACTTTGATCTTTTGTGATCCATGTGTATGGATCACGACTGCACTCTTTCAATGCACTGGCAGCTTCCAGTACCACCAGTGTTGTGCTTCCCCAGCGGGGTGGCAGTGGTTTTCCTGTAAGCCTCTGCAGCACCAGCTCAGTTAACTCCCTTATAAAATGTTTCCTAAATTCTGCGGTTGTCACAGTTTTTACTTGCAGAATGATAGAACCCTTCAGGGTCAAGCTGATTTTCATGACCTTTGTTTTTCACTTCTAAGACTCGTTTGCTTGGTGGCTCTGGCTGGAGTGTTGATTCACTGCTGTGCTTTGGTTATTGATGAGAAATCTCCTTTTGCAAATGCTCCCTGCAAAAGTGTGGTACAATAAACGCCTCCATTATTGGCAGTGCTCTGAAAAATACAGTTTAGAGGCTCAGCTGACAAAGAGCATTGTATATTTATGGAAGTTTCTAGTGCCAGTTGAGCCTCTTTAGCTTTATGGTTGGCAGCTTAGGTGCAAATTGCAGTAGAATTACCAAAGACTCACCTGGATGACAACCTAAAGTATTTACCACTGCCATGTTCATTACCTTTGCACACTTAGGTGGGTGTGCTGGAAGCTCACATGGTGTCACAGTTCTGTTTCTGTGTTGGTAATCATTGGCTGATTACATATACACGCTCTTAAATGCCCCCCTGTGTTAGTGCTGTCCTCCTAATTACTAATTAATTGAACTTCAAATGGCTCATAGGTTGGTTTAGGATTGGCAAAGTTCCCAAAAGATTGCCTGTAAAGTTCATTTTTAACTAAAACAAAAAATTCAGTTGCTGAAAAGCTCAGTTAAGCAGAGGTTCTCAGCAGAATACAGGATCTTCCTGTGACTAGCAGGACCCAGAAATACCATGAATAGATTTTTTTCCCCCTTGTTTCAGATTTCCATTTCTCGCACAGAGACCACCCTGAAGCTAAAGAGAACGTTATTAAATGTAAATGCTTTCCTACTTGTCTAAGATGCTGCCTTCACAGCAGCAGGAGATGATTTTGTCTCTTTTTCCCCGTGAGCACTGTGCCCGCTCTGAGCGAATGCGGGGCTCAGCATCCAGGCCGGGGAGATTCTTCCCCCTCCACTTCCAGTTTGCCTTTTGTGTGCTGGGGAGGGCAGCTGCGAGGGGCTGGTGCTCAGCTGATCCCTCACCAGACAAACACAGCACCAGTACATGATGAACACGGAGTGGATTTGAGGAGGATGTCCAGAATTAACGCTCTGCTGGGGGCTCTGAGCCGCCTGTCAGGCCCAGTGCTCACTCTCTGATATTTGCTGCTCCCATTTCTTATCAGGCCCCACAAGTGAGTGCCAATGGATCAGCAGGGGCTGCACATTCAAACCTTCCCAAACCATTTGAAATGGCCTTGCCGAAGTTTCACATTGACAGCCAGCCAGGTGGAATTTTCCATTTTCTTTCTATCTTTCCAAATAGGAGCAGTCCTACTTTCTTTTGACTTCGGTTTTATGTAACTAACAAAAATGACAGATAGCCTCGAATTTGGGAGATTGCATTGGCCTGTTCAGAGCCGAAATGTTCTGCTGTGGTTGACGTATGTGTTTGAGTGAGCACTGAAGTGTGAATGGCCATCTGTCCGGGAAGTACGAGAGATCCTGACTGCCAAAATGCAACCATAAAAACACTCTGTGCTCAGCAGCAGCACTAAAAGAGAGGGAGAGAGAGCCTTTCTCACACTGCCGGTATTTATAGCAGGCTGGTGATTATAACTCAGCATTTGCCTGGACTCCCTGCCCCATATTTTTCTAAATATGTTCACTCTCAATTTCTTTTTTTGCAAACATTGAGCTTTCTGTATTTGCATATTTTGTACAAGCAATCAAAAAGAAGCACTGGGTATTTTCCCTGTCAAATGTAGCTGTTTTCTGAGGGGATGTTGTACGTTTTCTCATGAAGAGTTGTTCTCCTCACAAGGCTTTTAGCTAGAACGTGCTCTGATTACATTTGAATGAAGATTTCAACCTACATTCCCACACGATTGCTCTACAGCAAGGCTGAAGGCTGTTCCTGGGAGTAGCTTTTCCTCTGGAAACCTGAAAAATTTCCTTAGGAAAGGCTTTTAGAAAAAAAAAATCTATAGAAATTTTGATCTTTATAAAGCTGCTGCATCTGATTCAGCTCAGTTCTTGACTGTGAGTTGTTGCCCTGACTTTGCAGTGTTCAGTGTTTTCTTGTTAGACTCTCTCATGGCCATGACTTGTTTTCTCTCTATTATCTATGTTTTCCTAAATTGTATCTGTGTTTACGAATTCCGGTATACCGGATGGAGAAATATGATTGACAAATACTTTGACCAAGTGGATTATAGGAGGTGGTGATTTCTACCTCCAATCCACGGTGATGTGTGAAAACATATAAATAAAGTCGGAGGGCTCTGCCCTCTCTCTTCCTGCTCTCTCTCCTGCTGCGTCTGTGTGTGTTCTTGTGTGGCTCTCCTTCAGGCCCTCGGCCTGGCAGGCCTGCCTGGGGAGTGCCATAGTGAGTGGCAAAGGTTCCAGCAACAACCACAGGAATTGAGTCAGGGTTTCACACTAATTTCAATGTTTCAATCAAAAACTCCTTACAGATTTACTTTTTTTTTAAATTACACCTTCTGATGTGAAAACTGCTAGTTTATGAAACAACAATTTTTTAGGACAGTCTTTCATGACATTTAATGTTATGAATTCATGACCAAGTCGGCTGCTCTGGTTGGTTTTGGTGGTGCTGAACAAGTCACCTGTCACTCCTGCTCAGACATGAGCTGCCTGTCTTTTCAGAGCCCTCACCTTGCTGATTTGAATCAAAGCAATTTTTCTCCATTTCTGCATTTGCATTTTTCATTGTTTCTTGTAATTACTTTTCCATTATGAATAGAGTTATGAAGATACATAAAGAATCAGTTTTTAAGCAAAGCTGTTGATTTCGAAAGACCTCACGCACAGTTTTTGTTTTAAAATTAAGTCACGAAGTATGAACATATAAAGCAGCAGATACAGACACATCATGTTTGTAGGTAATTCTCTACATTTTCACTTTTGTTGGAGCATGCTTCCTCATAGCAGGGCTCTCTCTAAGTTACCAAGTCTCGGTGGAAATCTGAAGAGATAATTAGACAGTGGAATATAATGGCAATCTACTTTATTTTTTTACTTTACAGTTTAAAAAGCACCTAAGACAAAAAAATATGTAGGAAGCCAATTAAAATAAGAGCATTTCTTCCCTTCTTTTTGTTTGGTAGACGGTTCGGAGAACACAGCAGCTTTGTGGTCTTATTTATTTATTTATTTAGTTTGAGTGTGATCTGAGGAAATGAACCGTGAAACACAATTAATGAAATAGCTGTGCTGGATCACATAAAGTGGTGTCTGCACAGCTGCCACTCGTGTCACAAATGCATCCCTCCCCTAATGTCCACCCGGAGAGCCGTCAGCCAGACGCTCTGTGTAGGGTTCCTGCGCTCCCACTTCGGCCTGAAATGGAGCAGGGAGCAGCCTGAGTGGCCTCAGGACGCCTTTCCCAGAAAATATAATGGAATGTGCAGGAGTAAGGCTGATACAGGAGCAGGGGGCTGGGCTGGGCAGGGCGCAGCTGCTGCAGCAGAGCAGAGCCTGGCTAGAAAATATCCAGGGTAGAAAATATCCAGGGCAGCGGCAGAGGTTCAGCCCGAGGTGTGAAACGCCTGCCTGCAGTTTCCTGCTATCCAGCAGCACTCCTGACACTAAAGCTCTTTGCTCGTGTGTCTGTCCCTAGGTCACTTTAATTTTGTGTGATGGGTGTGTGTTCCATGGCAGCAACAGAGCCTTGGGGAGGAAGGGCCAGATGTACTGCAAGGGCTGCTCTGGGGATGCTCAGCCAGGTCAGCTTTGCTCAAATGGCACAAAGCCAAAAGCCTCCAGAGCCGCAGGGCCCAAAATCCTTTAGGTTGCTGAGGAATGAAGGGGTGGGAGAGGTTGAAGGACACCTCTTCTCTCAGCCCTTGCTAAGCTGAGCACTCAGAACTGTGTTACTGTGTCACCGCTGATAGCGCTTTTATCAAGCTGAATCTAGTCTTGCTCAGGAGGATATTAATAAATTATCTGGTAATGAAAAATGTGAGGGGAACCATGCTCTTACATCAAGGCCTGATGATTACTTTGATAGATGCAGTGGCAAGATTTTCCTGACAAGGCAGAAATGAAAAACATGACACGTGGACCTTTAAGGGTGACCTCAGAGGAGAATGCGTGTTGCTGCGTGATACAAAAATAGAAGGGGAAAACAGAGGCTGGAAGGGGCTCAATGTCAACAGCCAGACAGATGGGCTCCCCTGATCTCTGAGCTTGGTGCAGAGACACGGGAGCCCAACTCTGGGGAGGACAATACACTTGGCACAGGCAGCTTTGAAGAAGCATCAGCTGTTAAGAATTTTGAAAGAGGGAAAGTTGAGGGGAAATAAAAAAGCAAATATGAATAAACAGTGAGCTAACTGGGAAATAAACCCAGAGAGTGTCATGAATAAAGCTGCCCACTTCGTCTGCAGGTATTTTAGAAACAATCCTAAAAGTAATGAGTGCAATTGAAGATGTCCCTGCACCAGTTTAAGATTTGCTAAGGTGGGTAGGAGATTAGATCACTTTTGGAAGCTAAAATTAAGGATTATCAGAGCACAGGTGTTGGCTACAAAACTGCAGAAAAGTTGGATGGTATTGGGGTGTAATGCCTGACGGATCTAGTGTTTAACTCTGCTAGAGCTCCTGCGATAATGTGCACGAATCGCTTTTATTTTTTTCTTCCTTATACTCCAGATGTTACTGATGCTGTGTGACTGATATTCAGAGTGTTCCAGTGTAAACTGGAAAGAGCACTAGCACTTCAAAATCATGTAACAGAACTTACCATGATGGTAAACTGATGAAAAATAGTGGCAAAGTGGGGCAAACTTTCCTGTACTAATTCTTCTAAGTGTTTGTACTTAAGACCCATTTTCATGTGTGTCTGTTTACAAACATCTGTACAGTCTAAGAAGAGAGAATTTGGATGTTCGCCTGTCCTAACCCCTGTGTATTTGGCAGGTCTATTTGGAACTTTCATTTTTTGAAAGAAGGTAGTTTGTAATCTCTGGTTTTGGAGAAATGCTCACCTTCCCAGAGAAGTAACCCCTCAAGACCAGAAACCGACAAATCAGTTGAAGGTGAGCAGTGAAAGGTGAAGGTGCTGATGTGATCTTTAAGTGCGTGTGTGGATCAGAAGACATTTCTAAGCTGTTTTTGAAAAGTAAAGGCTCGGTGAGCGTGTGTGTGTGCGTGCCCCAGTGTGTTGTGAGTGTGGGGAGGTGTTTGGGGTTTCTTTTCATTTTGTACTGCTGTAACTACAGGGCAGCCGCTTGCCAGATGTCAGGGAGGTCTAGCATCTGATTTTGATGTGGAACATAATAGATGATCTACCAGGGAGTTCAGCAAACATCACATATAGCTTTAAACTGTCATTACAGAAAAAACCCAGGAAGGTGACATTTGGTGACATAGTGACATTTGAAATGACAGCACTTGCTTTAAGATGTAGCATTCCCTCCTGCTGTGAATCAAGGGAGTCTGAGCTGTGGCTATGACTTGGTTTATTGATGACCCTAATTTCTGCCAAATGTGGCCGAAGAGACTGCACCGCGCCCTGTCTGCAGTGTCCAGGGGGACTCGGTGCTGGAGGAGAGGGCACCCGCAGAGCGTTTGCTATGCACAGCGTGCTCAGGGTGACTTGGCTCTGAAAAGGAGTTACAGCCTCTCCTGTGCTCCTCCCAAAGAGTTCCAGGAGGGGAGAATGAAGAGCAGCAAGACAAAAAATAAAATCCCCCACTGGAGGAGTGTGCATGCTGTACTCCGTAGAATTCCTGGGATTGCAAAGTTTGGTGAGGAAGGAGAGGAGCAGCTCGGTGCTTGGGTGTCACCAGGGAGTGCTCACCTGCTAACACATGGAAATGAGCTGGATCCTCAGCTTTGCAGGCTCTGGGAGCTGGGGAAAGCCTGGCTAATTCACAGCTACCTGGGCTTTTGTTGACTGCTTCCTCTCTTTTTGCGTACCTGTGATCCAGAGTTTCTTTGGATCGCTCCTCCCTGCTGTCCCTCAGGGCTGGAAGGACTCCTTGGTCCTGTGATCACTGCAACAGGGCCATCCCTGGGTGTGCTTGGACTGGAATCTACTGAAAACCCCTGGAAATGTGCAAATCTTGTAGAGTTCGGGGCCTGTTTTGGTGTTCCTTGTCGTACCGGTAGAACTGCAGGGAAAACCTGGTTTCAGACACCATTGTTGTATGAAGTTTACTTCCTTGAGCTTTCTGTGTGAGTTTAAAGAAAACTCTACTGTAGAACTTGCAGAAAATTGTCAACAACTGGGATGTATTATTCCCATTATATATTGTATCATTACTCAAGCCAGTGCAGGAAACAATTTCATGAATCAGAATTAGACTTCTGGGAAGATACTCTGCGCCATTTGTTATCAATATTGTTTTAGATGCCATTAACTGGCAATAAAATTTGGATGCAAGTAATTTTAATTGTTGAATGTTATATTAGCACATAGTGCTCTAATCATAAATATATATTTTTTTCTGGTGTTAAAATGAAACTGCTGTACTTTAACAATTTTGTTATATTCAAGAAGTGTTTGATTTGTAGTCTCTGAGGTAGGGGAGGGGACATGAAGAAATGGTGAGAGGTAGCACTGCACCCCTGTGAACAGCACATGACATGCCTGAACTTTGTTTTAGAATTCCTGTTAGTAAAAATATCCTGTAGGATTTTAACCTGTGTAGGTGAAACAAGGGTGTTATTTTTCTTTCTTTCTTCTTGTAACCTGCTCTAGAGTCTATTTAATGATTGAACAAACTCCTGAAGCTCCTGCTCCCTAATATGAATGGGTTAAAGATAGATCTGTGCAGCACAACAGCTGTGGGGCTGGGAAATGGCTCAAAAGCCTCATATTGGTTCTCTCCACCGGGAATGAATTTTAACTTCATGCATTCAGCTCTCCAAGAACTGCTGTCCATGAGGAATACAAGAAACACCTTAACAGATTAACCAGTGGTCTATTGAATTTAGTGTCTCTTTTCTCAAGGCTTAGAGAAGAAAAAATAATTCTGGGTTATGAAGCAAGTGAAGCAAGAGCAGATATTGGTTGTGGGGGAAGGGAGGAACAGTGTGACTGCTTATGCTGGTGGTTGGGAGTTTGGATGGGAAGGAGCAAACCCACATTCCGAATGCTGCTGTGTGGAGAAGAATGGATAGCTTAGATAGGGTCCCCCTCACCTTCCCTCTTTTACCTCCCTGATTCCACATCAGGAATCTTCTTATGAGGAGAAAACACAAACAAACCTTATATAAGAACTTTTGAATTTTCAGCAAGGTTCTTCTTCACAAGCAGACTTCTGGTAGCCACAATTATCACTTCTGTCAATTATCATTTTATTTTATTTTATTCTTCTAGAACAGAATATGTGAAGTCACATACAAAGTTTTCTCTGGTGTTTCCATCTTTCCCTTGGAGACTATAGAGAGCCTTGCTGGTGTCAATGTGAAGAAAATTTTCTTGGATTTTCTGTAGCTTTTGGCCTTAATAACACCTTGTGTCAAAGATTCACAGGGGTTGTAACAGCTTAGAGATCCCCATTGAATGCAAGATATTCATGAAGTGGCTGAAGGCTGATTTTCTTTAGTCCACAGGTGACTGCAGGACTTTCCTATCAAGTGTTGATTGTTTTGCTCCTCCTGAAAGGTGCTTCTTCTTTTTGCTTTGCAAGTTGTGGCTGGTAATTGTTGGAGCTGCAACCACATAATAAGAGTAGACGCTGTACTTTGTGCATCTCTCTGAAGATCTGTCGTGGCCAGGTGAGAAAGGAAACATCAAAGCCAATTCTCTCGAGAGTCTGGGCTCATTATCACACTTGCCTGCTGTGTTTGCCATGCTTCTTTTCCAGTTGTTCTGATATTTCAGCTGATGAGTTAGGAGTGAGGCCTAATTTCTAATTGACTGATGCATCAACAGCTTTCTCTTCTTTTTTATTAAAATGTTTATCAGGTGTCCTCAATTACAGAGGCATTAACCCACTCGCCGTTTTATCTGGGTGTAATACTGATGCTATTTAATTCTTTTTAATTGTGATCAGGAGGATGTGATAGAGGGGAGGTTTATTAAACCTGCAGATGTTACCAGCTCGGAGGAACTTGGGCTGGCTGGCAGGAGATGGAGCCTGAGAGACAGTTTGGTTTGGATGTGTAGCACTGTTCTAGACACATGGTTCTAATAAACAGAGACATGAGACAAGTACTGAGCTTACACAGGAACAATCAAGTGCCTAAACCTGGGGTGGAAAACAGCTGTAGGGGTAGAAATTCAGTGGGAAAGGATCTTGGGCTACTGCTCCAGAGAGGTTTTTCTTGGTGGCAGTGACATCAGGAGTTTCAGCCCTCCAGCTGACCTCCTGCCACCCTGCAGTCGTGGATCTGCTTCCACATAACACTGTTGTTTTTCTCACTCCATTTCCAGCTGGATCAGCAGCTCAACTGGCAGATATTGAGTGGCTGGAGCCATCAGTAGGGCCGCAGCAGGGATATGCAGCCAGTGGCTGGGGTCACACCTTGTGACAAAAATGTCACCCTGGGTAAGTCTCAAGTAATGGTGAAGCTGCAGATTTGCTCCATGCTGGTGGCCCACAGGGTAAGAAATTCTGACTGTGGAAATGGAAACTTGGCTCAGCTGTCAGGAGAAGCTGCTCCTGGCCCATGGAATGCTGGAGGAAGGTGGTTGGGGATGCTGCACGGGACCCTGTCCGTGGGTCTTTAAGGGCTCAGATAGACACACGTGTTGGAAAACACCATGAAGGGTTTTTCTGCCTGCAAGCAGGGAAACAGATTTAACTGATCCCTAGGGGTCACTGCCAGCCCTCTGATTCGTATCCCTTAATTATTTGTAGTGCAAAATGAGGAAAATTAAAGTTTTTTTCTAATGGGAAGAGGACTGAATTTTGCAGAAATCACCCTTTTCTTGTTCATTGCTTCAGTGTAGACAACTGGATTAGCCTCCTTGTGTTTGATCAGTGTGGGGAAAGGGAGGGAGGGAGGACATTAATCATATCAAATTTCTCTCTCAGCATTTTGACAATAAGATGGCATTTAGGAAGAGCTTGGGTCATACAATATATATCTGTCTGTCATTAAAAGAACCACTTTCCAAGCAGTTTTATTAATCATAGAGCTTGCTACAAAAAATGTCAGTGTGACCCCACCTCCGGCATTAATCCAACAAAGATATTCTTGATGGTTATCTTTATCTTGGTGTGTCCCACTAGAAGATGCCAGTTTTGAATGAATATCCCTGTCTAGTTCAATAGAAATTGCAGGACTGCTTTTTAGACTTTTCTTTTTCTTGTTTTGCCCTTTTTTATGACTGTGGTGCTGTTTTGTTCAGGATTATGTTTAACTGTTCATTTTAATCTCTGGGATTGGTGAATGGTGATGGGGAAAAGAATGGAGAAATTTGCAGTTACTGATTCTCCAGAACATTTGATACACACCCAATCTCTATTCTCATTTAATCACCACAACAATTTATCATATAAGTTATTAATTGAAAATGTTAATCCTTACTGAGAAGGCTTCTCAATCTTTGAAGCTGAGCTGTTTCATTTTGAGGCTGTGCTGGAATTTTCCTCTTTGCTCTGCACCCTCATTTTTTAAAGCTCCGAAGTGACGCTAAAATTGCCTCTTCTTTTTGTGTTTTTGAATAAAGAGCTGAGGGAGCTACAGGGTAGGAGTGAGGGCTCTCGAGGTGTCCATGCCAGTGTTTTCCTTCTTCGTTTTTGCCACAGCTGTGCCTTCCTCAGCTTCTGAAATGAGGAGTTCAGCCCACCAGACCTCCCTGACAGGCCCAGGGCACTGAGATCTTCAGTGCTTGTTGGGAGAAGCCCTGCTCTCAGCAGGAATAATTTGCTTGGATAACAGTTTGGATTCCATGGGGACGGATGCCTGGCTGGGACGCAGAGGCAAAGTGATGCTGCAGAAAGCCCTGCAGGGCTATTTATTCCCTGGTCAGACAGAATTGATAATTACTGCTCCTAGTGCTATAGCACATCACTCCTTTTAATTCCTCCAATAAACCATGCATTGCCTTTAATTTCTTTCCCCATTCTTTTTGCTAATGAGTGAACAAATATATTTTCTTTAGGTCACATTGGTATTAATTCATGACATCTCGTCTGTGCACCACCTAAAACCAGTTAAACTGATGATACTCAGCACATATCGAGCTCAGCTATTTTAAGCAGTTTCTGATAGAATTTGGGGGGTGGACCAACTCCATCAGGAGGAGATTATTGGTATGAAAATCTAGAGAGGCTGCGGTGTCCTGCATAATAGTCACAGCAGCTCCTTGCAAAGGCAATAGGATGTAGCTGATGGCAAATAGATCCCTCAATCTATGAATTTTAAAATGCAATATGAAGCATAAAACAATATATATCCAGGAAACCTGCAATTTATCTGCACTTTGTTGTCTTAACTCATGAAAAGACAGCAGTGTTACATCACATAAAGAGGAAAGTATGGTTTAGAATTTCCTTCCCTGAAATCTCAGACCAACAGGCAAGTGTTCTTTAATGACAGCAGTACATGTAAATTCATTATGCTCACTTAATAAATAAGGTGAGGAAACACATCTATATGCCTATTGCAGCTTTATAAATGCCCAATTCCAGTGAAACTGGGTGCTTTGGTGATGTGCTGAATTAGGTCAGACTTAAGCATGTAGGGCTCTGCTTTACTGAAGTGGCTCTTTTGAGAGTATTGGTAGAAAGTGACTGCAAAGGTTTCTCAAGGGCAGGACAGAATTAAAGGCTGCAAAGGTTTGGGAAATGGGTACCTTGTTGGCTGAGAATGGAAGTGCTGTGATAGAGAATTGGGCTTATTTGCTGCTGGAGAGATTTCACCTTGCATGCAAAGCAGAATGCCAGGAAACTGTAACTGAGTGTTTGCAGCATTCACCTAGTGATGCCTGATGGTTTTTGTCTTTTCTTTTTATACCCTTTTTATACATTTTTATCCCCTTTCCCTTTCCTGGTACCCTTCACAAACACTCCTTGTCTCTCAGCCCTATATGTGGATAACCCTTGCAGGCTGAGATTGAGCTCAGTTTGAGGGTTCTCTGAGGGGAGCAGACAAAACATCCCGACTGTCTCTAAACCAGAGGCTCCAGCCTTGGATGGAGCGTCCTCTCTGGAACATGTTTTTTAAACTCAGCTGCAGTCTCACTTGGAGGTGTAATTAGAATGGGGGGCAATTCCCTCATTTGTTCAGTTTCTCATTGGGGGTTTTAGGTAGATCTGCTCATTTGTGAGCTCCATCCAATTGTATCCGCATTGTACCCGGGGGGTGCTGCTCGGCTGTTCCCACCTGTGAGAAGTTGTGCTCCCATTAAAACCAAGGGAATGCCCTTTGCCCTGCACTGCTGGGGCTGCCTCTGGTTTTTACCAGCCCTTAAGGCATCAGTTCTTGGCAAGCCAGGCAGGAGAAGGGGAACCCCAAAAAAGGCATCACTAGAACACAGGAAACTCTTCCAATAACTGCTGTACCTGGAGCCTGCATATTCCAGACTTGAAATTAACAGTCTTTCCTGAAAAAAAAATAATTCAAAGGGAACTGCTTTCTTTTTTCCCCAGAGATGGGGGGAAAAGCTAAACACCCTTTTTTTGGTGTGCAATAAGTAAGTAGGCATTTTCTTTCCTGACAAGCCCTATTAAATGGAAAAGCAGAGATAAATGATAACTAATCAGTATATCCTAATACTCTTTCTAGCAACAGACACTTGTAATATTGAAGCAAGTAAGAAAATGAGTGTCTGTACTTATGGGAGCAGATTCTGGCCCTGGAAGCTCAGGGGTGCTCACGTGCCTGGTGTACCCCCAACAGAAACAGCATTTCCAGTGGCTTTTTGTACTAGTCAAGAAAATATTCTCCTTTTTTGTGTGTCTGAGAGAGAGACAGGAGTGAGTCCCAGCATGGTGGGGACCCGGGGTCCCCAGGAGAGGAGAGCAGCAGCATCGAAGGGCTGGGATGGCTGCACCCCCAGTGGCCACCAGAGCAAGGGAGAAGTTGTTTGTTTGGGCACAGGCTCCAAATTTACCTCTGCCACTTTGGCTTAAAGAAAATAAACTGTGCTTCTGCCCACAACTACATAATTACATTGTACTCTAATATCTCTCGACTTCAAAATGACAGCTAAAGCAGATTAAAGCTGTTTACAGCCTATGGGAAGTAGTATGGTGGCTGCTGGCAATATTTCTTTCTTGCTCGGTAACCAAAGTCCGGTCATAAATCTATATTCTTCTTCAAGGAGGAAGGCTGTGATTAAAGGATTCCTCCTACAGCTGTGGCTTGGTGATAAGAGCTTTATGTTCAGACCCTCCTAAGCGACAAAAAGGAAAAAAAAAATCATTTTTCATTAAGTTAGCTACTCTAATTTGGATGGGAGGGGGAGAAGCAGACAAGTAGTTTGGTCTATGACTTAGTGTAGGTTTGGTATAGAGCCCTGCCCACAGGATTTCAAAGCAGAGCTGGGATTTGAGCAATAGACTGCAGCCCTTGTGCACCTTGTCTGTGCCCGTGCACAGCGATAGTTTTCTCTGCAAGGTGGATATGGGGAATTTAAAGAAGTTTCTTTTTCAAATACTTGTTGGCTGTCCCAGCCCTGTGCTAGTAAAGCAGCTCACCCACCCAAAAATTTGCAGGCAGGAGCTCAGGACTTGTCCTGCAAACCAAACACCCCCACAGAAGGAAAAGGAACCCGAAAACTGCGAATGGCCGCTGTGCCTTTGCCCTCAGCCCGGGCCTTTGTGAAGACCACAGGAGGGACTCTTGGGGAGCCAGCTGAGAGGACTTTGAACAAAGATTTGAAATGCTCAGAGCCATGCCAGATGCCATTTGGTCAGGTAGAATTTAAAATGAACGTTTTTGTTAGGACTTTCCCCCCAGATAAACGACATGAGCGCTGCAAGCACCTAACCAAAAGCCAGCAGCCCAGAACGCAGCAATCCTGATGCACATTTTGCAGGGTTGGAACGCTTCTGATGACAGAGCACAGCCTGATTGGAGTAGAGAAGCTAATTCAATTATACACCAAAATAATTGCGGGAATAATATGATGCCTGGTGGAAGGAACAGGAACAAACTCTAATCCCTCAGTAACTCAAGACATGAGTTATCTCACTGTGGCACATGCCCCCAGTTCTGCTCTTCAGTTCAGCAATGACAAAGAGTGTAGTCACAGATCCAGTGGCATGTTTTTGTATTTTCTTAATTTTTAAATTAGAATATATTTATATTAGAATCTTTTGCTGCTACTAAGTTTTCAGTGTTTAATTAGCATAATAGGGCTGTGCAAAATGGGATGAGGGTTAATCAAAGGATTTTATCACTCTTTTTAATTATATTCATTATGCTGGAATAAGATGTAAATTTTAATTTCACCTTGTTAGCTAATGTTTTTCACCAAAAGTTTGGATTTGCAAATCATCTGGCATTTTTAATAGGAGCAGATGCTGGTGATTTTGAAGAACCTAAATGCCTCAAGTACAGTAGACATTATTAAAGTGATTGATATGCAATTTAATACAACTGAGCAATTATTAATGCCATTTAGCATCGGCGTGGATATTTGGGAAGGTAGCCTTATGAGCAAGGAGAGCAGTGCAAGAAAGAAGAAGGTTGTTTTTCCCCCCTAGATCTGCTTCTGAATGGATGCTCCTTTTGAGCTCACTCCAGTAAACACTCTTTCCTTCTCCCTGTCGAGTTTTCGGTCACAGCTCTCACCTGGCAGGTGATTTTCCAGAGGCACACCCTTTTGAAGAGGCAGGCACTAAACCCACCCTCAGCCCGGAGACGTTTACCAACAGTGTTTAGTGTGCTGCGTTCCCAACTCTCCCAGCCACAGGGAACTGAAAACCACGCCTGCTGATGGCAAAGGGCGATTACAGCCCCGCTGTGCACTCACCCAGCACTGAGCCGGTTGCTGGAGCCTGCCATCAATCACACTGCAATGAGTGCAGTCCCCAGCATCACCGCCCAAAGAGCAAACTCCCAGCCGGCAGGGAGGTGGTGCCAGATGGATGAGAAGTCCTTTCCTGTGCAGGACGGCCCCAGGTGTGCACCCTGGGTTCGTGCTGAACAAGGGAAAAGGCATTAGGAGGTGCTGAGCTCGGCTACCTTCTTTCTGGGACGGTCACTGACTTCTTTCTGGGATGGGCACGAGGTCACTGTTTTCCAGGGCTGCCTGCTGCCAGAGGGGGATTCCTGGAGAAAGGATGGGCTGGGATTCCAGGCCAGGGATAAACCTGAAGGGAGAGGGTGGTGGCAACCGGAATGGCCTAAGTCTGTTTAATTATAGGGGACCAGAGCTTTGTGTGGCTAACAGCCCAAATCACCCAGCAGGGTGATCTGTAGCAGCTGCAAAGCAAAGGAGGGTGTCGGTGCTTTAGCCATTGTTTTACATCCGAGTGAAATAGTGCAGAAATCCAGGGATGGTGAGGAATGGGTGCCTGGTGCAGTGCCCTTGAGGATGTGCAGTGGTAACGCGGAATGAGAAATGCAGGTAGGCAGAGGGTGCTTCTGGGGTATCCCTGAAACGTCAGCTCTGCTGAGCAAAGCTGGAGGAGGGCAGCAGGGAAGTCACCCCACTGGGATTTTCTCCCTGAGAAGGACTTGCATGAACTTGAGGTTGGAAATAAAGCAGATGACAGTTCCTGACAGCAGAAAATCTGCAACCATCAACAGATGAAATGGTTTGCTAAACAAAACCCCTGTTTTTTCTTCACTAATGCAGTTCTTCATAATCTTTGCAAATTGTAAATGAGTGCTTAATATCTGTCTGCTTAATGCTTTGATGGTATTGATCTGAATCCACCGGGCTTGATCCAGGCACTGGCAGATATTTTCTCTGCTTTGTTACTCCTCAGCCAGATCCAGGAGGATATTTGCCTGCTCCTCAGAAGTCCATTTTTTACAAACTTAAGCTGGTTTCTCACCTACTCCCACGGAATGCAGCCCCAGGCAGGACTAAAGGCTGGCTGATACCCCAGGATTTGCAGGAGGAGATCTGGAGTTGCCATTCCCCTGCTCCCAAATGCCTCTGAGGAAGCACAGCCTGTGTATCCTGAGCACACACGAGAGGGATAAGCTGAAGGATTTCGATGGGGGCTGAGAAGGCTCAGTGGAGGAGTGTGAAGCTTTTGGCTTCAAGGAACCAAACACTCCCAGCAAACCTTAGGGAAAACATCCAGTGTGAGGCTCCCAGAGCAAGTCCTGCTGCACCTCAGACTCTCTTTTCCTCCTGCTTACAACCCTATCTCTACCTCTCCTTTGCAAACAGCACAACTGCATCTGCTGTGGCTTTTTTCTGGTGGGTGGTTGACCCTGCCACACCAAAGCAATGATTGGTACACTGACTTGAGAATGTCAAAAAGTAGGGGAAACAATGGAACTGTGTAATAGATGTTGAAGCTGAAACAAAAATGTAGAATGGATAGGTGAAATTTGGGGTTTTAAGTAGGAGCAGGTACTTTTTTGTATTATGCTTCAATAAAGCATTTAAAGATAGTCATGAATAATAAGTAAGTAATTTTATGCTGAATGACTGCAAAGCACAGAAATGTTCCCTCTCTCTCTTTTAAGTGTAAAAATTTCTTTCTCTAAAGGCCATATATTCCTTTCATTCCTGAGATGCAGCTTCTATTGATGCCAGTTTATGGTCCTGAAACTTTGGCTGAAGATTGAGAAGGAAGGGATAAAAGAGACCTTTATGGGTTTTTGTCTTCTAACAATTTGAATCAAATACTTTCCCAAGAAAATATGTTTTACATGTACTTTAAATTCCTTCTTTCACAGTAATGTCTCTTTTTCTAAGAAACTTGCATTTTGAAAATGTTGTGACATATTACATTAATTGAATATACAGCCTCAGAAACTGGGAGCACCTTTTCAATTGCACTGAGTGCATCTGAGCAGGCTGGAGGCTCAATGCATAATTTCCAACAGAAAAAGGGACAAAACCACCATTTCTCATCAAAAGCAAGATCAGCAGCACAAGAAAGCAGCAGTATCACTATCTTTTATCCATTAAATGAACTCCTGACATTGCAATTCCAGGAGTTTGTGAAAGAGAAATCTCAACCTGACAGGCTATTCCGGTTCACAGTGAAGTTCTTGATGTCCCCTAATTACAGACCTCCTTCATCCAGTTCTTATTTTGGAGCACAACTATGACATTAAGAAAGTCACATGCAAACACAAACCTTCATTAAATAATTACTTATCTGTGTTCCTCTTTCTGGATATTTCTTATTGGTTTTCATTTTGAGACCCCTCTGCAGTAATTTTTTTCAGCTGACCACAGTTTCTGTCCTTGTCTGAGATCATTCTTTCCATGCAGGGGAGGCAGGAGCAGAACCCCCACCTCAGCTGCATTTCCAGGACTCTGCAGTCTTCTTGGAGTGGCCCCAGGGAACTCCCTCACACAAACACTTTTCAGGGCAGTCACTGAGGTTCAGACGCTTTTCTCATCCAGTTCCCACAAGAAGTTCAGCTGGGCTAATGGGTCACTGCAGCCTGGTGGGCTGGTCCCATTCCTGGCCCCCTGGCAGGCACTTCCCCTGCTCCCCTTGTGCTGGCTCTCACCTCCCCACCTCTGTGACCCCAGGGATAGCCCAGTATCCAACATCCAGCCCCAGTGACAATGCAAAACTTGTGTGGGCACTTCACTGCCTTGGCCAGAGGATTCTGCTCCCTGGTGCTGCAGAGGCACCCCAGTACTGGCTCTGCAGAGGCTCCTGGGGAGCATGGAGAGGGGATGGCATGGGGCAGGGTCACAGCTGTGACACTCGTGTCCCTGTGAGGCTGGCGAGCAACACTCTGAGTTATGCCTCTTCAAAGGACAGGCAAGACAAATGATATCCCAGCAAGATGGTTATATTTTAAGCAGCGTTCTCGAAATGAAAAATAACCTGCAGCCTGCAAGGGCTTGGTAAGAAGAGCTCCAATTTTCGGTGTGAGCCTGGCAACGAATGAGCTGTTTGAAGCCTTATTGACAGCATTTGCATAGACACGGGGCTCGGGAGATTGCAGTTTGTCACTTGCTGTGCATGTGGCATTTTTTCTTTGAGATCTGTGACAAAGTAAAATGATGAACTGATCAGTTTCCAAAGCTGGTATGAATGATGGGTTGTGTGAGTTCATCTTTGTGCAGAAGGGCCTCCTTAAATAGTGAGAATGCAGAAAACTAAAGAGCATTTTGTCGGTCCCTTCTCCCAGGTCCATCACTTAGTTGAGTTTAAACTGCCCAAATCCCTCTAATACACCAGTAAGGTTTTCCTGCATGAAATGCCATTATTGTACATGGTGCAGCCCCCATTTGCTCACTTAAACACAAAGTATTTGATTCCTTTACCCTGGTATTCGTCAGCTGCTAGAAAAGTCACGGAAACTTATCTTTTTTATTGTTTCATGCCCTGCCCAAACATCATTTCTTTTCACCTCATTTTTTGTGGTGAAGCAGCATCACCATCAACAGTTTTTA
Organism: Pomatostomus ruficeps; assembly: GCA_013400735.1. Taxonomy (NCBI): domain Eukaryota; kingdom Metazoa; phylum Chordata; class Aves; order Passeriformes; family Timaliidae; genus Pomatostomus; species Pomatostomus ruficeps. The sequence goes on from VYZT01048343.1 coordinate 153,951, forward strand.
GCAGATGTATCAGAGGATTTATCAGGAAAGCTTAAGAAATGAGAACAGAAAAGGAAACTAACTATGAGAAAATAAATCTGATTTTGTCTCATCGTAATAGGTTTTGTTGGTAAAAGGCCATGTTGCTCTTTAGCACTCTCAGAGTCTGAAATCTGAAAACGTGCGGGGATGAACTCCAGTCACAAAGCTGCTGTTGGCACCAGTGTGGATGTTTGGCACGAGGTCACTGGGACATTGCATTGGTGGCTTTCATTTGAGCCCTGTGCTTATCAAATGCTCATGATCACAACAGGAAAGATGTTATCCTGTAGAAGTAAAATTGTTATTATTTCCTTTTTCTGGAATCTGTGATTGTGGTAGTTCAGATTTTCTAATTCTCAGCAAAACAAACTTTCCCTGCTGGTGAAATAACCTCTGGATTCGAGTGTGGCAGGGCTGGTGCACTTGGAGTACCCCTTCCTTCTCAGACTGCTTCACTCAACATGAAAGTCTGTGCCAAAGGCTTCTCCAACATCCAGTGAAATGATTTGAAATAAAAATATAATTTCTAGCGTTTAACAATGTAAAATCATAGCCTAATTATTTATAATTCCTTTTTATATTTATGATACTATATTAATAATGAAGCACTCATTTAGCGTTAATATTGGTGTTCTAAGTAGCATTTCCCCTGTAATTTATTGTTCATTAATGTATCATTATTAGAAAATATTTCCCTCTAATGTTTTAGTGTTGCTATAAAGCTGAGGACATGGATAAAGTTGAGATAAGAATTTACCTTTGCAGGTAGCTAAAGACAGAGTGAAGGTTATTTTCATAGACTGATCTTGCAGTTTGAAAGGGGATAAGTGAAGAGCAAAATCTAATACTTCTCACATGTGTCTGACACTCCTGGTGGCGACACAAAAAGGGAGCAAACCCCATTCTGACCCTGGAATGAATCAGTGCTGTGCAAAGTACAAAATAGTGTAGTGATTAAATTTGCATTACAGTTTATATACAACAGCTCATAATGCCAACAAACGTTATTGAATTTGAAATTCTATTTATTTCCTTAAACATTTAACCTAATATAATCCCATTTTTTCAGCAAGTGATTTGGCTAATTTCTCTCATGTTGATGTCCTCTTCATTTCAATGCCATCCACTTTGTCACCTTTGTGAGGGACTGAAAGGAAGTCTTCATTTATTTTTCAGTTCTGCTGTGGCCATATGCACATTCCAGAAGACTATAACAGTGTGGTGTTTTAGCAGATTAACTGAAATACAGAAATGAGTATTACTTTTCCCCGTATCCAATGTGTTGTTCTGATATTGCTGCAATTCTCCAAGCCAAATCCCCTGCTGTTAAGCCCTGGGTGAGTGGCTGTGTGAGAGCAAGTTAAACCCTTCCACCTTTCATGGTATTATTTCAGACAGGTTTTAAACCTTCCCAGCTATTTGTAGTGCTCTTTTCAGCAAGAGAGGAATCATGATGATTTTCTGTCATGAGAACAATGTAGCTGTCCTGGGCAGCCCAGCCTCTGCGGGTCAGGAAAGCTGCGAGCAGTGGCTGCTGCAGAGCCCAGGGTGTTTTAGGGGAGCTGGGAAGGTGCTGAGGAAGATCTGAGAGCAAGGCAGCAACACCTGCAGCAGCTGTGGGAGCCAAGGTGCTCCCCAGGGGACAGGAGCTGTGGAACCTGGAGGGGCAGAGAGTGATCACAGCGTGAGGCACAAATCCATTGCTGAGATCCCCAGGAGGAGTTCAAACCTGTCTGTTTAAACAGCGCCAGGAGTGCTCTGGGTTTGTCAGGTTTGATGCCTTGGAGAGGCTGCCTAGAACAAGGCCAGACAGGACTAAGAGAATAAACTGGGGATTTATTGCAGGGCCTTCAATAGGGACACCTTGGGCAGTCAGCCCCCTCCGGGAGTGGCCACACCCAAGATGGACCCCAGGTCATGAGTTTTCTACACTTTGATAAGTTTTGATCAATTTACAGATCAGGGTTAATTCTCCAATTACAAAATTTCAGGTGATGATGGAATTTACCCGAAGTTCAGCCCCCCTGTTAGAGCTTTAGTTTGCATACTTTGGGGCCTAGGACAATGAGGTGTCCTTGAGTCCAGGCCTGGAGAGGATTTGTTGTGTCTGAGCAGGATGGGAGAACAGGAGCTCCCAGCCCGTGTGGGGTTTGAGAGTTACACAGCAAAGCAGTCAGGAGCTGGAAAATATAAAAGCTGAATCTTAAGGCGTCAGGTTGAGGGGGCACAGTTTATCCTGCTGGGGTCAGATCCTGGTCCCAGGGCTATTCTCCTCACTGCCATGGAAGTGTGGATAATTTAACATTCCCTGTGGGCCAATGAGGGTGTCCCTGTGTCCGTCCCACCTCAGTGCCTGGAACATTGGATAGTCAGGGCCCTGCTGTAGGGGAAGAACTCTCTGGGGCCTTTGGGCCCCATTGGCTCTCTGGAAGTCATCCACACTGCTGAGCCCTCAGGTTACCTGGGTGCAGCTGTAAGGGGTTTGTTAGGCTCTAAGCCTGCAGTGTGAGCATGCTCCAGGGGTGGGGACTGGGACACAGGATCGTGTAGTGCATTCCTAGCAGAGAAGAGTTCCATGGCTCTCTGTAAATGCCTTATCAAACACCTGAGTATCATTTAGATCTGCATGGAGTTTGGTATGAATGGTGTGTTAGACACTTACACTTTGTCAACAACCCCTACAAATGCATTTATTTTAAGTGTTGAACACTTCATTATAAATGGCTTGCAGAACATATCTATAACCTTGATAACTCCATTCACTTTGTTAGTAATGGCTCCTTGAACACTTAAAGCATAACAATAGCCAAAATGCATATAAATATTTCATTGCAAATCTATTGTTACTTATTTATAACATGCTCATCAAAAGCATTACAGGATATTTATTAAACATTTATAGATTATTTTTGCTACAACTGGCATGTGATATAAATGCATTATTCATCTCACAGCAAATCATTGCTGGGCATCCCTTACAGATAAAGTTGTACCAAGAGGATTTGGGGTCTGTAGGATTTGAAAAGATTAATTTTAACCACGTGCAATTGAGATTCAGCTTTGTGTTTATTTTTGCTGAATTCAATGAAAGAGGAAATTAGTAAGGAGAAAAACAAATCTCAGTAACCAAAGAGAGGGTGAGGGAATGGTTGCCCTGACCCCCCTGGCCATTTGCCATGCCCTGTCCTTAAGATCTGCCAGTGCCTGCACACCAAACTCGTGGGACTGCAAAAGTTTCTTTTCTCACAGCTATGCTGATGGGTTGGATGGCATTTTTCTGGAACTGTGAATTTGGAATGAAGGCTGTTATCTGTAGCCATAGTTTTTATTTGATCTGAGTTATTCTTCTGCTAGTTTTCAGTACCCCAACCTCATTCACTTCCTCAAAAAGTGGGCAAAGTGCACAGATGCGTGTGTACAGAGCACGTGTGGCTGCGTGAATTCTGAACGAATTTGGATTTTGTGGGGTTTTTTCCCAGTGCTTTGTCGGATGCCTACAGGCTACAGACAGGAATCAGGACACTTTTTAAATTGCTCCTGTTTTGCAGAGAGGCCAGTCTAGGATTTTGATTCAGATGGCATTAGTGCAATGGTTCACTAATGCATATGAATGGTTCTTTTTCCCTGTGTAAAGTTGTTTGAATATTCAAGTAAGTGCAGGACCCTATCTCAGGTTGATGACAAGATGCTATCAACATTTATCTACCTCTCCTCTGACACAGCTTCCTTGAGCACTTTGCTATTCAAGAACTGTAAATAGATGGGGTAATTTAAACTCTTACCTGGCTTTCAGAAGAGCTGGATTCCTCCAAAACAGGCACATCATTTTACTGAAATGACCATGGGTATATGAAAGGCAGAGAGTTTTAAACCTGTTAAATTACTTCTTGTTGTTTTTCTTTTAATGCATCTATCCATCTATTCTCAAGTAACAGTTCTTCATTAATAATGCCTTTGTGCTGCAGCTTATTTCTCCTCTTTTGTTCTAAATTATTACCTATTCAATTAATTTTCCTCGAATATAATGGGAGGATAGAGTTGAGTGTTTCTGCAAATGGGGGTGTGTAAGTAGAGAACAAGGATAATATCTCAAACTCATTTTCTCCTGGCCTCATGGTGCTTGCAGAACATTTGATTTGTTGCTGATACAGCTGGGTACACCACCACTTCATTTCTTTAGGGGAAGATGCTAAAATGTCTACAAAGTGGTTGAAGTACCTGCTTTTGTTTGGTACCCATATTCTCCATTTCAAACTCATGTCAACGTTTCAGACTTGCCTCGTTGTGTCGCTGTCATCCCCCTCCAGCAGCCCAGCTTCATGGGCAGAAACACCACGGGGTGTGCGGGGCAGAGCCTGGTGACCCCAGACCCTTTGCCAAGTGCGTGACTGCATTACGTGTTTGCCTTCTAATAACCTTTATTTTGCAACTCTGGAATTATTTAGCATTGCACAGGGGTGGAATGAGAAAAACCTGCTTTCACGG
>VYZT01048343.1:158497-173283 GCA_013400735.1 Pomatostomus ruficeps
GGGGGTGGCAGTGGAAATTCAGCAAACACATGGCTGCACATTTTGTGCTTTGTAGAGTGACAGAAACTGGGGAAATGGCTGCAAAACGTGCAGTGCCTCCCTCAGGGCCAGGACAGGCCAGTGGCACTTCAGGGGGAAAAGCCCCTTCTCCATATCCTTCCTCACTCACATCTGCATCCAGGGAAAAGCCCCTTCTCCATATCCTTCCTCTCTGACTTACATCCGGATCCAGGGACTCTTGGGAAGGCACTTTTTTGTCACTATTATTTTGAAGCAGTTTTGGTTTGGAGGGGATATTTGTTTCAAAATTCTTCTCACACACTGTTTTCTTAGGCATGTAACAGAAGCAGCACTTCGTAAGAAATCTTTAATTTGGCTTTCAGTATTTCAGGCGTCTGTCGAAGTGTTTGTATTTTGGCCATGAGAGTCAATATGAATTTACTAACACAGCCTGGCACAATTTGTTGCAAAAATCTATTGGTACAATGACCAGTTTTAACAGGTGTTGTTTCTTCAAAAACCGGTGAATGCTGTTAGATTTTTTTTTTTTTGGCATTTTCAAATGCTCATTAGTGTCTTCCTCAGGGGCCTAAGATGGTCATTATTAAAGAATGAGTTCTCCAGAGAAACAGGCTCTGCTGCCAGAAGCCAACAAGTGACAGAAGTTCAGTAGTTGCTAGGCGAGTCCCTTACTGAGGCGCTGCATGGATAAATTAGCTTTCAAAGTCTTGAGCTGAGCATGTAAAGAACACAGATGTCATGTGGCATATTCTCCAGAGGTTAAATTTAGGTTCCACTGCCAATTTTAAAAGGAAAGAAATGTCAGCTAGCGTGGAGCTGAGGTTGAGGGTTTGTTGCTTCTGCAAATTCCACTGACATTGACATTAACTGACTCTGGAAGATAAACTATGGATCTGCTCGAGCTGTCAATGATTTCATCTGGATTGCTTGTTAGTTCTCCAGTTTGTTCCAGCACAATACCAATTTGCTCCAGTTGACTTGACAAGCTTTTGTTTTGTGCCTCTTATTTCTCTGGAGATAATTTATAATCCCAGCTACATCCCTTGTGTGATTGCACAAACAGACAGGTATTATTTGTGCTGCTTGTCAGAACTGGGAAGTGACATAATATTGAAGCAGTGTCTACAAACCGAGATTTTAGCAATGTGAGATTCAGGTGTGAGTGTCTGCAATACAACAGATGTGTTAACCCTCAGAATAGTCATATATATTTTATTTTTTAAAGAGCAAATTGTTCAAAATGCACACAGAGATGAAACAGGGAAAAAAAAATCCCCCTTTTCACTTAAAATTTTGCCTTGTTTTTACCTAAACATAAGGTATCTATGGGTTTTGTTTAGACAGAAGATTCTTTGGAAACTCCTTTGTAGACTACACAGATATTTTCCTATAAAGGGGACAAGCAAACCTCTTAGTGCTGGTTTGTACTCGCTTGAACCTGCTGCTTGATCCCCTCCCTTTCAGTTCTGGGCTTTGTCCAGCTCCCACCTCAGCCAGTGGGAGATGTCACATTTACTTAATTGGGAAGTGACCATGCCTTGCCACCCCCACCAATTGCTGTTTTAATTGAAAGCATCCCCAGAGCTGCTCCCATCCACGCTATTCATTTGTGTGGTGTTCTCGGGAACAAATCATTCTGGTTGTTTAATTAAGGCAATATTGAAGTTAAATCCCCTCCAGGAGTGGTTGGGGGCAGCCTCTGCAGGTGCTCAGTGGTGACCCGGGGTGAAGGCTTGCTGTGCTCCCCAGGGCACTGTCACCAGCCAGCCCGTGCTTATGTGCAGGTGTGGGAGTATTTGCTGTGTTTTTCATGGGTTTGAACTCTTTTGCTCTGGCTCCATGGACTCTTAAGAGACCTGGCCCGTCCTGAGCAGCACAATCCCACGTTCCCCACGCCCAGGCTCATGCTTTGCCTGGACATAATAAAGCATCAGCGATGTGTGAGTAAGCGAGGAGGGACAAGTAAATTGAAATGCAGTACTCCTGTACAGCAGTATCTGGATGCAGCTGCCTCTTCCCTCAGTCTGAGCCCCAGCAAAAGCAATTTGCATGTTGCTTTTCATCCTTGTAGGTAATCACAGACCCAAGGCTGCAACCCAGCAAGTGGCAAGGGAGGAAAACCTATTCCAGACTCCACAGAGGTCACTTTTTTGATAAAAGCACAAACCAGCTAATTAAATTAATGTAATAATTGTACCTAGCCAATTACCTATTTCCTACCTGTACTGTGGTCTTAACGAGCTCAGCTAATGAACTCTAATGTAATTAATACCTGGGGAGGGAGGGGAGGAATAAAGGAAATGGTAGCTTTCATATATGCCAGTCTCTGTTGTAATGGCAGGGGAGAAAAGAGTTGAAGATTGTTGAAAGGAAAACATTTAGTGAGGAAGAGAGGTTTCAGACTTGAGTCCTGCTGAGGCCCTGCCTGGAATTCTGCACCTGAAAAATATCCCTGTCATTACAGAAATACTTAAAAAAAATACTCATTAATGATTTTCCGAGACCATTCTTATAAAATCTTTGATGATTTAAATGGAACTGCAGATCTGAGGTGTCCTTGAGGAGTGCCTTGTCCTAATGAGCACCCTGCAAAGCCTGGTGCACGTTTCTGGTGTCCCACAAAGGCTCTGTGGTGTTGCTCTAATTTTGCCTTGGGGTTTGTGGCAGATTTGGCCACATCCTGGCCCCGCTGTCCTTGGGGGCAGTGGGGGGCTCTTGGCAAACACGGAGCTCTTCCAAGGCTCTGGGTTTTTATTCAGTGGGGGACAATGACACAGGTGACTAACCCTGGTGATGGAGCCTCCGTGTGGAGACTGCCCTGCTAAAGCACTAAAAGGCATAGGGAGAAAGTAAAGTAAAACCCAGACTCCTGCTGTGAAAATTCAGGATTGTTTTCTTGGAATTAAGTTATGCTGAAGCTATTAGGGAGACAGTGCAATAGATTCATTAACTGTACCATTCCGGAGCTGCTGGAAAGCAATTCACATTTCAACTTTAGTATCTTAAAATCCAGCACTGGTTTTAATTATTAATAGGCTTCATGCTATTATCATTTGCTTGCACATATACATTAATCATTACATGAGTTTGCTAATTTTTTTTTGTTTTGTTCAAAAATAAATAAATAAACTGTGACAAGATGCTCCGAGTCCTCAAGAGAATATGTTCCCCTCTGATGGGCAAGTAACATCTGCGGGCATTTCGCTGCTTTAACAGCGTGTCTGTCAGAAACTTGGTGATTCAGAAAATTTACTCGCACTCACCTAATGATTAATTAGCCTTCTCTGTAAGGAATGGTGTCTCTTCATTATACACATTGTCGCCAACAGTTTCATCTGTTTGCTGTAACACGTATGCTGGAGACTTCACAAGTGGAATTCCAGTAGTCAAGAAATGAGTTAAGGTTGTTTTTGTGAGCAGAATTGGTGTTCGGCCCTAAATATTTAAGGAAACCTTCAAGGATTTTAATCAACACCTGTCTGTGTGGTATTCTAGAAAAAAGCTGTTTTGTGTGAATGAAAGTACTGTAGGACACTAATTTTAACTAAATTTAGTTGGCTGGAAACATGCTATATTAGATTAAAGACAGGAATTATTTTAACAGAAATAATAATTCATCTGTTTGTAACATGGACTATCTGAAAATGTTTTTTAAAGACAACCTCATTTGTGAAGCATGTTAAGTGTTCCACTTGGCAAACCCTGGGCATAGGCTTGTGTTCCATGAAGTCTTCAGCGGTGAGTACGGGGTCCTTAATGTGCTGAAGGAAAAGGTCAAACTGACATTTCAGGGTTTAACCCAAAACAATTTATCATCTGCACGCAGATAAGGCAAAGGTTTCTTCTTGGGGGGTGAATACACCCAAACCTGGCATATTTCTTACTGAAACCTGTACCGTGTTACCCATCACCTCAGTCTGAGCTCTGTAACTTCTCGCAGCTCGCTCACAGCAGCTCTGTCTGGGGAGTTGACGCTGATTGTTCAACCTGAGGAGGGTCCACACACGACCCCACAAACCTGGCTGGGTGGGAAGCAGAAATAAGGGGTGGCTGGGAAGCGGCTATAAGGGGTAGAGGTCGGTGGGCCTATGCTACCAGTACTCTCTCAGTTACAGAGGTGAAAAGGCTTTCCCCAGGGTGCCATGCTTTGACCATGCAAATATACCTGGGTTCTCCTATCCCGGTTGGTCTCCCCGCCCCTTTACTACCTGAGAATGCTCTCTTTAGCCACTGCCATAAAGCTCCCCACTGGTTCTTGGTTTCCCACTCCGCCCCTCTGCTCTCACTCCATTGGCCCTGTGACCTTTATAAGCCTGTGCCAGAGAGCACCACCCCCTTTCTGTCCCTGGGACCCTTCGTGAGTGGATTATATTGTGTTGCCCGTCTACCTTCACACATGGTTGGAATAAATCTTGTGGAACTCCATACAGGGGCCTTCCTGCCTCTGCTTCTTCGTTGGTGGGTGGGAAGCAGAGATAAGGGATGGACAGGAAGCAGAGATAAGGGGTGCCCAGGAAGCAGCTATAAAGGGTAGTTGAGAAGCAGAGATAAGGGGTCGGTGGGAAGCAGATATAAGGGGTGGCTGTGAACTGGCAGAGAAGTGCCCTGTCGCACTATTTGGACACAAAGAAAACACACGCAGCCGACCAGGCCGAGGAGCAATGAAAAAGCCAAGAGAGCCAAGAGAGACCCAAAAGAGAGAGGGCAGAACCCTCTGACCTTTATTTATATGTTCTTAGAAATCACCGTGGATTGAAGGTAGAAATTACCACCTCTCAATCACACTGGTCAAAGGAAAAATCCATCACATGTCTCCGCCTAGGAGAATGGAATGAAAACAACAAGGACAGTTAGCAAAACACGGCCATGTTTACAACAGCATGCGTGAGAAAGTACTACAACAAAGAGAAACATTGAAGAACTGCAAAACTCAGGAAAGATTTGCCCGGTGCCGTTAACTGAGGGCAGCAGTTGAGTGTCCCCAGACCATGGCAAGTGAAGATCGTGGCCATCAGGGCTGTCCCCCCTGCTGTCCCAGTGCTCGGCTGCCGTCTCCTCCCGTGGTTCTGTTTCCTTGTGAAGCGCTCTGTGCTCCCATAGATGGTTATTTGCCATCCCAACTTCTCCTTTTCCTCTCACCATGGAGGGAGGGGAAGTGAATTCCCATTTACCAGCAGCACCAGCTGTAGGAAGAAGACGTGTCCGATGTGGGCTTAGGGTTTTGGGAGGATTTTTCGTTGGTGTTACTGTTAGATGGTGCAGGAAAAATTCCTTTTGCTCTGCTGAAAAACTGAGAGGCTTTTTATACATCTTGTGTCTGTGCATGCAGATGATTCCCCAGCCACGTTCGCTGATACGGACCATGTTCTGGTCACTTGGAGTTGTCCCTCATTCCATAACTCCCTTTTGTGCTTCTCACAATCCCATCACCCAAGCAAGACCAGCACATGGTTTAGTCCCTGTGTCTGAGTGACCTGCCTGGGTGCTGCTGCAAGCAAACAGAACCCTGTGCTAAGGAAGGATTTGAATTGAAAGACAATGGTTACTCCACCTGGTCTCTTTGTTTATCCCCATAAATATCTATTTCCTCTGGAAGCAGAAAAAGAACCACACAAGCTGTGTAAGAGCTTCCCTGGAGCCAGCTAAGGGGCCATGAGGTGACCTTCTCCTGCTGGAGACCAGAGAGGAGATTTGGGACATGTCCTTCAGTGCTGCTGGTGGCATTGCTGGTGGCACTGCAGCTCTGCCTTCCTAGCCTCGGGGTGGGCAGCTGCAGCAGGGGTTTCACCCCGGAAGGGGACCTAGACTTGTAGGGGAAGCTGAACTGGTTAAACAATAGATGCACACAGGCTATGTTTCACTTTTCTAAATTAAAGTGCTTATTTTACTGGGTTTTTGGGGTCCCCCCCCAAAGATTAAGATCAGGTCATTCTCTCTTATAAAATTAATATGGTCAAGGATTTTCATGACAAATAAATTTGTGTCTTGAAATGGGTTTGTTTGCAGGAGAAATCTGTGGTGTTGGTTGTGGGGTTTCTTGTGGGTTTTTTTCTCTCCATATATCCAATAAGGAACTAGAAAAACTCCATGTGACTTGCATATCTAATTAAAACTATTCAGCACAGCTGGAATTTACAATTTTGATTTCTTGCAGTAATCTGCTTGTGAACAATCTAGAGGCAAGGAGTTATTCATAGAAACTGTTGAGTAAATAATTTTCAGATAATGAAAACATTCAAAAAAGTCAAGATAGTTAATTAGTGAGCAGAAGAAATTAAATTAATTGAATGAATAATTCATAATGAATTATTTGCCCAGCTCTATTTTACGTAGTGTGGAAGGTCTGAAGAAGAGCCAGTGTTTGAATTACCTCCAAACAGAAAACCACATCTCTATTTCTGCTGTGTTGAGGTTATTTATTGATGTGTAAAAACAAGCTGGGTGAGCCAGTCTATTTAATCATCTTTCTCTTTTTGCTCTGTAATGTGAGTCATGCTGGATTTGAGACCATAGATGCTTCACTTGCAAATGTGCATTAGGGAATATGTGTTACAGGGTTCTTTGTTTTTTAAAAATAAATTTAAATAGTGTAAGAGAAGCATGATTAGAGCTGAAAATGCTCTGTAAAAACTATAAATTAAGTGTATGCTGCTGTGGCAATGGTTGCAGTTGACATGTGTCACAGCCTTGGCAAAGCAGTCCTGGGTAATTTCATTTTGCTGCTGAACAGAACCATGTCCAAAAGATACTTTGGTGGAGCTGAATTTGTTTGCTTGGGGTTGGAGAGGGGGTGAGGGTTTGCTGCTGTTTTCTTTCCTTGCTTGTTTATTTGGGGTTTTTTTCCCCATTGTAAAAGGGGGAAGCTTTGCTCCTCCTCTGACAGGGAGAGAGGGAACTTCTAATGGCAATTAAATAGTGAAATATTGGAAGCCTAAATTATTGTCAAGGAGCTGACTGTGGTTCTGCCCAGAGACCCAGTGGGCAGAGAGTGATCAGAGCTCACCTGTGTCTCTTTCTGCCCTGGCTTTCCTCCCACAGTGCTCCAGAGAGCCACAAACCCTCTTCTCACAGAATGGTTTGGGTTGGGAGGGACCTTAAAGACCATCCCATTTTAACCCCCCTGCCGTGGGCAGGGACACCTCCCACCGTCCCAGGTTGCTCCAAGCCCCATCCAGTCTGGCTTTTGACACTTCCAGGGATCCAGGTGCAGCCACAGCTGCTCTGGGCACCCTGTGCCAGGGCCTGCCCACCCTCCCAGGGAATTTCTTCCCAATGTCTGCTCTAAATGTACCCCTTCAGGTTAAAGCCATTCCCCCTTCACTACACTAGAAGTCCCTCTCCAGCTCTCCTGGAGCCCCTTTAGGCCTTGCCAGGGCTCTCAGGTCTCTTCTGAGCTTCCTCGTCTCCAGGGGAGCACCCCCAGCTCTCCCAGCCTGGCTCCGGAGCAGAGGAGCTCCAGCCCTGAGAGCGGCTCTCTGGCTTCCTCAGGACTCTCTTCAGCAGCTCCAGGTCCTTCTGAATTTGGGGACCACAGAGCTGGATGCTCCCAGTGGGGTCTGAGCAGAGGGAGAATCCCCTCCCTCCCCCTGCTGATGCAGCCAGGACAGAGGGGAGGTCTGGGCTGCCCGAGCCCACATTGAGCTTCTCATCAACCAACACCCCCAAGTGCTTCTCCTCAGAGCTGCATAACAGCACTGAAAAGGCTTTCAAAGTGATTTCTATTCCTTGTAAAGCCACAGTGAGAAAAACAAACTCTGTGATTTGAGTGTTTATGGAGGAGTAAATAAAATAATATATAATTAGATAGGAGCTGCCTCTACTCTGAGTTGTTGTTCCTCTGGTCTTGAGGAACCCGACCTGAGGTGGAATGGCATTGTGCAGCAATGCTCCTCCTGCTCTGAGCTGCGTCTGGTGCAGGAACATCCCAGGGAAGTTCGTTCTTCTGTTATCATCTGGGTGGAGAAATAGGCAGAGATTAAGTGATCTGTTGGCCCACGTTATCTGCAGCAGGAGTGGAAATGACTGAGGGTTTTTTGATTGAAGCTATGGCTGTGCAGGTAGCGATAAGATAATTACAAAGCTGAGTAATGCTATCCAGCACCACCCAGTGTTGTCAGATAGGCTTTTGTTATTCAGCTTTCTCTGTAAACTGAGCAATGCTGAATTACAGTTGTAAATCCCCGGTATGTGTGGATATCGATAATATATGCACAGACATAAGGAAAGGAAGAGACTGCAAGTTTAGTCAACTATATAAAAACCATTATTTTCTTGGGTGCTGGAGAAAGTTGGAGGGATTTGAACAGCCCTGGAAAAACCACGCTGTGTTATAACAGATGGGCCTTTCCAAAAATGACTTTCTGTTTGGGTTCAAGATAACTCAAGGTAGTTCCCGTTTTACCCAGAGTGAGTCACTCAAGCCACAGCATGGACAGATGCTCTGCTAGAACTACATCTGCCATGTTTTCACTTTGCTCTGCTTCCTGGGAATCTGGTTAATCCCATGTTGGGCTTCTGCTAAGGAACACTGCTGGGCCAAATTTTGGGTTGGTTTTTGCAATGTTAGTAAATTTGGTTGTGATTGTGAAGTGCTGGCAAGTTCTAACTGAGGTAAAGGAGCTGAAGTGAAGAGTCAGAAAATCTCAGCCACTAACGGTTAAAATCAGGCCACAAATGACCCTTACTTATGTTTTATTTCTATATTCTTCCAAAGGCAGCTCTTTATCGGCAACATATTTAAGCCCTTGAAGCCCTTCCTAAGGCTTGCCCAGGACAGGAATCAGGCAGCAGGGGGGTTCTGTTATCCACTTACTCCAGGTCATCTCCACACTGGCAGGTACAGAGCATGAACTGATTGGATAAGGAATACATGCTCTGACTGCAGGTGGTTGGAAGGGATGTGGCAGGAATGAGAAATCAAATTGTAATTGGTGGTGTGAGGGAGCCAAAGCAGGCTAGGATTTAAAAGAAGAAGCTGTTGTGCATCACTGAACAGCCATTTAGATTTGCCTGCAGTAGCACAGAGTTTGTCATGGTGGTTTAGTTAACATGTTCGGTTTTGATGAAAAAGAAAGTGTCTCTGATCGCTCCACAGAGAGAACGGTTTACACTGGAATTGTGCAGGTAGCTCATTCTGTAAGGTCATGTTCAGTGCCCCCCTGCACCGGAAAGCTGCTGAGTGGAGCAAAACCAGAAAACCCATGGAACCAGAGGGAGAAAAATGATTAAGATGTTCCCAAGAACATCACCTATGTGCTTTATGTGGGGATTGTGGATTCTGCCACCCTGTTTTCCAGGACTGTTGCCTAAGATGACACTGACAGCTAAAGAGAGGGGAGAATATCTTAGATTCCTTTGGTGTATCCGAGGGAAGGCTTCACCCAGCCCTTTGCAAACCATGGCAGGTGTTGTACTGTGACACTTTAGAGGAGAATGCTGTGTTTGTTGCTTTGGAATGCTCTGTGTGCTAAGGCAGAGCCCAGGAGGAGGGGGAGCCCTGCAGACACATTGCTCTGGGTCACATCAAATAGGGCCGGGGCAGTTCCTCATGTCCAGCCCTGCCAGTGAGAGCTGTGCCCTCGGTAGTTGCCTGGTGGGGACACCAGGCCTCCTCCACACTCAGAACAGACTTCTGCAAGCTGACAAACAGCTCTCAGGTTAAACCACCCTAAGTTGTTGTCATCTTAGCCAATTCTTGGTTAATTATTCTGGGGTAATTAACCATGTAGCTGAGTGAGATATCACACAGAGATAGAAGGTGGTGAAGGAAGGGGGGAAGGTGGCCCTGGAGGAAGGTTTAGTAGTCACTCTCCTTCTTCACTGGATGAGAGACACCATCTCTTTCTGGGGACTGAGCTGTCCCTCAGCCGTGTGGCCTCCTCCAGCAGTGATGCACCTACTGCTCCTTGCCTGCTGCTGCTGCAGCTTCCATGTGCTGATTTCAGCCCTGCCTCCCTGCCCAAACACGCCTTCCTCCTGGAGTGCAGAGGCACGGCATTCTGGGGTTTATGGCACACTGAATTTTAGTTGGTTTGGTGTTTAATGGCATTGTAGATGTTACATATGCATGGGGTTTTGACTACAGTGGCAGCTCTACTTACACTGGCCTGTTTAGAAATTAACAGGGTAAAGGCTTTAACCTGTTTATCTGTAAAACCCACAGACTAGCACAAGACTGCAAGCTGAAAGCTGCTTTCAGGGTCACAAAGAGCTTTTTTTGTCCTAGGAGTTCCAACCTACCCACATCTTTTTACTATTTTTTTATCAGCTGTCCCAAGTAGGGGCAGTGAGTTTCCCAGTAGGAGACTTTTGCTGGTTGCTCTGCTGAATACTTTCTATCATGGATATTTTTCAGAGCCAGATTTTTCTCTCATTCATTTTCAGAGCTCCAGCAGAGGGTTTTTTCCCCTCTGTTTTTGTTGGCAGGGGGCTGTTGGTTGCTGTGGGTAGGTTTGCACAGGGGGAGAGGGTGGAACTGACAGTTAATCAACAGCTGGCATCGTTCCTTCGCCGCTCTGTAAAGGGCACGGTGCTAAATCAATTAAAGAGAATCTCAAATTGGCTTCAGTGAGCAGTTCGTGGAGAGATGTGGACTCTGGAGACTTTGTTCCTCCAGCCTTGCAAGGCTTGGCTGTTTACCTCATACCTCTTCTCCCCGAGAGGTGCGAGACTGAAGAGCTGTAGCTGGTGCGGATCCAGCGCGTGGGAACGGAGACACTGCAGGATCCTTCAGATGAGGGAGGAGCCCAGGCAGTGCAGTGCAAGTGAGGAATCACTTCACTTGTGCCTGGCAATACAAGCCTGAACTTTTCTGGGACTCACTTGCTGAGACTCAAACAAGGCTGAAGCCCTGGGGAGTTACCTGAGTGTGTTTCACCCTGGAAATGCTTTGCAGAACCAAAGCCCTGTAAATGTGGGTAAAGCTGATGTGAGCTAGGAGTGATATAAGGGTTTAAAGCCTTTCTCCAGTAAATTTTGGAGTTTTCTATGAGACTTGAGATCACCATTTGTGCAGTTTCAACTTATGTGCAGGCTGACCCGATGTACAAAGGAAAAGGTTCACACTGCACTTGCAACAATATCTCACAGGATTCTAGTGTTTCCCATGAAATTCTGGAACATCTCCAGGTGAAGAAATAGTGTATGATGTCTGGATAGTCTGGATCAACTGTCTATGCTGGGGGCTGTGTGCGATATGCCCATGAGTGACTGCTCTCAGAACCAGAAAATGATTGCCAATCATGAACCCAGGGTGCAGTCAGCTTGGACAGAACATACTCATGAACAAGCAGCTGGCTTGGTGTGTGAATAGTATTTTATCAGTCTTGGCAAGGTGCTCAATATAGAAATGAAATGATGGCAGTGAGAGGAGAAAGGGGTTTGTCTTTCTGATATTTGGGAGAACAGGAGTTCCTCTCTCAAGGGTTTCACTGTGCACTCTGAGAGCAGCTTTGTTATCCATTCAGGGCATACTGGGCATGGTTCTCAGACATTTTTTGTCCCCCTTTCCTAACTGAGTAAGAGTTGTTTTCTCTATACCTACCATATGTTGGTATATATTTGACCTATAAAGAAAAAATAATTGGTAGTCTCTTACCAGGTATGTTAATGACTTGATAAAGTTTTGAAATGCAGCACCTCAAATGCTGTCCTGTTTATCTAGTTCTTAATACTTTTGCTATTTCCTATTGCTATTTGATGATCACTTTTTGCTGGAATATGTTTTGCAATTACAATAAGAGATTTAATGTTGTTTTGAACTCTGCCAAAGTCTGATTAGATTTTCTGTTTTGGCCTAAGTCATTCCTTTGTGCTTCAATTTTCTCTATATAAAATGCTCAGATTGCGGGGCTTTAGACTGCAGATCCTGGTAATTAACTGCAAGTCTGATTTTTAGTTCAGCATAAGGTTAACCATCTTCCATAAAGCAAAATCCTATTTATTCAGAATGAAAGGATTATAGGGAAGACATAAAATAGCAAAAAAGTAGTTTATGTCCAAGTCTGGGTTACCAGGAAGTCGCCAACACTGACACAGAGCTCCCAAGAGAAAAGCAATAGGTGATAATACCCCCTCAGGGCTCTCAGGAGTTTGGGCAGCAATTCCACGTTGCTCCCAGATCATAGAAGAAACTTCTCCCCTCAGACGCGCTGTCCACATTTATCAGTCATGGTGTGATCTGCTCAGGAAACAAACTCTGCTTCTTCTTGCACCATGATGAATAAACAGTTTTCATCATTTAGCTCACACCTGCAGGAGGGCCCTGAACTCCTGCTGGAATGGTGCAGATGGGCACTGCAGCCTCCAGACCAAGGCACCACTGCCACTGCTGCTGGCTAAAAAGTCAGGGAGTGACCCAGCTGAGTTGGGGAGAGTATTTAAGGACATAGCCCTGTGCCTGCACCTTTTTCTGGACCATTCTTTGGCAACAGGGAGGTCACTGAACCCCGCACTGGGTTTTGGTCTGACCCTGTAGGGACATTTCTATGCTCTCAGCAACCAAGACACATCTCACAGGCTGTTTATCAGCTTTCAGGGGTGCAGCAGATGAGGGTATTTCTGTACCAGGCTGCCCCTGGTGGAGGCTGTGCTGGGTCCAGCATGGCAAGAAGAGAGCCCTGGCCTGGAGATCTTTACAGGCCAATTTGACAAGACTGACAAAGGTTAGGAGGGGAGTGAGAACCAAGAACAATGCTGTGATTTGTTCAAAGATAAACGGCCAGGGCTGGGGAAGCCTCAGGGTCTTGCTGGTTGTTTATTCTGTAGGTCAAACAGCTTAGATTCTACTTCTCCGTTGCAGCTTCTTTTATATTGACTAAGAGTTTTGCTTCAAAATTCAAATGCATCTCTTCTTGTAGCCATCACCTTCTCACATTTATTTACTCTCTTCTGTATTAGTGAAAATCATGAAGTTCAAATTGCATTATCTCAGTTAGGATGGGTGAGATAGCACAATGTTTTTGTTCTTCCCTTGGATCCTGATTCAGTTCTGACTATCAGTGGGTGTTTTAATCCTGATACTGCTCAAACCCAGTCTGTTTTCAGTGCCTTTCCTAGGCAGAGGTTTCTGTTCAGTGTTGCAGGACGGAGCAGTTACTCAACTGATGTGCATGTCACAGTGCCGAGCCCCAGAGAGCTTGAAAACCTCTCTTCATCCAACATGAATATCTAATTCTTCATGGATCTGTCTTTGACTGCAGAGAGGTACAAATATTCTCAGCAATCCTGCAAACATCTATTGAATAGATAGGAACTTTCTGAAAAATTAGACAGGTTATTTTGTCGGTCTTTATTTTCTTTTTTTTTTTTTTTTTTTTTTTTTTTTGTTCTTGTCTTGATTTGTTTCTATTCTCCAACTACTTGACTTTTTCTGTCTATAACTCTTTTTTGCCTCCTCCTCCTGTGAAAGACTACCTGTCTGTCCCCTGGTAATGTGTAGAATTTATGCCAGAAGCTGCTTCTTCAAAGATATATCTATACAAAAATTCTCAGGTGGGTATTGCTCTCCCTTGATGTGTGCAGTCCTTCCTGCAAAAATAAGAAAATCGTGCTCTGTCATTCCCAAAGACCAAGACAGATCTCCTTTTTTTTTTTTTTAAGAATGTATTTTAAATCACAGTCACTTTGAATCCCTGTATTTCCTTTGTACCTGCATGTTGTGGCGCTGCGGTGGCCACGGACAGCTCTTCTACTGGACCGCAGAGGCGACAGCAAAAAGCGCTTGGACGCTCTGGCGCCGCCCGCACCAGACCGCTCAGGTCTGGCACTCTGGCTGGCTTTAGAACGCAGCGGCACTGTCTCTCCCTGCAAGGGAGCAGCAGCCGTCGATGAAACTGTAGCAAACCGGCAGAAATGAAGAGGCGGAGGGACCCTCTCTCGTAGCAATTACCCAGGTTTATTGTCACCTGCCGCGCAGGGGATACAATGTACCTGAATGCGGAGCTGGGAAGGCGGGCTCCGGCTGCCAAAGAGAGCAACGGTTACACAGGCTTATAAGGGAAGCAGGTGTGGTTTGGGTAGAGGCGGGGGGCCAGGGAATAAACCAATGGGGAACATACATGTAGGACAGGGGGCCAATAATTTTGAACTGGGAATGAATACATTAACGTCAACCAATGAGAACGACAGAAAGACAGAACTTTCTAGTAACATATGAATAGTAAACTGACTTTATGAATATGTAACTAAACTTGAGGGGAAAGGGGTGTAACCCATAACTTGACTGACAGCAACCAAAGGCGGGAAAGCTAGGGGAGATCGGGGATTTCCCCAGCGTCACTTTCACTTTCCTCCTCTGTCTGCCGTGGGGAGCAGCCTTGGTGGCTGCATCACCGCCACACCTGCACACTTCCCAGTCCTCCTGTTTGACAGCAGCAGGTGAAGCTTCTCCCCTCTAACCTTTGAAGGGAGCAAGGGGAGGAGAGAAGCTGAGACCTGTGATGGGGAATGGGGGTGACAAGAGGGCAGGATGGCCTTGGGAGGCTGCAAAGGCACAAAGCAGCTCCAGTGCAGAAGTTTTGTTTTCAGCTTTGGGCTCTGGTGGAATTCCCAGCTGTGCCCAGCCCTGCCCAGCCCTTGGTGCAGCAGGGAGCAGATGTGTCCTCATCCCAGGCGGGAGGCAGTGGAGGGCTTTGTTCCTGGGCATGTGGGGATAAAAACTGGGTGTCTGCTAGGGCAGGAATCACAGCGATAAAACATCTTGTTCCTGCTGTCCCCATGCATATCTGGAGTGGTTTGAAATAGCGGGGTGTCCTGGTTTCAAAGAC
>VYZT01048346.1:214-58287 GCA_013400735.1 Pomatostomus ruficeps
TTCCATTGGCCAAATGCAGACCTGCACCTCAAGAATTCCAGTTTCATTTCTTTGCATTATGTAGTACTTTATGGTGGCTGATTTTGATGTTAGCTGCAGAACTCACTACCATCTTAAATAATGCTTTCCCTGCACTGTCGTTCTACCGTATCATGTATCAAGCAGACTAATATTCTGTCTTACTGTCATGAGGTTTGAACTCAAGACTCACTTTTTCTCTCCCTCAGTCCACGGGTCCGTTCTTATTCATGGTTTTTGGGTGTTGGGATCTCCACTGTGGCTAGATGTGCATAGAAATATTTCCAATATTGCTCAAATCACAGCTCTTTTTTTAGGAAACACGTCTTCCAGCTGGGTGGCAGGCACAGTGTAGGCTAACTAAGCCACCATGACTTTATCAACTTCTTCAGCTTTATCAGCTGCTCTGAGGTCTGTGTCATGCATTGTATTGTGGCAGCAAAAACATTCTAGTGTAGCTGACAGGTTAATTGGCTGTGAAAACGAAGATCTCTTATTGGCATGGTTTTAGGGAGGAAACAATCCCTTTGGAAAGAGAAACAACTCCTCTGGACTTGAAGCCTTGAGTATTTATGGGACTTTCAACTGCTCAACGCAAAGGCAATTTGAAGAATAGTGTTTGGAATGTTTAATTAATGCAGTAATTACCAACAGTAGAGAGTAGAATTAAATGCCCACATTAGTTGGTGGGAACTCTGAGATGATTTTAACAAAGAATGGGCAAATGGAATATCTTGTGAGGTGCTCAAAATTACTCCTTGAGGGTAGAGGAAGTTAACTGCCATTGTAAAGCCATTGTACTTTCGAATACAACATATTTTCTATTTGTCTTTTCTTCCAATCATTATGATCTAATTGCAGTTAATAGTTGCAATTTAGCTTAATGGAAATTGAACTAAAAGTTAAGTGAAAATATTAACTTAACTTTGAAACTTCATCTCAAACTGTAGTACAGTTATAAAGCTTTATATTTTCCACTGTAATTCAACTAAGTTTCTACAGTGTTTGTGTCTTGTGTAATTTTTTTTCTTTTTGACATTGGATTCACTAAGAACAAGAAGAAAGATTTGCAGAATCTCAAAATTAGCATTCAGTGAAGCAGCCTAACTATTCTTTCATACCTTCCCATTCCAATGCTGGAACTCTTTTCTATAACATGGGAAGGAACTGGAATTAATTCATGTGCCTGTATAGATTTGTGAGAGATCTGCAGTTTAACATCTCGTGGAGGGAAGATGTACGATGTTATCTTAATGAAAAACCTTTCTAACTACCACAATTTACAGATCAAAAATGATGATGCTCCCATTGCTATTCTGTGGGGAAACGAGTCAGTGATTGAATTGATTATTGTCATGCATTTGCAGTATAATCTGTAATGAAAAGACTACACAAGGCAAACAGATTTAAGGCATAGATCGGTTCAGAAGTCAAGTGATGACAATTTTAATTGCATTGTTAATTTTTACTTATTGTGCGTCTCAATTAGATCTGGACTAATAATGATTAGACTCTTTAAGATTCCAATTATGCTTGCACTGAATTCCTGGCTTTATTTAATATATAAAATATTCTTTCACTTTGCTCATAAACAAGATTCTGAATGTAACAGATGAAGAGCATAAACAGATGAGACCTCTGGTGGATTATAAGAGCAAGTTCAGAATGGTGCTGAAATCCATTGTTGTGTCATTTATATTTATTTTCTTGCTGTTGTTTTTTATGTGATAGGTATGAGAGGGAATAAGTTAAAAAAGCAGGATTCTGGAGAGAATTGGATTGTTTATTTAGGATTTAATTTTATTTGTTCTTTAGCTGAGGGAAATATTTTGGGGAAACATGTTTGCACAGGGCACTCTTCTAGGCTTATGTAAATGTTGTCAGCCACTGTCAGTGAAAGCGTTTTGCACCGGTAAGAGCTGCCCTCTCTCACAGCACAGCTGTTCCTGGGTTTGCAGGGAGGGTGTCTGGACATGACCCTTTGAAGGGCTTTTCCCATCACGAGCGAAATCATTGATGCTTTTGGTAGAAACTTCTTTACCCAACCACCCACAGGGGCTGTGCTCTGCCTCTCCTTGCTCCTGCTTTCAAAGAAGTCTGATGATTGCAATAGTGACAACTCACATATTCTGTTTACCAGTGTTTCTAGGAAAAAAAAATCTGGTTTGTTTTTCTTTACTAAATTATATTGTAAAATAGAATAACAAATCTGTTCATGCATAAGTGAAACAGTTTAGCAGTTTGAGTGGACACTTGGCTATTATAGTAGTTTACAATAAAATAAACAGGGCATTAAAATGAGAAATCAGAGAATTTTGATAGGAAGCATTAAAGTGAATGCAAATCAATTTGTTGCAGTAAAACATGCAATTTTGAAGTGTCACCAGTCTGTGGAAGAAATACATTATCTTGTAAGTTAGACAAGAGTCAAAAGCTACAAAAAACCAGATAATATTACATTATTTTGTCACAGAACCATAGTAAATGACAGATGCACTTAACAAGATATACTTCATATTAAGTGGCAATTCAAAAGCACTTGCATGTTAGGTGTTGCACAATTAAAAATATTCAGGCACAATTTGTTATGTGCAGTATACAAGGTAATAAAATTAATGGATGCACTTCAGATAATGATCTGTTTCCTCTGGGTACAGTATATTTATACAATGATTATAACAGAAGCTTTTAGAATGTGAAACATGAAATGATTATGAACCAACTACTATTCATAAAATAATGTTTTACCAGAAAATGGGGTTTATATTCCTTCTTTACCTGCTTGTAAACTTCTGGTATGTCTTGGCAAAGTTGCTTAAATTAATTAAGAACTCTGGAGTTATCACAGAAGAAAGTTTCAAACAGGACAAGGAATAATGGAGTTTATTAAGGAGTAAAACATGGAAAGTTCCACCTCAGCTAGAGGAAGAATTTATTTATGGTGAGGGTGGCAGTCTGTCTGTCTGAAAACATTCAAACCCCACCTGGACACGTTCCTGTGTCACCTGCTCTGGGTGACCCTGCCCTGGCACGGGGGTTGGACTGGGTGATCTCCAGCAGTCTCTTCCAACCCTAACAATTCCATGATTCTGTGAAATCCTTGATTTTCACCAATGGGTCAAAGTTGCCTAAATGATCTCAAGTGCAATAACAGCAGGTTTATCACATCCTTCTGGAAATGACATAGTGGCATCTCTTGGACAATTTTGAATTATGTGAATGGACTGAGAAATAAGTTTTAAAAACACATGCTATGGAGGTTTTATCTTCCTTTCAGTAGGATATTATGCTGCCTGATGGAGGTGCATCTCTGCAATCTTTTCATAAACCAGTTTTGTGCTGTCCACTTCAGGACATAAAGACCAAAAGCATTTTTTTTATCTGTGCACTTATGGAATCCCATTTAGCCTCAAAGGTTAGATGTTAAATGAAATAATTAAAGAAAAATTGAATAATAGTGGCTATTTTCACATATTTAAATGTCATGTTAGGAGGGACCTATGAGCAAAATAAGAAAAGAGGATCTGGTGAATCTACATTTCAGATTTTCATCAGAAATACAGTCCTCTCTGAATCCTTGTAAAAAATACTGCATTGAAAAGTATTATTATGTTTGGAGAATCCATGACTGCACTTCTCCTGGTAATCATAATCTCGCCTAAAGGTACTTTGGAGACTGTGGCAGCTGAAAAGAGAGGAAAGGAGGAATAAATAAAGTGATCTTTTTATATCTAGTCTGCCAAACTCACAGGCAGTGTCTTCCAGCTTCAGAGACAATAATGAACACAGTGGCAAAGATAATCTGCTCTCTGTCATGAATATACAGCATTTTTATTACCAACTCACAACAGAAACAATTGTTGAAATACAGCATAGTTAAAGTCTTATTGTCTATACATATGTTTGTTCTTGCTGCTGTTAAGATTCAGTATCTGTGTGCCTGGTTGTCTGTGGTTGTTACTCAGATGTGCTGTGCCATTCAGGTTTGTGCTGCCTCTTCACGTGCTCATTAGACATCGCACTTCTAGAAAATGCACTTGTGCTACCACATCTACAGATCCACACACACACTCACAGAAGACAAGATCACTTTTGGCTTTTATTAAGATGGGTCAAAATACTTTTAACTTCTTTGTGTTTCAAGGTTCATTTTATATCCTTGCTCAGTCCTTAAACTGTCCTCTC
The DNA here is from genome assembly GCA_013400735.1 of Pomatostomus ruficeps. Taxonomy (NCBI): domain Eukaryota; kingdom Metazoa; phylum Chordata; class Aves; order Passeriformes; family Timaliidae; genus Pomatostomus; species Pomatostomus ruficeps. The sequence goes on from VYZT01048346.1 coordinate 4,418, forward strand.
CAGTTGAGTATAATGTGGATGTGGAACTGCTCCAACCACCACAGTTGCCATTATCTCCCAGTAGTACTGGGTTTTCTATTTTTCCTATAGTTTTGCTTTTTGAAATGCTGTACAATTTGCTTGGCTAGGGCACCATCCCAGAGAAAAAGCATATCCAGGGAACTGCTATCAGGTACTGCACAGTCTGTTTCCGAGAGGGCTGTTTCCAAGCAACTCTGAATGAAATAGCCCTGAGCTGGATCCAGAACAGGACTTGCCAGGGCACTGTGGTGCTTCACAACAGACATGATCCCAGATTATCATTTACAGTGGTTTACCATATAACATGCATTATAGCAATTCCTTGGAATATTTTATTATAAAAAAAAATCCAAGACTTTTTATTTAAGGCATTTAGCTGTAATTATGACTCTATTTCCTTATGTACTACCTTCTAAAATTGCTGTGAATTTTACTACTTTTTAATCCTGATAAAGAAATCTTCCTGCAGATTTGGAGTACAGATTGCAAACCAGAAACCCCATATTTAATGTTGTATCAAAGATTGCAGGAGTGGAGCACGGAAGACTTTTGTCTCATTTCCTTTTAAACTTGCTTTAAAGAAAAATACTCTTATTTTTATTATTTTGATAAAAACATAACTTCTGTTTAACTGGTTGGCTATGTATGACTATGTCATGATGTTATTAAAAGCGTTCTTAAGCATATGGCATTGCTCAATTATTTGGGAATTTTACTCATTTTGAAATCAATATTTGTCCTATTGCTATGTGTATCATTACACATCATTACAATTTTATAAAATGTTAGGGACTACATTTAAACTTCAATTGAAAAATAAATGAGACTATTAAGTTAATATTATTTCAAAGTAAACCTGAGTTCAAGTTACAGAATGATTATGAATTATGTTATTTTAAGACACATTTTCTTATCTCTCATATGTATTGCTTTACTTTCTTCACAGAAAGTGAAGAAAATGCCTTTTACTTTTTAATTGTTCTAATTTAAATGTTCTATAATAACTAAAGTCAGTTTTATTTTATGAACTTTAATAAAAGCATGATTATTGAACAACAGACAGAAATAGGCAAACTACATCAGAGAAACCAAATACTATGAAAATAACCCTAGAGAGGCATCACCTCTGGTTTCTTAGCTCTCTTTTTGCTGTTTCCTCATGGTCATTGTTGGATACACAGGACTAGCCTAGATGGAGGTTTGATCTGATACTTTGTTTATTCCTTAGTGTATATGGTTTTCTAAAATAATATGTAATGCAAATTTTAAGGGTTGGATTATCAGAAACCTCTAAATAACTGTGGAATATAGTTCCCATTAATTGTAATCAGTCTTTTTTATAGAAGAAAAGATAGAAACAGTCTTGTACATTAAAATCTAATTACAGTCCAGGCATAGTTTTCAAAATCCAGCTGTCAGGCATTTTCTTATTTCTTACAGCAGTTTTAATTAGCTTTATGTATTGTATCTCTACTTTCTGCTTTATTCCCATTCTTGTACTTTAATGTAGTTTATAATTCATTCCCGTAGCAACCAAAGTACCAGGGCAGCAATTTTAAATATTTTTATATGCTTTCCCCACTAATGTGTAACATCTGTAGATTCAGAACTGTTATTTGGTGATAAATCATTAACTGGATTTATGAGCTCTCAAATAGAGAAATTAAGTTTTTAAACTATCCTGCTTTTTTTTCTTTTCTTTGTAACTTGTTTATCTTTAAGCATCTTCTTCTCTTGTTTTTCTAGAGGGTCTGAATCCTGACAACATTAGACAAGCCTCAGAGCAGCTGAAGAGCCGCTGGATTGAGTTCTGTCAATTGCTGAGTGAAAGGCTGGCATGGCTGGAGTACCAAAATAACATCATTGACTTCTACTCCCAGCTGCAGCAACTGGAGCAGACAGCAATTACTGCAGAAAACTGGCTGAAAGCACAACCCACACCAGCAGCAGATCCTGCTACAGTAAAAGCTCAGTTAGAAAGATGCAAGGTTAGAGAGTCTCCTTCAAGTTTTTTTATGATATTGTACTTCATAGGTGTTCCAACAGTGGGACAGATTATGATCTACACTATTTCAGTATATTAATGGTAAATGGATTCCTTGTATTTATAAAGTAATTACTGAAAATATTTGGGAAAGGAAAGGGAAGCCTGGTAAAGAAATAAAGAGGCAACAGAACCCAGGATACGGGTCTTTAAAAGTCTGCCCACAATATTTAGTTATTAAAATACTTAGACACTTGTAGGGAACTGTGGCCCTAAAGCGTTTTTCATATTTCATTTTCATGTAAAACTCTGTGTCTTTGGTTCCTCGTTATGAAAATGTTGCTCATCACCTCTGTTAAGGACCTCCATACCAGTACATTGTTTTCAAGTTCAAAATTCTGCCACTTTATGTCTTACATACCCTGGGTTCTGATTCAGTTTGGGTTGTGTAGTCAAATGGAGGAATATTCTTCTGTCATGATCTGAGGAAATCACAAGAGTTGTACAAAACCTGTCACACCAATTCTCTTATAATTCTCCCTAATTGTTTTTATTTGTGTGCTGCACTATCATAGAAATTTGCTTCTGTCTCTTACTGTGGACAGCTCTGTGGGTGAGGAACTTATAAGCCAATATTGATTGACAGGAATATATTGGGGTGTAGTATTGCATTATAAATTACATTACATACTTGTAGAAGTTTTACTTCCGGAAATCCGTCACTCCAGAAGCTCTCAAACAGAAAATATTTGAATCACAAACAGAGGTCTATGCTATTACTTCCATTTTCAGGCATTTCCAAGCTGGCATTGTACCTGCAGAGGTCTCTGTTCTCATGCAGGAAACCTTTCTTTGAATAGCTCGGCTATGAACTGTACATTTGGCTTACTTTGCTCATTTCTTTTTATTTGGTAGTTGCACGTGTTACAGTTTCTACGAGGTAAAATAGCACAACCTCATTGCTCTCTACAGCTTCCTGAGAGGGGGAGGGAAGAGGAAAGTGCTGATCTCTTCTCCTGGTATCCAGGGACCGGATACATGGGAATGGTTCAAAGCTGTGCCAGGGGAGGTTTAGACTGGAAGGGGAGGGTGTTCAAAGAGTGTAACAAAGAGGCTTCCTGCAGAGGGTGTCAATGCCCCCAGCCTGTGAGTCTTTGGGAGCCATTTGGAAAATGTCCTTATCAACGTGCTTTAACTTGTCAGGCCATTGGAATGGATGTCCCTTCCAACTGATCTGTGCTAGCCTAATCTTCACCTCAACCTCTCATGTGTTACTGTGCAGCTGCTAGAAATCACTGGGCGTCTTCATCTCTCCTTTTCTACTTCATTTTATTTAGCCTGTACATAATCTAACAGAGATGGGTCCGGGATTATGGTACATGTGGTGTCTTTCTCTTCCCAGCTTCACAAAAAAAGGGTGTTCCTTAGGCTTGAAATTTAAATGTATAATCTGTCGTATTTTCTTTGAGCATACTGTCCTGGGAAAGTGACTTTAAGATGACTTTCAACAGTGGTATCAATCAACAATTTTATTGGGAGCAGAGGTTTGGATTTGTGAGGAAAGGTTTAAAATGCTGAATTGGTTTGTATCATAACTGATGTATTTGGAAGGAAAACAGTTGTGTAATGTGCACTGAAATATTTGTGATGATTTCATGCCACTTGGGTAGTTGTACCATGATTTTTTTTTTTTTTGTTCAAACAATCAGGATGAAATCATTCGAATGTCAACCCTGCAGCCTCAAATTGAACGACTAAAGGCTCAAAGTCAAGCACTCAAAGAGAAAGAACAAGGACCAGTGTTTTTGGATGCTGACCTTGCTGCTTTTACCAGCCATTTCAAACAAATATTTGCTGACATGCATGCCAGAGAAAAGCAGCTACAGACCAGTAAGTGTTCTTAACAAGAAGTCAATTTGCCTGACTGTCACACAAGGGATAGGTGTTTATATTTTGTTTTCTCAGTTTTGTATTTGCTTTTGTGATACTAAACCAATAGTGCAATTTAGGTGTTCCTTTTTGCAATTGAATTAGTCTTTCAAAAATTATCAGTGTATTCCATATTTTATACTAATAAGAAATCAAGGGAAGATACACTATTCAGAAGCAAAGTTTCTGCTCAATGTAGTTCTACCATTAAACCTCCTCTTGTTAGTGTTTTTATGGACAGATTCAGTGATATTTTTTGGCACCATAAAACTGTCTTTGTTTAGTTGGGTTATGAGATGGGGCACTCCATCTCTGTCAGTCAGTAGAGAGGAAAGAGAGCTTAATTACAGGAGTGAATCTGCTCTAGATTTTCACAAAATAGAAGTTTAACTCCATATATCTCATCAAAGAGAACAGCCAACTTAGCATATCTAGTTTTCCATCATGTGGCCAACTCTTTCTTATTTGCAACACAGAACACGTCTGCCAGTTATAACATTATTTGCAATATTTTTAGTAAAATTAATTTTTCAAAAGGGGCAAAATTCTATACCAGAATAGAAAGTTAACTATTCCTAATTAATGATATATAGTATATCAGTGATTACTGTACACTTTCTGTATTAGATTATGAAATTAATAAAGCGTCAGACAAAAAAATACAAATTTAATTTTCTCAACAACAAAGATATTATTTGCCCCTTAAACCAATGATATCTCTAAGTTACTGTACTGCTTTGGAATTTGACATAGTGGTAGCTCCTTCTAGTGGATGTTTTCTACTAGTCCTCCTAAATTCTGTCATGGAGAGTTTGGGGTTTTTTTTTATTTTTTTTTCATCACTACATTACTGCTCGGCTGTAGTTATTTTACATGTGTTTACATATGCAAACTGAAGAGGTCATGATGCATAGGAGAACAGAAGAAATAAAATGGAAATGTCCCATAGCAAGTGATGAAAGAAATTTCACATTAAGAAGTGTAAAGTTTATTCATACTCTAAAGTCAAGATATACAATGGGTAAGGCGTAAAGTCCATAAATGTGACTATGTTTTATATGCTGAAATTGGTTGCCATTCTCTCAACAGAAAAATAGTGTAAGTGCTAGCTTCTTTATGATTTCTTCTCCATCTAAACTTCCATCATTGTTGGGTTTGCCACATCAAATTTCACTGGAGTGAGAGGTCATGAATTACCGAGATGATCAGTCCAGTAAGATAAATGGTGTTCACTGCCTGACCCATAATGCTATGGGCTTTGGTAAAGTTCTTCCTGGGTATCCCTTCCCCCTCCTGCGCTGCAGGAAGCTCCCGCAGTGCCCTGGCCAGCTGCAGAAACAGCTGTCCTGAGGTGGAAGCATTGAGGCTGGGGAGAGTCTCCTGAAGTGCAAGAGAACAGAAGTCTCTAAATGAATATTTCATGGAGCCCTGGCCAGTTGTTACTATTTTATGTGGCTGCTCTGTGTCACAGATGCTTCATCTCAAATGGTTCAGCTGTCAAGATGAGATTGTTTTATCCCATACAGTACATACCTGTAGTGGTGTTTTAAGTGAGAATTTCATGTCAATCATATTTTATGTTCAGAAATTATATACACAGTTTTATCCAAAGTTCTAATTTTCTTTCATAGCTGCTGTAGATATGAACAAACATGCATGGGATAATTCTGCCTATTGATGTTTCAGGACAGGCTTATGAATCAAAAAATGGAGAAAAGATATACCAAAACAACCTGAATCCAAAGCATAGAAAATTTGGCCCTTTGAGGCTGAGTTTCTTCTGCTTTCTTCAGTGACTGCTTTGTGATGTACAGATGGGCCATATCCCACGTCTTTATTCTGGCCTTACTTGAATAGAAAACATTGAAATTTTGTTACGGCATTTTAGATCTTTCCATCTTTTATTTACATAAATTATTTGTAATCAATTATTTCCTACAGATGGAAAAGTTTCCTGAGGACTGAATGATGTTTTTCAGATCAGTTATAGTATTTGATATTTATTTGTTTTTCTTTACATAAAATCTACATGGGTTTTTAGAAGATTTTTCTTTTTTGATTCAGCACTAAGGTTTCTTTTTATGTTAAAAAGATATTTCTTTTTGACCATCATAAGAGGTTTGGTTATTTTGTGAGGGGTTTTTTTTTGCTTTTTTTTTGTTAATGTTCCATTGCTTTGTTATCTTTTCTGATGGATAAGGGTATTTAGTTGTTCTGTTTTTCAAGGGAATTTTTCCCTTATAAACAGTTTTCTCTAATTTTGGGGATTGTCTCGCTCAAATATTTTTTGTTTGGTTACTTTTTGATTGTGGTTTTTTGACAGTGATGGTAGTTTTGTTTTGGGGTTTTTTAAACATTCAAGAGTGCTTAGTAGTGTCTCTGTGCTGCACAGTAGATTTGTTAATAAAATAATACTAAAGACAAACTCAGATCTTCTTACAATTTTTCTCCATGATTTGATTAACATTTCCAGTTATAAGACCTAATTTAAATTCTTCAACCTATTTGGTTGGGTGTTTTCATTATTTTGTAGTGCTGTTTATGAAAGAGATACAACCTCATAAAATATTAAGAAATACAACCCCATTTTTCTCACTTTGTAGAATCTTTGTATATCAATAGGTCATTTTGAATGTGATGCATCCAACATTCCAGCTCTCTGTTCTCCCCAAGCACATTTAGAGTAATGTCTAGAATACTGGTATGTAGGAAAAATAAAGGTCAGACAGAGATTGAAACTTCAGTAGTCTACACAAGGGAGTGAAATGGACAATACTGGCAATAATTTGAATATGAATAACCTGATTTCCCAAGGAAATCCTTAGATTTCGTGATGCCCTGGTGAAAAATGAGGGTTTGTACATTATATTTACTTGTCTTGAAATGAACTGCTACTGTGTCAGAGAGAGATTTCTAGGGAGCAGCCTCCTGTTCCCCCTGAGCCCAGGGAGAGCTGAGAGTGATTGTCAGGTAAGTGAATACTCCCTGGTTCAAACTTCCTCACGGGTAGCAGCTGATCCATTCCAGCACTCCTCGAGCTCTGTGACTGAACTCAATTCCATTAAGGTGCTTCTGCTTTTCACTCCTGCTGCACTGAACCGTTATCCAGTCGTGGCCTTGATTTAGATACATGCTCTCATTGAGAGACACGTTCTTTAGACGGAAATTGGAAAATCGCTAGATTTTTAGAAAGTAACTCAAAAAAACCCCCACACTTTTGTCACGGGTAAAATTAAAAGTATCAGGATGGAGGTGGCAAAGAAAAAGTCATATTTATTTCCAGTTTTCTCTGCTTCATAAATTTATGCACTGTGCTTTCCTTTCAAGTTCTGATTCTACCTTTGCAGGATCAGTAATTCCCAAAGGTGGAGTCATAATTGTCATCATTGTTGTTGTCATTATTAATGATGAATTATTCATCTGCATTCAAATGATGTTTCTCCTGTTTATTTCAGGAAGTACTTTAGAAAGTTTTTGCCTTCTATATCATGTCAAGATTCTTTAGTCTTTTGATTTACCCATGCTATGCTTAAAATTATTTTGTATGCACATCCTTATTCTCTCTAATGCATTAGTATCTTAAAGGATTGGATTGCATAGAGTTCATGCAATTCAAACTTGGCATAATTTTATTAGATAACAAACTACAATAACTGCAACAGTATGATGACTATTTGTAATTTTAATCTGTAATTATTTTGCTTTGGTTAAAACTTTGAACTGGTAACTTATTTTGATGCTCTAAGTACATTGGAAATGGGTTATAAGTGACAGTAAAATTGTAATGATACATAAAATAATCTTTCACAAATCATTGTATACTTGAGGAAGGAAAATTTTAAGTGTCCTGAAAACTTCATAACTGTAAGTTTTCTTTAAGACCTGCACTATGATTTAGTAGTAAAAATATTCATTGCTATTTGATTTTGAGGGATAAAGTTCGCTTAACCTTCTTCAAATGTGTCTTTCAAGCTGAAGATACAGTGCAGATGTGTGTGAGAATTTATTGTTTTAATAAGTAGCATACAAACAATTTCTTTTCCTTTTTTCCCCCATCCATTTCCTCTTGTAATTATTTTTTATTTAAATCAAGATCAAAAGGACAAAGCAGCTTGTGAAATGAATGTGTATGAGATAATGTCCTCTACTCTGTAGGTGATTTTATCCTTTTCCTCAGTGGTAAAAATTAATATCTTTATGGATGGGAAATAAAACCACTTAGAACCTAATTGTGTTTTTAAAGGATATTTGCTGTTACAATAGATCTTGTAGAACTGGGGAAGGGCTTCCCTGGAAACGTTCCAGGCCAGGTGGGATGGGGCTTGAGCAACCTGGTCTAGTGGAAGGTGTTCCTGCCTGTGGCAGGGGAGTTGGAGCTTGATGATCTTCAGGGTTCCTTCCAACCCAAACCACTCTGTGATTCTATTATTCCCTTCTAGTTTTTTTAAGAGCTTTAAAACAAAGAGAACTGGAAGTCTTAAATCACTTGCATAACATTGATCAAGTATTACACAAGATTCCTTATGATTCCACTTCAAGACTTTCTGGTTAAAAATGTAGGAGAAGGGAATCATAGCTTTTATGAAGACATCAGCATAAAGACCTTGATGAATTGGTTCAAGAATTTATATTACAAAATAAGCAAAACAAAGTTGTGAAAAAATCAGCCTGGTTTTAAATTGCATCTACTACCGAGGAGATTTTTATTGGAAATACATGAAGTTCAATCTTGTTAATTTATTTCAGGGAATAAGTCTTTACTAAAATGGTCCTATAGATTATATTTATTGCCTTTCTCGATAGTGTGATGAACAGTGGGATTTGTACCGACTACAGGAGAAACACAGCACAGCCTATCCAGTGCGATTTGATAGTTGTTGAGATTATTGTATTCTCATTTCATTTCTGATTTGGGAAAATACTTTTGACTGAAAAATCGGGTCGCAAAAAACAAGGAAGCTCTGAGGAAAAACAAACAAAGTATTTTACTTACCTGGAAAGCTGTTTTCACAAGTTTAGATAGTTCTATTTATTAGAAATATACCCTAACCAAGTATCTATTTGAACATTCTGTTTCCAAATTTATGGTCTCTCTCTAAAAGAAATGCGCAAGTGCAAATGCATTTGCCTGTCAGTTCTCAGGAGTTTACAATGTCAGTCACATCAAAATGCATTCCCTACAAATGGAATAGATTAATACAAAAACATTTTTCCCTTCTGGGATGGGCACTCTATTCTGATATTTCACAATAACATATTTGTAATTTCCCTCTGTGGTATTTTGTTACAGTTCTGTGATGGACCTAGTTTTGCTGTGTCTAAACCAGGCCCGTATTGAGGACATACTCCATCTTTCTCATTGCCAATTCATTTTTTATGTAATACAGCAGAATCCATATTATTCCACTTTGCTTATTGTGTGGACTTTAGTCCATAAATATTAGTATCACAAAGTAAATTTTAGGATAAAAAGAAGCAGATCTTGAATGTTGGTTTATGTTATTAGCACAGGGAAGTTATAGATTCGTACGGCCCTCAGAGGGGCCATAAATGGGTTAGATTATTTAGACAGTTATGACTGGGTAATGTGAATCCCACTGTAGCAGTTTGACTGAATTCTCACCATTGACATCATGTGCTGCTAAAATAATAAAGGCTCTAAAGTGCCATTCTAAAAGTTAATCTGCTTCCTCGTGGATGAAAATGCTGACACATTGTCTGTCCTACCAAAAAAAAAAAAGAATCAAAAAGTATTTAACTATTACTAATCTGTAGTAATCTGGAAAAGTGAAATGGAAAAACTATGGTTTCACTCAAATTAAAGAGGCTTTTTAAAGTTAATTTTTAATAAACAAATTGTAAAGACAGCACTTCGATTAAATCAACATCTGTCACCCCATTTGAACTCTTATTTAGTCCATCCAATAGTAGAAAACATAACTCAGTTCAATTGAATGAAATGTTTGCAGTGTTTGGATGGTTTTAAAATTGATTATTATCATTATTGGCAGACTTGCAGGATAAGACTGATGCAATTTGGTGAAGTTTGCTATAGCAGTTTTCACCTGTTCTGAGGTACTCTTCAGTACTACTGAAAATAGTCAGTCTTTTATTTAAATGCTTGAGGTGATACATTAGTCATGAGATTTGTTTTTCATTTAAAGGGGAAAATAACTTAGAGAAGTCGAACATTACATCACAATACTGAACTCCATTTCATATTTTTAAATGAAACAGCAGTTAAGAGTTGTATGATTTTTTAATATATCTGAGCTGCTGAAATTATATCTCCATTATCTATCTTCACTTGGGGTGAAGAGTTTAAACATATGTTTTATTCTAAAGTAGAAATTGTTTGGATTAAATGAGTCAAAGACAACACAAATTTCACTAAGAAGAGTAAAGATTTAAAATATTATTGGATGACATGGAAATATTTGGGTTTGTGTTTCCAAGAATATGGTACTGTTGCTTTCTGTGTATAAAAATACATCACAAAGGAAGAAATTCTTGTCTTTGCTGGTACCAGGTCCCGTCTTTTGTAAATCCCCAGATGTATGTGATAAATCAGATCAGCCAAGCCTTTTATGAGGAAAGTTTGCCATACAATGTGCATACCCCACAAGAGAGATTGTCCTGATTTTACTATGTTATGATACCTAACTGAAAATATAAGTTTTTTTCACATAGCATTCTGTGATCAACTAAAAAATTAGGTTAAAATCTGAAGTGCATTCTGCCAAGTACTGCTATACTACGTAAGCAAGCTTACACTTAAAAATTTTAACTGTATTGTTTGTCAAAACTGTTTTTCGGCGAGCTATATCGTTTTTCAGTGCATTTCTTTGTGAAACGCCAGAGAAGATGGAGGAGGGTACAGGAGATACAAATGGGTGCAATTTTTTTTAAGCTTTTATATTCTTCATTATTATGTACAAGTTGGAAATGTTTCAGTTCCAACCAGCCATACTATTTGTCTGTACATTTTTCAGGGTGTACAGAGGCAACTGTTGTTGATGGCAGAGGGAATGTCTCTGCTAATGAGCTGCTCATGTGTGTGCCAGATGTTGTCTATTTGCAGCAGCTGTAATGTTGGCGCAATAAGCACAGTTCAATAAAATTCAGTTTTATTGTAGAAGGAAGATTAATTTCCTAAGCTTTTAACAGATGTCTTAAATGGAACATTTTACTTGAACAGAAACATTGAGCACATAAACATGGGCCATAAAAGGGAACCCTAGTTCTTAAAACATTTCTGAAATTAGATTATAGTTTAAGTACAATGGTTTGTCTATTGATCTCTGAACACACATATCTAAAATAGTTGTCTTGGCCATATAAGTTGTCATCTAATCTATAAGAATAGAATCAAATGGCACACAATGGACAAAATGGTAGAGATACCTCAAATATTAGGAGTGTGCTCATTTTTCAAAATATTTTTGCTTCCAAAATTATTTTTTATGGTTCTGATACACACTGGGCCTGTTGCAGTCTCTTGCCAAACAGCCATAGACTTCAGTAAGGCTTGGCCTTTTATCAAGTGTCTTCTGTCAACAAACAGAAGAGTGAAGCAAAAAATTGTTTTATTTCCTTCCTTCCTTCCTTCCTTCCTTTATTTCCTTCCCTTTTTTTCCCCATTGAATGTAGTTTTTGACAGTTTGCCTCCTGCACACTACAAGGAGACAATGAACACTATACTTATGTGGATGCAGCAGTCAGAAACTAAACTCTCCATGCCTCAGGTTGCAATCACTGAATATGAAATCATGGAGCAGAGACTCAGGGAGTTCAAGGTGAGTGATCGCGCTGTGGGGATGAATGTCTTAACAGAAGAGCAGAACTCTAAGTTGGACCATGAATCTGCTGAAGCCTGTGGAATTTGAGTAAATAATGCCCATTTGGGTTTCAGGCCAGGGCTTCAGAAGATGGTGGTTGCTTGCTTATATTGATTCCTGAAGTTAAAGAATCTTAAATGGTGTTCATCATCGAATGCAATTTCATAAGATATTGAAAATGTTAAGGAAAAGTCCTTGTTTGTCCCCATGCTATATAAAATATTCCTTTGATGGTAGTTCTGGTAGTATAATATAGATTTAGGTAATTTCATTTTCCAGTGCTGACAGGAAAACAGTTCTGATTTGCAATATCCAGTACAGTCTTTATCAGATTGCGTGTCAAATTTACAAGTGGACAGAAATGTTGAACAAATTTTGCCATTGGGTGAAAACCCTCCCTGTAGCTCAATGTCTGATGGAGTTCTACTCTCAGAGAGATAATGAGTGTATTGTTTGATGCACATTTAGAAATAAAAAGCAGAATATAGGAAAAAAGCTAGATTAAATAAACTTGGGCTGAGAATTGCAAAGGTCTTGAGAAGTTATAAAAAACTTTATATCACAGAATCAGTTCTCTTAAGTTTTATTTTTCTCCATGTTCTGGTTCTTTTGAAAGTGTAATCACCAGGGCCATAGTAAATTCCTATCTCAAATTAATGAAATGTATGTAGATCACGTCTATTAACAAGTATAAATACCTCTGGTTATATTCTCAGTTCAACTAAAAAAAAATCTACTTCCTAGTTTACATGGGAAAAATAGTTAAAAATAATTCTGAATTGCTCAGTAAAGTGTGCCATTGCATGTTTTAGCAAAGGTGACCTCTGTCCTTCCTGTGTTTGTGAAACAAAGAGAATTACCTAGCACATGAATCAGGATTCCACTTGCTTCTTATTCATAGGCTCTACAAAGTTCTCTGCAGGAGCAGCAGAAAGGCCTGAACTATCTCAGCACAACTGTGGAAGACTTGTCCAGGAAAGCCCCCGCAGAGGTCAGTCAGAGTTACCGCTCGGAGGTCGAGGTGGTGCTTGGCCGCTGGAAGAAGCTCTCGGCACAGCTAGGGGAGCACTGCCAGAAGCTGGAGGAGCGCGTGAACAAACTCCAGCGATTCCAGGTTAACCAAACTTTCTCAGCCTCAGCTTATACGTGGTGGCTTGTTGCTGTGGGACTAGGACAGAATACATTTAGGGACTTGCAGAAATTAACACCAAAGTGAGATATCAAAACATTACAAAAAGTTTATTTAAATGTCTGCTTGATTTTGATGGGTACAAGATTTTACTTTGCATTCTGATTTTGTGGCTGTTTCTGCTTATGTTGTTTCATTAGCAAAAAGCTTTAATTTCAGTAAAAATTGAAAATTATGTTCCTCTACTTCCTTTTCTCAATGTAGCTGAAGCACTTATTTATGCATCTGAAGTACCATATTGACTTTAATGAATTCCCTTACATAATTAAAGTCATCTGTAATATAGTAGTGTCTTGGCAGCAGTTGCCAGAAAGCAGAAGTGTATTTCAGGTATTTACAATGGCAGCATTGGAACCTCACCTGGGTGTCTGTAGGGTTGTTTCTCCCTCTTTGCAGGGCTGTTTCTCGCTTTTTTCCTCTCCTCCTCTGTCTGGCATTTTTTTGCCCTTTCTTAACTACATTATCACTGAGCATCACCAGCTCCCCAAAGCATCAGCCACGTCCTGCAGTGGGTCCCCAGGAGGAAGATGGAACTGTCCGTGTCCAGCACAGGACAGCACCTGTCCTCTCCTCACAGATGCCACCCTACTCCCAAAACAGTGCCACATAAAAAAAAAAGCAAGGCATTTTGCTTAAGAAATTCAAACTTTTGTCTTTTCCCTCCCCTCTGTTTCCAATCTCCACCCCTGCCCCTCCACAAAGTTGAGAGGTTTGCCCCCTGCTCTTTAAAAGGTCCTGAACATCATGACCATGCTCTGTAGAACATGTGTTTTTAAAGCACTGTGAGCTGTTGCTGCACACAACTTTTAGCCCTTATATTTATTGCTGAAATCCCTCTGGTACACCTCTAATATAAAAGTCATTGTCTTTTCAGCTTGTTGAATGACTTCCCATCCAGATTATTGTTTTAGCTGTTGTAATTTATGGAATGCGTCAGTATGGGACATGATGAAATCAGTGTTCATAAACAAAATGCCTTTGCAATCTGATTGAAAATGCAGATCATACATTTGATCTTCATTGGTAGCTGGAGACTAATCTCTTTTTAAGTAAATCCCACCAGGTCTATATTTTACCACATTAATGAACAATACTTAAAGTATTCTTGTAAAGGTATTAAAGTTTCATCATGAAATATGGCTCTGAACTATTTTTGCTGTTGGATAATGGAATGCACAGTAGATATTTCAACAGTGTTTTGGTAATTGCCATTCTGAAGTATACTGATAATTTCTGTATGATTAATTTTATTAATTCAGTTCATCTTCCATGGTAGTCTGTTGTTTTTAAATATCAGTCACATTAGGGAAATGTTCCCCTTGGTTACCTATCTCATAATAGTTACTAAGGCATATTTTAGGACACAGTCTTTATTCTAACATCCTTTTTTGTGCTTTAATTCAGCTTTGCATTCAGCATGTAATATCAATATGTATTTCATTGGTGGTGAAAATAGTTTGATGAAAAAATGCTTTATAATTTACTTTTCAAATTTTTGCTGTATATATTTTTATCTTAATGTATGTAATTGTTTACCTAAGATGGCATTTGAAGGTAATTTTAAGTGGTATAGTCTCATTCAACTTTTAAAGTTCTTAGATTACCTATGTAATGTTGCCTGGACTGGTAGTGTTCCTTCTTTTCAAGTATTTGATGTTCAGATTTTTTTATTAACTGCAAGAGTTAAAGACAGACTATGGAAATAACATTACTATTCTAGTGCTAGAAACAGTAACTGGGAGACTCTGAAATGACTCATTGAGTCATTATATGATTTTAGTTTGTGAAGTGAATCTCAGTTACTTTTTTTTTTCCATTCTGAATAGTAAGGGTATTTTTCTGTGTTGTGTTCTGGTAGAAAAATAGGCACTAGAGCATATAACTTCCAAAAGGAGTCTGAAGTTTAAATGGAAACAGAGAAGATTTGATAGGTGAGCCTGAATTAAATGCCAAGAGTGAGTAATCTGAAGCCATAGAAGGAACCAATGAACAAGCATGCAGTATCCAAATACAAATGATATCTAGAAGGCATAAATTTGAGAGCCATAAAGTTGTCTGCTCGTAGACATTTAAACTTGGTCAGAAATGGTCAAAGTGCAGGTTAAAGTGTTGATGACAGTCCCAGATAAAATTGGTTTTGCTTGTTTGCTGTGTTTGTATTTTCAGTCAGTTCAATAATCTTGAAATTACATTGCAATGAGTTTTAGTTGTAGTGTCAGGATGAATTACACTCTTGCCAGTCAGCTTTTGTGTGATGCCATGAAATGCCTTTTTAATACACAGAATGACACTAAAACACTCAAGAAGTGGATGGCTGAAGTGGATGTTTTTCTGAAGGAAGAGTGGCCTGCCCTTGGAGACTCAGAAGCACTGGAAAAGCAACTTGAGCAATGTACAGTGAGTATTACCTGCTGGCTTGGCAGCCATTCAGTTCCTCTCTATGGGCTGAGCTTGTACAGAAGCTGCACAAATGATTACTGTTCCTAAAAACAAATTCATCTTGTAAGGGGATTGCTTTTGCAGTGTATTTGAACCTTTTGCATGTCCTAGGTTTGAAGGGAAATTCAGTCAAAAATATGGCAACATTAATATCAGAAGGAGGCACACAGAGACAGTATTGTTATGTGTTTACAGCAGGAGCAAAATATCAAATACAGGAAATAATATGTAACTAGCCTCTTGTTTATTTACTTTGTTGAATTTGCAAATATTGATTTTTTTTTTTTGATCTGTATAATCTGTGCTAAAAGATCTTTTTCTGTATCTGTTACCTGATGTAGAAACTTTTCTGACTGTACCAAAAGAACTTGCAGGTATTGTGAGTTATATCCATTCTTTTTTTCACTAAACTTAAAAGTTCCAGGATGTTATCCCAGCAGAGTTTTAAAACATCATGAAGTATTGGTACTTCTATCACAGAGTTTACAAATTCTTCTTCCTGTCCCAACAGAGTGTGTAAGTGCAGTGAATCTTGTAATCCATGATGGTCCCTGTCTGTATGTTCAGTGGAATTTATAAGTTCTGTAAATGTTCTGGCAGGATGTGTAAATATTATGAAACATACACAGTGATCCTTCAGAACTGCAAGTTTCTCATACTTTCTCTTGGCCATTATTTAAATAAGAATTATCATTCGTTTTCACCATTATAATGGAATGTTCTTTCAGAAATGTGAATAAAAGATCTGAGTATTTCTCCTGTTTTCATCCAACAGCAGGAAAGCATTTTAAGGGCTGTAATATGTGTAATATAACATTATATATCTTTATAGTACATTCATAACATTTTAAAATGACATAATTTTATTTGGTATAGGATAGCTTTCCACATTACAGCTGCTCATTCCTTATTTCTCTTAATAGATAAATCTGTTGATTGTGCTCATTTGACTGGAGACCTGGAGCCCAGACAACTCAGAATCTCGCATAGACACATTTTCATAGGGGTGCCTTATCTGAAACTTTGTGTCAATGCTGCTTGCCTAATCTTCTGCTATTCCTTTAGGCTTTAGTAAATGATATCCAGACAATCCAGCCCAGTTTGAACAGTGTTAATGAGATTGGGAAGAAAATGAAGAGTGAAGCAGAGCCGGAATTTGCTTCCAGAATAGAGTCAGAGCTAAAGGATCTCAATGCTCAGTGGGACCACATTTGCCAACAGGTACTAAGTCTCCTGCTGTGACTGGTTCTTTTTAACTTAATCATCAGGGTTCTCACTGGCAGAATTTGTCCTTCTATACATATGCAGTAGACACGAAACTGAATTTAGACATGTTAATTAAACTAATATTTTACAGACTGTAATTTAGCCTGTAGCAGTATATGTAAAGTATTTATATTATAAAACAATATCTTACTATTTTTTTTCCAAAGTTTTATACTAATATATTAGATCTAACAACAGTGTAATTTATGGCTCCTGCAAAACTAGATTTCTGAAGGTGTTGTTGAGGACTTTGCCAAAACAATCAAGTTCTGTATTTAGTTTTATGTTTTCTTCTACATTGTTGTAATCACATGTCATTGCTTTGGATGAAAAAAGACATTAAAGCAGTGAAGGGTTCATAATTCAATAACTCGGAATTAAGAGTACATGCACATATGCATGTGTATAAATCTAGCAGTCACGTGGATTTGAGAGAATGGGACATAACAGGAAAGGACAGCTCTTTTAATTAAAGATATTATTAATAAATAATTTTACAGAGTAAGAAAACTAAAATTACTATTATTTCACTGATGGCATTTGGATTCTTATTCTTTATGACAGTTCAAATAGAAGTTTTTTTCATGTTGTATTACCTTTAAATTTTTCCTACTTGCCCTTTCTCTTGTCTACCTTTTTAATGTATATTTGCACAACAGTAAAACTGTTACCATTTAATGTGGTATAATATTTTCTACAATTTTTTTTATTCACTTGTGGAAAAGAGTCTCTCTATATTTTTCTAATAAACATATTATAAAAAAGTTGACCTTTGAAATCTGTAAGACATATATTGATTCATTTTGTAATCTTTCCCCTTTCACTACCATAGAGTATTTAATTACTCTTTTTTTGTGATATTAATAAGCTGGATACCTTTGCACTTCTGTCACAGAAATTTCAAGTATTGCCTTACAAGTATCAGTTTTCTTCTGACTTCCCTGAAAATCTGCCTGTAAAAATTTCATTCAATACAAGGCACAAATTATTGCCTCTCAGAGGGCATTTCTAAAACAACTTCTTCGGTAATAGCTATTAAAAGACATGAGCAGTAAATGCAAAAATCTATTTGCTCTGTGGAGGTTTCTGGAAAAGATTTGGAAAAGTCAACTTGGGCTGATATACATGGAGCTAACATGACTGTGAGAGCTGGCAATTGACAATGGTCATTGACAATTCAGATGCTCTTTTCAGATGATAGGAGATTGCCTTTTCTTCTGGTTCTGAGCTGGGGAAGAGACAATTTTGCAGAGCCACATACAATTCTGCTTTTATACTCACTGATTATTGCTCTGTTTTGTTCTGTAAAACAACATTTATGTAGAACAGCATTTATGTTTAACAGCCAGTCCTCAAGGATGAGTAATGAACCAATAAATGTCAGAAATTAAGACCAAATAGTAAGAAAATTCCTCCTGCTACTGCTGAAAATAATGTTTACTGAAGCAGCACCACAGAGCAGGATATTGGAGCAATAAGCTTTGGAAGCCCAACTCTGAGAAATGGCACCAGTACAACTCAGTGTTTTTGTTGCGATCTTCTAAATACTGTCGAAAGATGGTAAATGGATCAATCAGGGACAACTTTGTTAGGTTAATGCACAATGAATAGAATCAGAGAATGGTTGGGATGGAGGTGATCTAAAATATTGTCTAGTTCTATACATGAGCTATGTAACACAGTTATATAACCCCCACTTAGTGACTGGCAAATAATTTCACTACTGTTCTTCCCTTTGAGATAATTAGTTTCTTCCAGTAGGAGACTGAGTTTTTTTCCTTACCTATTTTTAGGATATTCACCTTTCTAAGACATTCATTAGTAACTTCTTAAATAGAAGAATGATATGCATATTGCTTTATTCTAAGTTGCATTTGAACTAGTTAGGAGGTCATCTGATTTTATCACTCAAGAGCCTTTGGTTTCATCCTTGGATGCGCTTTCGCAGTCTCCTGTGGTTATTCTTTTTACATCTCACAGAAGATAATCCCTGGGAGATGTTTTTTTTCCCCAGATTTGTTTTCTGATTACATCAGCATATGGTGTAGATTCTCATTCTAGAATCATGACAAACTCATTCTGCACAGCCATGATTTCCTAAAAAAAGGATGGATACAAATGTAGTACTTTTTTGATTGTCTGTTATTAATATCTATCTAATTACTTGTTAACATCTGCCTAATTACAGCAATGGTATTAATATAGGATTTAATTTGATTCTTTTCAGGCTAAAACATTGACAAGTTTGTACAGTAGCTTTGCTTCAAGTACCATGTAATCTTTTCTTTCTTAAAGGCCTATGCTAAGAAGGCTGCATTAAAAGGTGGTTTGGATAAGACTGTGAGCCTCAGAAAGGATTTGTCAGAGATGCATGAGTGGATAACACAAGCTGAGGAAGAATATCTGGAAAGAGATTTTGAGTATAAAACACCTGATGAGTTACAGAAAGCTGTTGAGGAACTGAAGGTAAAAGATGAACTAATTCCTTGAGTTGTGTTCAAAGTTCTTTTTGAAGCTCTCATTGTAAAGAAAGTCTACTCTTTCTTTTGGGAAAGTGCCTTTTCAGATCTACTTGCCTAAAGTTAAACATAGTAGATGATTTGAAGTAATTTCTATTTGAAATATTCTAGAAATTATTTGATATTCCACAACACCACATTGCTTTTTTTCCTCTTTGTTTTATTGGATACTTGATTTGGATGTTTCTTCAACATTCTTAAACTTAAGGAATTATTCCTAAAAATTGGGTGTTAACAGTAGTAGAGTGAAATCAGTTTTATGTTTTCTCTTTGCATTAGAGTTAGCAGAAAAAAAATAGGACTTTAGGATGCTTGTTGGTGTGTGCTGTGTATGAATATTATGTATTTAATATAGAAATATAGGAACAGCACATTTTGCTCTCAAGAATGTTTCCTTCCTGTAGGATGAACATCGCCTTTGGACAAAAACACTAATTTGTGCTACATGCTTGAATACACTTTTGCAAAGCCACTGGATATGGGTTTAATTCTTATTTCAAAGGTGAATTGTTCGCTTTGTGCTATTCAGGAAGCCAGATTGTAACCTGGTTGTCATTATATATTTAGCTATAATAATCTATCCAACACTTGGTTGTCAAACTCTTCATTTTCCACAGGTTTTTCCACTCTTTGAGAGTTTCAGGTCATGCAGCTGATGATCTCTTTATTTACTGACACAAATAATTTACTGCCAGTCAGAATACACATAATATATGGAAATTTATGGAACAACTTAATTGTAAAAGAGACAAATATTAAGAGTAAATATCTGTGCTAAAGACACTGGTTTTTTTAGTAACTAAATAGCAAAATTCAATTTTATACATTGCACTGCATAATAAAAGAGGTAAAGTGTACATTTTTAGGTACAATCACCATTTTGTATTCCTAATAGATATTCTGTACCCAGATGAAGTACAGCCATGTTCAGACTGTGACACCTTGACCTGTGCAAATAACCAGATCATTTGTCATGCGTCCCTTCACCTGCTCTTGCATCCCTTCACCTGCTCTTGATCCTTTTCCCAAAGGATTGCAGCCACCTCTCCTGTCACACAACAATGAAAATATGGACCAGAATTCCATGTTCATGCTGCAGACCATTTCTTCCCACAGCTAGAGAAGAGGAAAGTCAAGAGGAACCTAGTAAACTTCCTCTAGCAATGGCAGCCTGATCACAATTATTCTGGTTCATGATCTTCCTCAGACTCAGAGAGAAAAAAAAGCTGTCAGGAATATAGTTTTGGTTTGATGTTTTTTGGGCAGGGAGTTCTCATTGTAAATTCCTGTGAAGGCCTATGGGCACTGATGGCACTTTGTATAACATCCTTGTGATTCCAGTTGTGATATGATTCCAGTCATAGACACCAGGAAGCACTCACAGGACACAGTACTAGGTATGAACATCTTCATCATGAGACCACAAAACAAGGGAGGGAATAGAAAAAGTGTGGAATATACAATAGAGAAAATTTTTCTGACTTTCTCTTCAAATGCAGGTTAATGACAGTGACAAGGAGAGAAAAGGAATTCAGAAAATTTTTTTTCTGCCTTGTGTGTGATTTTACCTTTAAATCTGGGTACATGAATTTGTAACACAACAGTTTTTTGGTTTTGTTTCTTTTTTTTTTTNTTGTGATTTGTGGTTCATGAGTTATGATGCTAAAGGTGTTTGGAGCATTTCTTGGGGAAAAAAAGTACCGAAATGTTCAATTAGTCTGAGAGCTCCAGAACTAGATGGTTGTTAGATGCTAAATTGTAGTGAGTATTGTATACTGGCAACAAAATGAAACAGAAGTTTTTTGGATGCATTCAAGATTATGTCAGAATGTGAGGGAATTAAATGTCTCCTGTTGTATTTTCTTTCGTTGTAGTGTTGTTTAGGTTTTTTTCTCCCTCTAGAATTCTGTCAAAGAATTCTGATAGTTATTAGAGATAAGTTTCCTACTTAAACCAGGACTACAGCTTCTCTTTTTCTTCTTTCCAGAGAGCAAAGGAGGAAGCCCTGCAGAAAGAAGTGAAAGTGAAGCTTATTACAGATTCTGTGAATAATTTTATAGCAAAGGCTCCACCAGCAGCTCATGAGGCTTTGAAAAAGGAGCTCGATGTTCTAATTACCAGCTACCAGCAACTCTGCAGCAGACTGAATGGAAAGTGGAAGACTTTGGAGGTTTGATATCTCGTCAGTTGTTGTATTTATAGCCCTTGTAACTGCAAGAAGGGAGGTGGAGAGCACAGCTATTTTATCGTATGGGATTGTGGGTAGCCCAAGGCTGCCCTCAGTTCATGAGCCACACACCAAATACCCCGGGTTATGAGCCACACACAGAGTCATTTTGAGAATCACATCTGCTGGAGAGTCGTGTTCCAAGAGAAGACTGAGACGTGGCTCTCAGGTCAGAGACAGCAGTGGCTGCTCAAGGTTCCTATCCCTCCTGAGATCAAGCCAGGAGTCTGGCTTTGTAGCAGCCCTGTGATATGACCAGCCATCTTCATCAGCTCCTCCAGGCTGCTCTCTTCCATGGCTGAGG
Organism: Pomatostomus ruficeps; assembly: GCA_013400735.1. NCBI lineage: Eukaryota > Metazoa > Chordata > Aves > Passeriformes > Timaliidae > Pomatostomus > Pomatostomus ruficeps. Next base: position 26,134 of record VYZT01048346.1, read on the forward strand.
ATTTGATTGAATGGCCCTGGAGCTGGTCCGGTGGTGTTATCTCAGCATGGGAATAGCCTTTGATCTGCTGGAAAACTGAATATTTCTCATGCATTTCGAGCTGACCGTGCCATTTTGGCCAACTCCATTGCAGATTCTTGCCATGGGACTGCTTTTATATTACACAGCAGTCACAGTGAATTAGGTGTGGTTTTTTGTTGTGAATTTTGCAAGAGCTAAATTTTGTTCATGAATAATTTGGAAGAGCTAACCTCATACAGGACAATGATATACCAGAGTAAAATTTACCTTGTCTAAATTTCACTGTGGAAAATCAGGTGTGTAGTTTTAACTGGTAATCTATAATTTCCCTGATCATTGTTGCATGTTAATATCCCTCTATAACCCTGATTTGATGAGAGCAAAGTTAGGTGTGATGAATTGCACTCTGAGAAGCTTGATCTGCCAAGGACGAAATGCATTTCAATAACATTATTTTAACTTCTACTAACAAAAAAAAAAAGGAACAAAAAACGATTATTTATGGAGAGTTTAAATGTTTTGTTTGTGTATAAAGTGCCATTTTTATCTGCTTATTTAAGAATCTTCAGGCACTGTATAAAAAAATATTAGACAATAATTTAATTTCAGGAGAATGAGAACATTTTACAACATTAGATTTAGTACTCTAGTACTTAAAAGGTCTATAAATTGCACTAAATGTGGTTAGAATTAATTTCCATAGAGATTTCAGTCTGAATTCTTAAAAGCTGGTGTTTCATGAACCTGTGATTTAAGCAATTAATATGTAGAATAGATAAGGAATCTAACTTAATTTTATAATAAAAACATGAATCTCTAACCTACGTCTTTAAAAATTCTGCTCATTTTTATATTTCTATAAGCAAACTTTTCAGAAAGCATATAAAGTGGATAACACATGAAAATGAAGATTCAAGTTGTGTTTTGCAGAAGTGCTCACTTTTTCATGTTATTTTCTGTGGTTTTGCTCGGTTTAATCAAAATGATGGTTTTCTTGTGTTTTATATTTATTTGGATCATATGACCACTAGGACATAAAAATCAACTATATGGTCCCATAAGCTTCAGGTACCAACCATGTTGCTTTGGGGATGAGGCATGAATGTTTTCAGTATTTTAATGAGTGAAAATTTTCTGTGAGATTTTCAATCTAAAGAAACCTTTTCTTCATCAGGAGGTATGGGCATGTTGGCGTGAGTTATTGTCATATTTGGATGCAGAAAATAAATGGTTGAATGAGATCGAACTGAAACTCAAGGCAACTGAAAATATCCAGGGAGGTGCAGAAGAGATTTCTGAGTCTTTAGATGTAAGTGCTAACTTAAATAATACCAAACCACATGTATTGATAAATTTTAAATTTCATGTCATTCTAAAAAAACCTATGAATTAACTTTACACATGAACAAGGTGCAGAATATTTGGAAATTCCTAAGTTCTCACTAGATTCAACAAATGAGTTATTGAACTCAGATCCACCTAAATCAAATCATTAAATGTGTCATTCCTGGTGTCATAGACAATTTTGGTAACAATAAAATAACCATGCTTAAAAAAAAAAACTTGCTTCAGCCAGTCAAAACAATGTTGAAGGCTTCATAGAAGGCAAGTTTTCATCATACGACTGCAACTTTGTTTGTTATTTTTTAATTTTCATTCATGGAGCCTCACAAACTTTTAGAAATTAAATTAATGCTTTTAGTGCATCAAAATACAAAATATGGCATTGATACTCCATTTTTGCTGTTGAATTTCATCCATTTAGATATTCAAGCAAGTTTATTATATTGAAGTGCAAGTACTCTCACTGAACTCATTAGTCCACATTTTTAAAATCAAGCAGTAAATTTCTTGCTTTTTGAAAAATCTTTGTGCTCGGTAATGAGTAGTACAGAACATTAGTTGTCAAGGCATGGAACATAAGTATTTCATCTTTTTTTCTCTATTTTTATTGTATATGAAATGCGAAATTTCTCTCTTATATTTTTAAGGCAAATAGGGATTGCTCTGTAGAATCTTATTTGCAAAAAGGAAAATAAACTATTCTTTTTTGACGTTTTTCAGTCTTTGGAGCGTCTAATGAGACATCCAGAAGATAATCGCAATCAGATTCGGGAACTGGCTCAGACTTTGACAGATGGTGGAATCTTGGATGAACTGATCAACGAGAAGCTTGAGAAGTTCAATACTCGGTGGGAAGAACTTCAGCAGGAGGTATCTTTAATGGTCCTCCCATTAAGAAAAGGGCAGTCTAGTGCCATTTAAAAAATAAGAAAAGTTATTTTGTTGGTACAGTTCCTCAACAGGTCACAAACAAAATGTTACATTGGAAGTGGTTTCGTGGGTGTGGTGGGCTAACTCTGGTAGGTAACAAAGCACCACACGCCTCCACATCTCCTGGTACTTTGGCAGAGGTTATAGAAAAGACAAAAGTGAGAAAACTCATGGATTGAGATTGATTAATGACAATTTAGTAAGTGAAAGAGAAAAAAGCTAAAAACAAGTAATGCAGAAGAAATTACTCCAGGAGATTAATGCTCAACCAGTCCCTGTGCAATGACAATTTTGGAAACCCTTTCCCCCACCTCTTTTTATTGTTGAGCATGACCCTGCTCATGTGGTGGCAGCTGACCTGTGGTGCTCAGGTCAGCTGTCCTGGCTGTCCTTTCAAAGCCCCTTGCCCACCCCCAGTCCGCTGGCTGGGAGGGGCAGGGTGAGAAAGAGAAGCCCTGGGCACTGTGGAAGCCCTGCTCAGCAATGGATAAAACATCCCTGTGTTATCAACACTCTTGTGGCCAGCAATCCAAACCACTGAACCATACAGGCTGCTGTGAAGAAAATTAACTCAGTCCCAGCCAAAACGGGTAAAATAGGTAACCCCAAAATTTCAAAACTGAAGTGACCATCTAGTGGATTTAATCTTTAATTGCATTTTTAGGATGCTTTCTCTGACAAAACTCTTAGTGAGATGGGAATTATTTTCAAAATTAAATGTGAATAATATCTCTTACAGATATATTTTTTTATTAAACAATAAATAAGTCTATTTATATCAATGAAAGATTTAAGAAGATGCTTCAGTATAGAAACACAAGGAGAGCTAAATCTAGTGAGACACTATAAATATCAGGAAGATACCAGTTCAGTACTTGGTGAAGATCAGAAAGAATTATTAGGGGAAAACCTAACAAAGGATGTAGACACCCCCTTTATGACTGTAACCAGAACATGCTCAAAGATGAGCTACAAAAGCTGTCGGATATTACTTGGTTACAATGATGTCAGTGATGCACAAGTGCAGATTTTTGGAAAACAGCTGTATTAGAGGGATGGCAATCTTCCATGACAAATAAAAAAGTTTGCTTCTTTTGTGGTGCTTGAAATATACTTGTTCTTTGAAAACAGTGGAAGTAAAAACACTACAGTAGAAATTAAGGGATGGTCCTCAGCTGTTCTGAGAATAAACTTGAAGGATGGGCAGGGAAAGAGTCTGGTGCAGTGCAGTCATTCGCATAATTCTGTGTAGCTGGACATTATAATAGCAAATAATTAAGTATAAATTTCTGTATACATTCACTTTTTTTAGCCCTTTTTTTTTAAAAAAAAATCTCACTTCTGTTTGAAAGCAGATACACTCTCTGGAATTCTTCATCTTGGTATTTGTTAGTTTTTTACTAACTTGGAGTAGAAAGCTAGGAATGTACAGAAAGCTTCCAGGGTGTGAGAATGAGATTCTCAAATCGTTTTTTGAGTGGTAGTTGAATACTCTTCAGTTATCGCTAATAGATATTAGATAAAAAGTCATAAAAGCTGCAGGGATTTAGTGTGAAAAGTATATCATGAAGATGTCTGAAATTCTGGAAATAATTTGGATGGGTATATAGGCAAAATATATTAGAAATTTATTCACTGCTCTCCAATTTCTTTCAAAGATAGACAAAAAATGGGGGGGGGGGCTTCTTTAAAAGCTTCTTTGAATGCTTGATCAGATATTGAGTAGTTAAATAATAATGATGAGATCTGACTCTGAAGTGAAAAAACATGCTTTTCTTTTTTTCATAGATTCCTGATACTAAGTTTTCTGTGCTGTTTGTGTAGTCTCTTGAAAACCAAGCAGCATTCTCCTTGTATAAAAATATATTGCAGGCACATAACACAAATCAGCTCATGTTCAAGGTCACTTCTTCAGACAGGCTAATTGACAATCCTAAAGTGGTGAAGTTATTTGTTTTTATTTGAATAATTGTGCCAGTAATTACCAAGACAATAAGCTCGTGTGGGCAGAAACTGATATGTGAAATATTTATTCACTTCTAATAGAGCAACCAAACCAACCCACTTCCATATGAATGATGCTGCAAGACAATGCAGCTTTGCTACGGAGCTAGAGATTCATTTTTAAAGGCAGATAATGGCTTTATGTTTGTGTGCCTTATCTTCTTTAGTTGACAGCGACTGAGTGTGTTCAGTTTGCTTTTGAACATTTGGGGCTGACTGATAAGCAAGGTATACCCTATCCTTACTTTTCAAGGACTGATCACTTATAACTCTGTATACTGGATTTAAGAAAAACTGAAGAATTTGAAGCTAATATTGCAAGCAACTATCATCCCTTGTAATGCTGGAAGTGATTTACATCCTGTCCAGCAAACTTCAGAAATGTCAATCGGATATTCTCGAGACTATGCTTGCAAAAAACTGCAAAACATTATTGTTCACATGGGCTTTACACTAGATTCAATTGTTGTTATTGGGTCCTGTCTCTTAATTCCTTTTAGGACTCCCCTGAAGATTACCTTTGGTTTCTTTCAAAGAGCACACATTCATCATTTGACACAATTTTTCTGTTTTGCTCTCCTCTCCAGAGGAGAAAGAATATTTCACGCCCCATCTCCACATGATTGCTTTGAAGGCTGCTAAGAGGGCTGCTTTTACAACTTCTGAGGCATTATCTGCCTGCAGTGATAACTTAAAGAGATAGAAAAGTCTTCCTTGGCACAGTTTGCAGTTTTGGAATTCAGTTGATTGAAGATTAATATCACTTAATGGATGGGAGGTCAAATATTTGTAGCCATTTACTTGAACACCACACTGTGTAATATTACTAGAACTTGCAGAATAAATAGTTCTAGGTTGAAGGACATTAAAAATTCATCGGACCAAAAATAATGTTTTGAATTTTAAAAAATGCGTTTCTAATTTAAGTCTAAACACAAACATTAATCCACTCTGAGATTAAGCAGAGATTAACATTTGGAATTCGATGCGAGGGGTACAGAGGAGTTGTCATTTATCTCAGTCACAACCATTATAACACCAGGAGCCAGGTTAAATTTTGGAGTAATTTAAACCAGTCAGGAAGGAATTTTAAAGTTTGGTAACTTTTTAACTTTGCCTGTGGCAACATTTCTTAATAATACAAGAGTATAACTGAGCCAAAAAAAAAAAAAACAACCCAACAAGCTAAGATTTCTGCTTTTCTTAAAAGACCCTTTTTCACAAGCTTAGTTCATAAGCTAATTAATGAAATTAGTTCTGAATTTTAAATAAATATACCCTGTAGTAGAAGTTCTATAATTTTCAAAAGATTTTGTTCTGTTATTCTCCCACAGCCCAACTACTGAGTACTGCCTCAACAGCACTATTTGGTTTTAACTGTAAAATGCTAACCAACATCTTAATAACTGCGTGTGTGACTGATGACATTAAATCGATGAAATGTATTATTTAAGCAAAAAGTGGCAATATCTATAAACACAGCTTTATAACATTGAACATCAAAGAATTAACTATGGTCCTTCCCTTAATATTGCATTTTATATAGGTAATATGCAATATTGCTATTTTCTGCTTTTACCAGTGACCTTTGGCAAACTGTGAACAGGTTTATGCAGGACATCACATCGTAAAAAGTGTTATGTTTATCATAAAACCCTGTAGAGACTTTAATTGGAAATTTATTCCATAAATATTTTTTTCCTTTCTCTTCATTCTGATAGTGCCTAACAGCAGACTTTTTTTCTTTGAATTGGTTTTCCTTGACAGCTGTCAACATTTTGCTGGCTCCGAAATAATTAAACAGTTGGTTATTTTCCTGAGATTTTCTATTTACCAATTAACTGTCAGCCACTTCTCTTTAGAGACCTAACGCTTTCAGCTTTATTGATTATGATCTGATAGCAAAGCTGGAGCTTCTTGTTATGTTCTCAGATCCATTTACACGCTGCAGTTAAGCCAACTATTTTTGTCCACAATGGAACACAAAACCCATAATATTTCAGGAAACAAATAAACAAATGCACCACCCAGAACATAATAAATTAACATATTTTTCTATCATAGATATTTAAAATTTCAGCTCTGAACTCTCACATGCCTTTAAAAAATAGGCCCATATAGATTTTCACATGGACAGACATGAGGTGTAAAGACGAATTTGAAACGCAGGTTCACAGATGCAGGTGTGTAGTAGGACTACTCCTTTTGGGAAAGCATTCTAATGCTGATGTCCAACAACAACTCATTTCTGCTGAAGGAGAAGGTGCCTTCTCAATATGGTGATATTCTCCTTGATTGAATTAATTAAATATTCTGCAATGCCAGTGGCAGTACCAGGGTCCTACTTAGAGAAAAAGATTAGATTTTTGAATCAACTGTTGTATACTGGAGAAATATGTTACATTGCATGAGTGTATCATACCTTTTGTAAGATTATTGTAAAGATTTTCATTCCATTTGTTGTGGGAATCAACAGGCTCAGCTATGGGATTGACTTCAGGTGAACATGCAGGACAGAGTCAATTTCCAGTAAGCAATACAGACAAAAAAAATTCAAGTAGCACCCCCTTATATCTGAGAAAATCACCATAACTCTGAAAGTACTATTTCCCAACATTTGGCTGTGTGTCTTCTCCCACTGCCTAAATAATTCCTCTCTTGTACCAAAGCATTCACATCTTGGTCTGATACCATCCATTCATTCATTTAAACTGTTCACAGCTTTGGGAAATGATGTACTTTCAGTTCACTTGGAAGAGGCAAAATGTCACACAGGTTCTCAGGCTGTAATCAGATTCTCTCTGAGGGCAACGAAAAAGGAATTTTTTGTCTTTCTGTGTGTGTTGTGTGCTCATAAAGACATCACAAGCGTGAATATGTATTTATCTGACTTTATATTTGCTTGAAATACAAATGTAAAAATTCAGTCACACTCAGGCAAGGATTTGTTGTAATTTTTTCTTAAGCTTGTCTGCTATAATATTTGATCAAGGAGTTTGGGAATCTTTTCATTTTTTCCAGTTGTATTCTAAAATGGGATTTTGATATACGTAGTTTCTGATGATATCAGCACAAAGATGACAATTTTTCAATCACCATTTATTTTTTATAGAATTTTAAGACTTTGGGAGCTTGCATGCATTCTGCTACTTCATTGCATGCACGCGGTCTGCTTCTAAGGCTGGCAGCAAATGTGTCTGTACTTAAACAAGTCCCTAGTTCAAACAGTGGTTAGTATGGGACAGCATTTAACAGAGGTTCAAAGCTTCAGGTGTTGCTCTAAAACCAGTTTTTCAGATAAGCAGAACACCAAATTTGTGTCCAGTGTATTGAATTCTCCAGGAAGTGCAGACACTTGTTTGGATGACTCATAAGAGTGGAACTTTATCAGTGGGGTATTTTACATGGTGAGCTCTTCTGCCCACACGGCCACTGCAGCCCTCAGGAGGAGTGGGTCCCGCACGTCTGTTAGCCCTACACTTAACCCCAGAGATCAGCAAAGGCCGGGAGGTTCTCCTGTGGCTCTCCCATGCTCCCAGGAGGGTGACCTTACCCATTAGATGAAGAAAGCCACTTATCCTGTTTCTGATCTGATGTGTGTTTCAGTCTACCCGGTAGTGACGCAAAGGGATTGATAGAGAGTTCATATCTTAGCCAGGCTTACAAATCATCTGCAAGGTGCCAAGGTAAATGGAAGCTGTGGGGTTTAAATTCAGGTGTAGTTTTTAAACTCACTGCTTTGAACAGGCTGGAAAGATTTTTATGTTAAAATCTCAAATCAGATGAAGTTATAAGTCATTTAAGTAGCAAGCCTTAGTACTGTAGTAGGGTAATAATACCTCGATGGTTTAGGAGCTCCCATTAACACTGACAGCATGAGTCTGATATGTAAAGCTGCTCAGTTCCACAGAAGGTTCCTGGAACTGGCAGTGATACAAGATTATCTGATCAGTTCTGAAATAGCACAAAGCAGCTTACAAAAACAAATATAGAAAATACTGGTTGGATCCCTATCCTTTAACTAAGTCAAACAGTTAGCAGGAATGCTCACAAGAAATAATCTTTTTCATTTGTTATATGTGAAGCTCTGTAAGAATCTGAGCTTCATGAAGAAGGTACAGATATATCAAATATTCTCACTGAATTGCTGAGAGATATTTTTGTTCAAGGCCAGAGTGTTGTAATGGATATGAAATCAAATTAAAGTATAGCTGGCTTACCAGAGAGAAAAAGTGTGATTTGACTTGAAAAATGGCAGGATACCTAGCAATGTTATTTAGAGGGTGCTTGCTTTCACCTTTGATTCATATCAAAGAAAGTTAGTCACCTTATTCTGTGGTCAGCAATATGGCTGGGCTTGTACACAGGAAAACCGTGTTGCATTTGAAGTTGTTGGTAATTATTGTGTGCTTTGTATAAAGCAGAAACTCTGCTAGGCAGGAGCTGGGGTCGAGTCTGTAGGCAGACATAATGACAGATGGAAGAATGTAGCAGGTTATTTATTATCTGATAAATGCCTTATTAAAGTGTTGAAAATAATATTTAAAGCTGACTCATTTATGTGAAGTGTTTAATATATGTGTTTTCTAAGGACAACTTGGATGGAGAATTTATTGTTCTGATTTGTTAAACCATAATCTGAGCTCCTTTGAAAGGAAAACATCCTTCTCCAAAAAAGGATAGTGTAAAAAGCCATGGTGGCACTGCTGGGGGTGTAGAAGCAAGATTCAACTTTTTAAATTTTTTTGCCCACAGGAGGAAAAAAGTAGGCATTGCCTCTTCCAAACAGCTATTTATGCTTCATATAAGAGAAATCCAGCTCAGGAGAGTCTTTATCCTTCTCACTTACTGAGGTGGATTGCCTTGGATGGGATTGTGATGACAGTAACCCTATTCTCAGTAAACAAAGTCTCTTGAATTATATAATAAGATCAGGAGGACTGCTCTGCCTCAGAAAGAAAGAAAGCACTGTCAGGATAGTTTGATTATGCAGCTTTGCCATCTTGCATTCTGAATAGAAATCCTCAGTTTCCGCATTGTTTTTTGGGGTTCCTTTGCTTTTTAGAACTTGTCTGTGCAATCTGGGTGGTGTTTGTTTCTAACCAAGAAAACTGAATGTGTGGCAAAAAGATGCGCAATTTATCCTACAAAAAGGTGGATGAGCACAAGTCGGGAGTTTGATCGAGTCCTGTGTTTGATTCTTTGCCTGAATTTTTTGGGGAAGAAATATATGTGGAAGCAAATTTTTTCTTTTGCTTATTGCTGTGAAGGCTGATAATGTTGTCATTGTTTTTAGGCCGTGAGAAGACAGAAGAGTCTGGAGCAGAGTATTCAGTCTGCACAGGAGACTGACAAAGCGCTGCGCCTGATCCAGGAGTCTCTGGCTGCCATTGACAAGCAGTTGACAGCCTACACTGCAGACAGGGTGGATGCAGCACAGGTGCCTCAGGAAGCCCAGGTGAGTTACACCCAGGCTCAGCTCATGTGTTTACTGGTTTTCTTAATCAACCAAAGAGTGTTTGCCTATCCCTCAGCCTCTCATTAAAGAGGATTTGCAACGTGATCAGCGTGAAAGTGCAAGTAAATTTTGTGTAGGATTACTTGGAGAAGTTTAGGCTACTCTCCTAGCAAAGTTGTATTTTCCTTCTGATTTATATTATATACCAGCCCAGAAGATGTAAAGAGCTGTATATATCATGCAACAGTGTGCAGTAGTTTTAAAATGACAAGGATAAACAACATGATTCTTTAAAATCCAGCACCCATCCTAGAAAAAGGAAACTCATCATTCTCACTACATTTAGATGGCTCTTTTAAAAGTTGATTATGTGGCCTATGGTTTGTTACTAAATTATTGAAACAGAGACAACCTTTTTAATTATTTCATAATGTACACATCAATGTACTTATATTTAGATTTTTACAGCTCACATAAGTTCAATAGAAAAAGCTTTTTCCAATCTTTACACGTGGTTTATTTACTCTTTGAAATAAAAATGTACATCTAATTATCATTTTTACTCTTTCATTCTTTCTTCTGTAAGGTCTGCTTTACAGCAGTATTAACAGGGTAAGAATACGAATGAAATAACCCCAAATATCTCTGCAATAAAAATATTAACATTCTACAATATTATATACCTCAACTTTTCTGTTAATTCCATTTAAATTTAGGCAGTCAGATTATGAAAGTAGACAGGAAAAAAAGCTACAGGGAAGTTGAAAATGAATGCTTTTATAATTATTTTAGAAGAGATGTTCTATTACCATATTTTTTGCATTCCTGTAGTTTTAAATCATTCCAAAAAGATATTTTATCTTGTATGGATTATCTGAGATGATCTTAAATATATTCAGAGCTGAATATATGCAGCCCTGAAAATAATTTTTTCTCTCCTTTAAAAAATAAAGGTTAATACATCTTTGGAATTAACATGTAGGTAGATGTACCTTTCAGTTACTTTTTGTGTGTGCTTGTAAGTACATGCAGGTATTTTTATGTGCATTTTGGGACTATAAATGCTATATTTGGAAAATAAGATCACATCTGGATTCAGTCTTACTTTGAAAATAATTTTTATCCTACTTTATTTTCTTTTAATTTATATCAGGATAAGGTCAGATTTAGACAAATTGTTTCAGGTTGAATCCTAAACGAAGTTAGCTGTCTGTTGACGCTCTTGAATTATTTTTCTCCTTCCTACAATTATGAATGAAGTAAGAGATGTTTTTTAATAAGATAAAAATTAGCATTTTTTAAATATGCATCCATTTAATTTCTGATCTGTAATTATATAAAGTGAGTACATAAGAAAAATTTTATTTGAAAATGTACTCCTTTTTTTTTTTTTTTTTCTTTTGCTGGTGTGTTTGGACCCTTAGATATTTCACATGTCCCGTGGATGCATCTGCTTTATGTGCAGCCTCAGGTACCATATCAGGAATTACTACAGACTGTGTAAAAGGAAGTAATTCAGAACTTCAAAACTGAAGTAGCACAAAACGTAATCAACCTTAATTAGCATACTTTCACAGGAAAATTTCAGCTCAGTGTCTTTGCAGAACTTATTTTTCTAGAGATTTTATTGTCTAATGTCAGGTTCACCTGATTGTATTATATCCACTCCAGCATAGAGGCTGCTGAGTTTTTTCCCTTTCATGTTTTTATTTTATGGTGCCAGTGAGACCTAATAAAAAAAAAAACAACTTAATTAAAGACTGAACAGGTTTAATGCAAATATTGACGTTCTCTGAAGTTCAGTTGTGAAGCTCTTTAAAATCCTTAGAGGGAAGGGAATAAACAACCATTTTTATGTGGGTAAATAGACTGAGTCATTCCTCCAGCCAAGAGCCACCCCAGCCAGGGGCAGAGCAGGCACATCCTGAATGGCCACGTCTCCTGTGGAACTTCTGCTGGCACAGAGCTTTTGTAGAGCTGGAAACAGCTCGTTCATGTAAGATCCCTCCAATACTGGCTGCACAGCTGGAAGGGGAGCCTCTCAGTCAGTGCTGTTGCTTTCTGGGCAGGGGTCAGGTTACCCATGCTGAGGGGTTTAGCAAAGCATTCAGCAATAGGTGTTGCATTTCTAAAAGAACATATCAGGGAGTTTATAACCAGAAAGCTGCTGAGGGCTTGGAAGCTCTGTGTGTTTGCTTCAAAAAATCAAATCCACGTACAGCATTGATAGGAGGAATAATCTTTGTTTCAGCTGATCAGAAATTAACCTGAGAAAACAAAATTATATTTAACTCCTCTTTTGAAGTGAAATGATCAGCTTAGTTTATTCAGAAACTTGACATAAAGAAAGTGGAATCAAATTTGTGCTGTTCAACTTCTCCTTAGGATCACTTTTTGAATATGAATTCTGTGTGCTTCTTACTCCACCATGTGGCGCTGAGAATTTAGTGCTAGAGAGCCAATGTTACCCAAATTATTTGGAGTACAACTAAAGATGATGTCTTCAGACAAAAAAATAAACTAACAACAATCATACAGACAAATCAGTTCAGATTCCTCAAGGTCCAGTGATTACAAAACCTCAAGTGAGGTAAATTCTAAAGCAATATTCCAAAAGAAAAGATTATTTGTGTGTATTCTTGATCTCATGATCCGAGTGGAAGAGTTTTTCATATTTCTAAACTTAACAAAAAAATACAGAGAATGAAGTCATCATCACAAGAATTTGAAGTTGGTGACTTTTTTTCAAGTATTCTTTAACTGACAGGAAGAAAATAAATCTGTACTGAAAATATTACATTTATATGACAAAGTATTTTTCAAATAATTAATTGTAGTTTTGTTATTCAATGACTTTTCATGTAAGAGAGAATTTCCACTTTGTGCTTCTGCTTAGTCTGAGTGACTACATGAATATTTTTACATTATGGAAGAGAAAATAGCCTTATTTAATTTCTCACTTGCATATGACAACTCACTTGTCTGTTGTTCTCCCCAGTCAAACTACATAAATTGTGGTGCGGAGAGTAACTCAATAGTTTGTTTTTGAAAAGTGCAAAAGTAATCTACCTTTTCAATAAACTCCTTGGATAATTTCAGTTCTGTAGTGATAAGCACTGCATGCCTGTTGGTTTTTTTTAAGTGAAGGTGCCTATGAATCTGTTTTTAAAATATCTTTGTGCTTTGTTCAAAGCCAAAGTTAATGTGGTCAGTACAATGGCAGAATTGTTCAGTTGTTCAAGGTGTGACTTGACAAGAATGATGCCATGCTTCATTGCCTCCAGACTAATATTTTGGGACATAGAACTCACAGTTGTCTACTTAGGAAAATGTTCAAGTTCCTTACACTTACCTTTCCTCAGCTGGAAATTGTTAGAATTGTTCAGTTCAGCCATGCATGGATCAGTGGCCCAAGAGGGAAGAGCTGAGCAGTGTTATTCAGAAGTGTAAGCTTACATATTTTTATGTATTAAGTGTGAATATCTGGGCAGATTTCTGTACTATACAGTTTGTCACCGTCTCCACATCTCCATTGCGTCTGAACGCTGTGTTTTAACTGCATTTGTCATGTCCAGCTTATTCAGTATTGCCTTGCCAGTCATGATTCTGCCCTGTTCTACATTTCTTTTCACATTTGGACTCTCCAGTTAATTTTTTCTTGAAAGTTAGTGTCCATAACAAAGGATGCAGTTCAAGGCTTGCCTGTATGTCATTTGTGCTGTAACACCATCTTCTATATGTGTTATATGCTTTTTTATATATATATGTATATGAATAAAAGTTTTGCAAATTTCCTGAAAGATTGTCAGTGATGGCAAATGAGACTCCTTAACCTGTAGGACACAATAATTTATGCACAGTAGTATAGCTTGGTTACATACAGTACATTATATCCTGATGTTCTAGAAATTAAATGAAGGCAAGTTTTGCTCTTTATTAAAAAAAAATAGAAAGAAATAGACAGGAGCCACTGAAAAAAGAAGAGATGGGGATAATAGCAGAAAAAATAGCATTTTCTTAGGAATGTTATGAAGTCAATGCAATGGATTTGTGAGTCAAAAGAGATGCCAAAGTCAAAGTGGTCGTTTAAAAATTGAATGATAACGGGCATCATAGGCAGGTATTATAAATTCTTTTCTATCTGTTCAGGACTGATTTCATCTCTCTGCCTGTGAGCAGCAGTAGCAAATAAAACAATTTTTAAAAAATAATTTCCGTGCAATAAGTCTTACTAACTTTTCTTTTAATCTATCCTCTAATGTGTTTGTTCTCTCCAATTCCACATTTTGATGTCAGAGCAGATGATGCTTCATCTCTCTCCTGCAGAGCAATTTTAGAAAGGAAGAGAGAACAATCTCCGTGCAATGTCCCATAATACCTAATTGCTTAAACGCTCCTCTTATCTGTACTGTGCTGTCCTGACCTACTCAGATAAGAACTGTTCAATTATGCACTTTCCAGAGTGACTCTGAGGTTGGACAAAGTAAATTGGAAAATACAACCAAAACCAGTTCGTTGATGAGGTGAGGAAGAAATTCTGGGTGTGATATAATTTGAAACACCTATTGAAATACTGGGTGTGATATAATATTTTTTTACATTCAGACTTGCTTCTTCCTGTTATATGCAGTTCTAACATCCAAGACATCAAAAAATTATTTGGCTTCAGGTACTAAGTAATGCTGAACCACCACCACCAGTTTGGTCCTCATGCATCATGAAAATGGAAGATAATCCTGTGACAATTCAAACACACCTCAAGGGGGAACTTTAAACTTAGACAAGGAAAAATAAATGCTCAACAAATAAATAAACTGTCTCTTCTTGATGGAATCATTCTTCTAATTGACCATTTCTATTTTCTCAAAAATTAAATATCATATTTAGAAAAAATCCATTATTTGATCCAAATTTTGCTGGGCATTCAGTAAATAGCTAGGAGAACTCAAAATATGAAAAATAGAAAATATGTAATTATGATAATTTAAGAAGAAAAAAATCATCTAAATTTGGAGCTTTCTGCTAGTCATTTTGCTTTTACAAATACTTTGCTTTAGAAAATTATTTTAATTCTCCAAATAGTACTGAATAATTTAGAGTCATATATATATCTTCCTGCAATTAAACTTAGTAAAGAATTAATGGTTTCATGTATTTTTGTAAGTCTTTTTCTCTTAAAATTGACTTTAATACATTTTCAATATAACTTGTCACAAACAGCATTCAGTAGTGTTGAAATACATAAGACATTATAATGGTATACAAGTCACTGTAGCCATGTAATATCCATATAAAGTAGGCAGTGTATGGTGTACCCAGCTTTGTACTTAATAACCTATGAAAATGTGATTAAAAATACATGTATATTAATTTTTACTATTGAAGTTACTGCAGTGTAAGATAAATTTATGTGCATATATTTCAAATTATAGCTGGTCTTCAGAGTATCTGAAAAATGCTGTATACCATTAAAAAAAAAGATTAAATATAAAATCACTTTTTAATGCAGGAGTAATGGCCTCAAATGCATCTCATGATGGGAATATATCTTCATGTCTTTATTTCATAGGGTAATTTTTCTCAGTAGTGCTGTCTAGCAATTCTGTTAATAACAATTTCTTATTTTCCAACAATTTAAACATAAATATATGTGAATTGTCCTGAAATATATTGTATTAATATATTTTCTAGGAATTCTTTTCCATTACATTGCACTAGCCAACACTGTTTAAGTTAATTGTTTCTTGTAAGGTTGATTTATGGTGAACCAAAAAAGCTGATGTTTTTCTTGTGATCAGACTCTGATTTTGCGGACAGACATAACAAGAAATATGTATTAGAAAATAGATTAAGTTAGTATAATAATGAACTGTGTGTCACTGTGCATTTAGCTACAGAAAACTGATACTGAACATAGATTCTGGTCAGCGGTACACCACAAATTGTGTGCTGTTTTGGGAATAGCACAGATCTCATAGATGAAGATGATGTTTAACTTAGAGGATATTTTGATCAGTTTTCTCTCAGCTTGCTTGGTGATACTGTGAAAATAAGCAGAATTAAGAATAGTGAAGCAAATAACTTCTCTATTTTTTTCCCATGATTAACTTTTAATGTTCTTACTAATGAAAACTGTTTTCCCTCAGAAAAAACAAATCCACGTTCAGTCCCTAAATCATCTGTGTCACTCTCTGTTGGACCCGCTCCAGGAGCTCCGTGTTTCCCTTGCGCTGAGAACCCAGGGCTGGACGCAGCACTCGGGATGCCGGGCTGAGTAGAGGGGCAGGGTCACCCCCTCGCACTGCTGGCAGTGCTGTACAGACTTGTACTGCTGTCCAGTGTGTGTCAACATCAACTTGTCCAAAAAACTTAAACAGCAATTTTCCTTCAAACATGGCTGATTGATGTCCTTTTTTTCCAATAGAAAATACAATCTGAATTAACAAGCCATGAGATCAGTCTGGAAGAAATGAAGAAACGGAATCGGGGTAAAGATGCTGCCAAAAGAGTGCTTTCCCAAATTGATGTGGCACAGGTGGGCAAAATTTATTTCCACCGTTTTTTCTTCACTCATTCAAATGAGTAGTACAAGTGGTACTATTGAAGTGTTCTTAAGGTATCTCTTCTGCTTTAGCTGTTCCTTTCTAGCCAGTGGAAAATCAGTGTGGATAAAGCACATCCATATCTTCTTACTGCTCATTTTTCTATGGCAGCCTTCCTATCTCACTGGCAGGAGTTCTAGGGTGTACATTATTGATGTAACCAACTCTTAGGGACACTGTAGTGTAAGGGGTGCTTTGAATGTTCTGGAGTGTCAAGAGATAAAATTACAGTGAGGCTTTTTGATATAACTTTTGAGGTATTTGAAAATATTTACTGTCAAAAGTAGGTTAAAATATTTGGAAATCTTTAGTAGAATTGTATTTGAAATAAAAATTACGCTGAGCTGTGCAATGCAGACATCAGCTTAACATTATTTCATCTATCTTAATAGACACAGAGAGACCTTCTTGAAAATAAAGAAGACTGAATAAACATCAGAGAAACATACATATTTTTACTCATTACTGATAGGTTCTTGACTATTTTTCTGGTTTGTTTTTTTGATTTTTTGGGGTTTTTCTTGTAGGTGACAAAACAAATTGCCATAATTCATTGGAAAGACAATTAATTTCATTATGGCCATTTTTTGATTCATCCCTGTCAAGTATTTCTAGGCACCTCAGTATGGGCTTTAATTTTTATTCTGGGTAACATTAATTGCTTTCTAGGAGTTAATTAATTTGAAATTAACAAATTGACTTTTTTTGATGTTTCATTTTATCTTCAGAACTAGCTTTTCTTTGTTGAGAATATTTATGTTTCCTCATTTTCCTGCCTTGCTTCGTACTAACTCACCTTCTGATGGTCTCCATGGCAGCTGGGAAGTTGCCCATATTTCATCAGTGAAATGCAGGATCAGATGACTGTGTAAAAAATGATTGTAAATTCAACAACATGCAAGGGAGCACTACCCTTTCCAGGGGCCTTTTTTATTAATCCACCTCTGTGCAGATATTTTGTTCTTTGTAAGGTTTCTCTAGATGATGATGTGCGCCAGTTTGACAAATCAGTGGAGGTTATCTTGAGACTCTGCTTAGCTAACATTTGATAAAATATAAACAAAAAAGTAGTAATTTACATTCATAATGTAAATATCAGTTACCAAAATAGGTAAAAGCTGAGCCCTTTGTTCCAAATATTTATGTCTATATTTGACTTTAGGCCAGTGAATTGCCTTGAATTCTTTTCCATCATTGTGCTGTCTTTAGTGGTAAAACCCATTTCATGAGATCAGTCTTCACTTACTGTTTTCTAAAGAGCATTCTCACAAATAAATAAATTATTTCTTTTTTTTTTTTTGCACTAAGTAATATTTCTAATTTGATATATTTATTCTAATATTAGTTAAATTACCTAGGCAGAAAGTAAACATTTATGAAAATAAATAATTGCATTGAACTTTTGAAACAACTGTTAACTGTAGCCAAATTTATCCTAGTTTTTTTTTTATTATTGCATGCTGAGAGTATAAGTTCTGGTTTTTAAATTTAATGGGAAAAGTATAATTAGCAAATAAAGATCTATTTCTATCAGTTATATAAAACTTAATTAATTCTAATAGACTGAGAATGGTTACATGAAAATAAAATATTTTCTAAGGAATATCTGTTTTTTGAAATTCAGTGCTGAATGATTTGCTAGTCAACTTTCTGAACACATCCTCAATTGTCTCTTTTCTAATATGTAAAATTATACTGAGACTTTTAGATAAACAGCTTTCATTGTCCTGTCATTCTTCTTTATAAATTTTTTATTTTAAAAATATCTTTTTGAAACAAGGTGATCCAAACAGAACACATTATTCAGGCACAAAATAGCTTAATACAATGACTTTTATACTGTGACAGGTACCTCATTTTTGTTTTCTTTATGTTCCAAATTGTCCCAAATACTCACTTTGCTTGTTTTGCTGCTTTTAAGCATTGAGATTATATTGTTTTAAAAGTGTTGGAGATAAATGTAAGTATATAATATAGCTGTTATTATTATCTGTGAGAACTCAAGTGTGAGTGCTAAAAGATATAATTTAGATCCCACTTGTATATCAAGTTTGGTGTTTCTCTGCATTGCTTAATTTTTGGGTGAATTAAAAATTTGCTTTTTTTACCCCTGCAATTCCTCAGTACTTTTTAATCCTTCAGTGACTCTCCACAGATATCCCTATAATTTTTTCTGCTACTAATACTGCCTTTCCCTACTATTAATACTGCCTCTCTCTTTCTAAATATCTTTTAATGTATTGACCAACACAAATGGTAACTGATAGAGATGTGGCAATGCAAGATTCTCAGGGGATTCAATCTTCATCAGATTGAAGTGTCACGAGAGAATGAAAAACTAATTACATACGAATTCAGTGTATGCAAACACACTGAAGAAAAATAGGAGCACTTATTCCTACCCTTGTTTCCTACTTTTATTCAATTGTTCACTTATTTATTGACAGAAA
The DNA here is from genome assembly GCA_013400735.1 of Pomatostomus ruficeps. NCBI lineage: Eukaryota > Metazoa > Chordata > Aves > Passeriformes > Timaliidae > Pomatostomus > Pomatostomus ruficeps. Next base: position 44,943 of record VYZT01048346.1, read on the forward strand.
GACTTCCTTTCTCATTGGATCTCAATTTCATAAAAAGTATTTAATAAGGAAAGTTGTTGGAAGGAGCTGCTGGGTATTTGCACACTTTTCTGTGGTACCCCAAACTGTCTGCTGCTCATGATTCCTGCCTCCTTTTCAGCAATCTGATAGATGTGGGAAGGGATTTTACCCATGCCTAAGTATAGACCAATTCTATGCCTTACTGAAGTTTTTCCTCAAATTTGTATAGCACAGACCACACTGTAGTGGAATAAAGTGTCCAGGATTTGAAGATAAAAAATCAGAACTGTGTTTGCAGATGCTGAGTTCCTATTTAATTACTTATCTATTTCTTAGTGACGTTTATTCTTTTTTTGTTCTCCAGACAGTTGGAAAACTTATTCAATAATACTTTTTTCTGTACTTCTATAGAGAAATTAGTTCAAGTGGATAATTAGAATTCCTTTTCTTTGCTTTATTTTTAATTATTTCTCCTCCCCCTGAGCTAGGGATCATGAAGTCTAATCAATGCATGAAGAGAAAATTGTGAAAATTGTGAAATTAGAAGCCCAGCTTGTCATTTTTTTTCTGCCTTCAAATTGCTTTCTTTTTACTCTAGGTTAGGCTTTTTTAAAATTGAAATATAAATCAATTTTATACTCTAAATCTTTGGGTTTGTGCTAGACCTACTTACTGCCAAACCACTTTATTTAGGTTTCTTTGAAGGACTAAAAGATTCCTTCCTCATACCAAGAAGCAGCAGCTGGTAGAGTTGAAGAGCATTCACTCTGCAATGTGGATGGATTTTCCTCAAACCATTAAATCTGTCTTCTCCCCACACCCGCAGACATTTTACATATTGAAAAATAGAAAACTTCACCCTTTCTTTATGTGTATATACGGGCTCTTTTGCCACAGGCTCTGCTACATCCAGTGCCCTGGATAATGGAAGAATCTTTATCCTCCAGTGAAGACCCAAGATTCTCAGCCACTGGTGTTTTCCTCAAAAGTTTTATATTCTTTTAGCAAGAAACTGCTGATTGACAATGGATTCTGCGTATTCCGTAACAGGACTGAGAGTTGTCTTCTGCATTGGTTTGGTTTCACGCTTACGCTCACCCATGTTTACTTTTCAGAAAAAGCTGCAGGATGTGTCCGTGAAGTTTCGCTTGTTTCAGAAGCCAGCCAACTTCGAACGGCGCCTCCAAGAATGTAAAAGAATTCTGGATGAAGTGAAATTGCAGGTGCCCAAGCTGGAGACGAAGAGTGTTGAGCAGGAAGTAGTACAATCACAGCTGGATCATTGCATGGTGAATATTTAAGATGCTGTCTTTCTGTTGGCTTTATGCAGAGAAAGCTAAAAATTACAGATTATTGTCCTGAATTCAGATGAGAAACAAAGTCTCAGTTACACAAAACATCCCAAACCCAAACAAACAATCAAAAATCCCAGAAAAACAGCAAAACCCGCCTTCAAAACTATAGCCGTGCCCTTTCACTATGTGAGCATTTCAGGATCCCTTTCTAATTCCCATTTCCCATCTTGCATGTGAATTTCTCTCCCTGGATTGGTTCTATTTTCCACAATATTCTACAGTCATGGAACTCTGTGACATAACCCAGAGAGGTTACAGGGCACAAGTCTATTCTAGCCAGGAAACACAGAACATAATGGAAAACCATAGACTAAAACTACCATGAGAGGGCATGCTATGACTTTCTTTCCGTTCAAGAGCAAAAGATGACCTGAATGTGTCCTAAAGAATGTGAGGAAAATCTGTACATATCTCTTCAATGTCACTATAATCCTGCTCCCTTTACTCTTGAAGGGAAATAAAGCTAAACACTGTGTTCTTTATGATCACAGAAAGAAGATTGTACCAGCAAAAGTAGCTGGTTCTGCTTTTTTTTGTTGTTGTTGTTCAACTGTATTTGTTTGTTTGTTTGTTGGGGCTTTTTTGTGGTTTTTTTCCTCCCCTGAGGCAATGGCATGCCTGAAGATTTTCCCCTCCCCTCCCCCTCTTTCAGATGTAAGGTAGAAAGAATTTAAATTACAAAAATAAGCATGGGAAAAAATGTTATTGCTTTACATCTTGGGTTTTACTTAAATGAAATTGCTCTTAAATTCATATTCTGGTTAGAACGACGTTCTTATTAGAATGACATGGCACTTAAAAGCTCTGTACTGAATTAAAGTGTCTTCATTCAGCAGCTGGCTTTTGCAGCCCTGATGTATTTTGTGGAAGACTTAGAGTGATTTTAGAATATCTCTGCAAGGAGTCTCATAATGTTCTTTTTTAAAAAAATCAAGCCCTAGTATGTCATCAGAATTTAGACAATGTACATCATACAACAGCTTCCTAATTTGCTGACAGGTTTTCAGTAATGAAGAATGTATCATTGCAATCAGCACCTAGAAAGCAGTTGAACTATATACATACTACCTTTCAGTAAATAAAATAGTAACCACGTTAAGAATTGGCTTGGTAACTAACTTTAGATCATGGAGAAAATGCAATTTGTTGTTGTTAGATCTGCTTGAAAAATGTCTTGTCTTTACTGTCCAGACATGCCAGAGACAGATTTTACATTGCAGGAGATACTGTTCCTAAAAGAAAAGCTAAAAAATATTACTGATTCAAAAAGTACAGTGTAATTTGTTTTGCCGTTCTATCTAAGTATACAGGATAGTAAGTTCATTTTGCAACACACAATAGCAAAATGCTGGAACACAGACTTAAGCTAAACATCTTAACAATAAAGCTTCTCAACAGCATCGTATTTGCAATTCTTCACATACCTGTGTGGTAATGGACACTGTGAGTGTCTCTATAGTCTTTTTCCACTGTGGACTTGAGTGGAATCTTCAAGTCATGGCAGAATTTATTAGATTAAAAAGGAAAATAAATTCAACTTCTGCATTATTTACATGAATGTTAATTGGCAGCTTATGTGCCTGTTATATGACTTGAGTTACCACGTCATACATTTAAATAATGTTTCCAAATTTCTGCATATGGAAAAAAAAAGAACCCTTTTGTTTTTCTTAGTATCACTCATTTGCAATACATTAGGGAAATGTATTATTTACAGATTATATGCATGCCATCACTTACTGAATAGCTTTTTTTCCCTTTTGTACTTTGTATTAATTGAAACAGTGAGGGAAAATGAAGTTAATTATATTCTAGGTCCACCTCATTTTGTTACTTTTTTATGTAGTTTTTTAAATTAACTAAATTTTTTAGAGTATGACACTAACTAAATGTAGGGGTAATCCTCTATCCTTCCAGTCTCTGGATTTAGCAGTATGGAAAAATGACAGATTTTTAAATTAGTTGCTGTTTGTAGTTCAAATATATCCAACATTCTGTGTGCATTGACAGAAGACATCTGTTGGTGTTTTAAATACGGCATTATCTATGTCAGTTTGAAAACAACCTCTGTCAGGCTAAAACAATGGAGTGTACTTTCTTATGTGTAACATTTCTAACACTGGGTTTAGTGACGTGTCTTTGAGGTCACTGTTTTTAAAGATGGGCTGTCCTGAATTTCTTCATTTGGATTCTGAATACCTCCAATGGTCTTTTCTAGTTTTCATCTTTTAATGGTGGTGTTTCACTTTTATATTTGTATTTGATTAGAAATTATATAAAAACCTGAGTGAGGTGAAGTCTGAAGTGGAAACAGTGATAAAAACTGGGAGGCAGATTGTTCAGAAGCAGCAGACAGAGAACCCAAAGGAACTGGATGAAAGGCTTACAGCTTTGAAGCTGCAATATAATGAATTGGGTGCAAAGGTAAGTTCTGTGTTTTTAATACAAAACTATGTGCTCTTTTTACCTGGCAAAGTGAAAAATAATCTTGGTGTGGTAAGTAAATGGGGTTTTTTTACTGGTTCCTTTCAAGGTTCTCCCATTTTCTAAATAGTGGGACAGAAGTAATGGAGACAAAGGCAATCATCAGCATGGCTATTCAGTTGCTGCGAGGAAAAAAAGCAACCATCTAGGAAAATAAAAAATTCCTTTATTACAATTTAAAATTTTACTTTCTTAATATTGTTTTTTTTTTCCTACTAGTTTATGGTTTTTTAGAGTTCAGATGGGAGATGTTTCATTTTGATGCCTCAAAGAGTCACTTTAGAAAATTACTTAGGTTAAGTTTTGCTTAAAGAGCTACTTCATAAAAGAGAAAATTCTACCTTTTAAATTCCTTATGCCTCTGACTGATAGATCTTAAAGTGTATAATTTCCATTTCTTGCTGTTCAAAAATCAGTTGAACTAAAAGCTCTTGTCACTGAAGCTTTTCCCAGGAGACACTTGTGTGCTTTGTGGCTTCTGCACGTGCATGTGGTCAGTTTTTGTCATAACCGTTCCCTGATTTAAATGTCAAGAACCCTGACTTGCATTTTCACTGTATCTTAATATGGAAGCCACTTCCCAACGTTTTGTTTACTCAATTTTTGTAAAAGTCAGCTAAACAGAAATTAGGGTGGACAGGCTGCTAACCAGTATTAACACGACTCTGAAGAGAAATTGTGGCATTGTCCTAAAGAAGACTTCATTTAAATAATTCAATTAACAGCTATCCTTCATTGATCTGTTTTCTTCTTGTCCTCACTAGAACTATTGAAAGAACTAAAACTGCAGATTAGAGTAAATTTGGTGCTGTGACTGGATGGCTGACAACAGTGAATGACAGAATACCTCTCTGTTTATTTATAAAATTTACACCCTTGAAAAACACAAAACAGGACAGGAGGCAAATTCCTAATTTTTTAGATTATAAATTATTCAAATAATAAATTATTAATAGTTAGGAAAATGAGCCCATGGTAATACTGAGAGTCAGTATGTGGTTTAAACAGATAATGAGAGTCAAGCCCTGGTGACTACAGTATGATAAAACAATAAGAGTTATGTTACTTTTGACAGAGATAATAGTCATTAGGGAATCTGAACTAAAACAGTTCTCTCTTGCTGGAAAGTAAAGGTATTAAGAGACATCAATCTTTTGAGTGTCAAGAAAACTGCAGTGTGCTTCATTAGGTGTGGATAGCTGTCATTTGGGATTGGATAATATGTTTGGGCTCTCCATTATTTTAGAAAGAGCTCTGGCATTTATTCCTGCATTATGTTTAACTGAACAGCAAACAGGTGCCATTATTGTAGGAAACCTCTCTTAACTAATGAAGGGATAAAAATGTGCCATTAGGGAGCCATTAGTGACTTGAAGTGAGCCATATTGCAAATTAATGTCTCAAAAATTTGCAGTGCTGGGCTTAGCTCTGCTACCCTAGATGTAATTTCTCACATTTACTTTTATACAGCATGGTAATTAACAGTTTAAGAGAAAGCCCAGATATATAGAAATAGAAGAATTGGATAGCCATTATCAGCATGAATTGATTGCATTGAGACAAAGTCTTTTTAAGAGAAAACTAACAATAGTTGTAAATAATATTAAGTCTCAGGACTGAAATGCATAGTCTGAGGGAAAAACACATCTTCTGGCATAGATTCACTCGTGTGATTTTGCAAGTACTCTTTCAAAGAGGCCCCCTCATATATAATGTAACTCCTGATCACGTTTTCTGACCCAGAAGGCCTTTAGAGGGCACTGTTTCCTGTTTTTCTGTAGAAAATACGCCTTTACATTTGAAGTACTAACAAACTGATTAATCAGTAACCTCTGGATATATGCAATGTATATGGTGATATTGTTGTATTATTTATATAGTAAGCAGATTCTAGAGGTGTATACAGAAACATAAATATTCTCTCTCTGCTTTGATAAGTATCAGTAAATTCATTTTGTAATATACCAGGTGTTTAAAATTCTTAGACAGGCAGTCCAGATCAGGGTAGTGCACTTTGCATTGTATTGCTGCTGAGTAATGTTATTTACAATTGCTATTACACTCTCCAGAAGAAGAGGTGGAAAACCTGGCTCCATGTGTGAATGGAGCTCTAAAAAGCTGAGTTTTATGGTCCTTCCCAGGGATTTACCTCTTGGCCTGCCTGCAAGTTTTGTGGTCTCATTTGATAAATTTGGCTTGCAAGAAAGCACATAAAGCATACTCAGTGAAGAAGAAGTGTTCTGATATTGCAGTAGTAAGCCTCTATAGAGTGACAATAAATTCTCAGGAACACTTTATTGCTTATTCCCTAGGCAAATCTTATCTCTTTACTCAGGGATAGCAAAAGCCATGTACCTAACCTTGTAACACCCTATTACATTTTAAAACCTCAAATTCTCTTTGGCAGTCAATCTACGAATCAATTTGATCATTGTGCCACCACTTGTTCTCAGTGGCAAAGTCCAAAATAGTTTTAGTAGATGCTGATACCAGTTTTCTACCACTGTAGAAAGTTTTTTTCTATTTAAAAATATGCAAATACATACCAGTGGCTACAGTCTTAACTTGATTATTATTTGACGTTCAAGCTAATTCTTTTTAATATTGATTGTGATCTATGGGACACTATTAATCCTCCTTCTCCAAGTGGGTTTTTTAAAACTTCATCACAGCATGATTTATTGATTTGTGTTTTCTGCTACTAGTTGTCTGTTGTCGTGGTGTAGCTTCCCATCGAAGATCTCTTAAATTGCTCTTCTGCTTTCTCTACTAATTATGTAAAACCATCTCTTCCTCTCCCTGAGAGTCTTAGGGGCTTGCAAGAGGATTGTATTTGCCCTGTTCTTTCAAAATGTGGTGTAAGACAGTCAAGACAACATAAATATTCAGCCTTCCTTCCAGGTACCATGTACCAAGCTTAAAAGAACTTTATAACTAAAGCAGAGGTCATCCAAAACATTCACAAAATTAAAACCTTAATGTTAACTGTGCTGCCTTAGTTTGACATTATTCAGTGACTTTTGTGTTTCAAGATTTAAGGCTTTCTTTGTCTGGTATTTCTTTTCTTCCATGTAGCTTAGCTACATAGAAAAAAAAAACCTTGAGGAATCCCTGTCCCTATATGACCACCTATATTAAAATATACTCTTTGAAGGGTTTTGACATCTATTTTGTGTCTCAAGGAAAACCTTTTCGTTCAGTTGTTCCTAATAAGTTTGCCATGTCTTCAAAACAGAGGAGGAGGTTTTCGGAGATCTGCTGCTAGTTCAAACTCAATAGGTCTTTATGCACATAATTCTCTTGTAGGTGTTTGCATTCTAGCAGCAAAATTACTGATACTGAGAGAACAAATCAAGACATACCTGTATTAAAAGTGCAACTTTACCTGTGAAATCCCAAGTTTAGTTTTTACAGAAAAGTGGCCTACAGAAAATGTTATATAAAATCCATTGGACCTGTTTCACTGAAGGGTTAATAACCTCAAGTTTTCTTTCTGCAGGTGACAGAAAAAAAGCAAGAGTTAGAGAAATGCTTGAAATTGTCCCGGAAACTCCGGAAGGAGATTAATGCTCTGACAGAGTGGCTCGCAGCGACAGACGCGGAACTGACAAAGAGATCGGCTGCGCAGGGGATGCCGAGCAATTTGGATGCTGAAATTGCCTGGGGCAAGGTAACAATGCAAAACACACATGTGAATATTACAGAAAGATAGATTTCTTTCGTGATAAAGAAAAAGAACTAAAATTTCTGGCATTTTAATTAGTGGAACTTTGTAAATGTTTTGGCATTGCCTCACCTTAGCATTAACACTCGGAAAAGTTTAAACCATCTCATCTCTGCAGATATCAATAGCACAATCCACCTTCACATGGCAATAATCTTCACTGAGATGAATTTAAAATTCGGATTTCATTTTTTAGAGTACTGTAAATCAACCAAAGAGTATCTCTATAAATAGAGATCTCTTTCTCTTACCTTTCTGTTCATTATTAGAAAGGTATTAAATAGTGGATGAAAAATTAAAGATGCCAGAACACTATATATTCCACACGTTCAGATAGCAGCCAGGATATTTGTTTTCTTTCTCTTAGATTTGTAGCTCATTCCTTTTCATTCTGGGGGCTTCCTACTTCCATAAAGCCCACCTTGAATTCATCTTTCAGGTTAAAACTCAAACCCTAAATCAAAACTTTCTTCAAAATCACAGTTTAGATAAACACCTTGCAGAAACTGAGGAGTGCAAGAGGTCTGTATAAAACAGAATATTTCTGTGTGATGTTAAAACTTGGCATGGTATCACTCAACACTTGCTAATCTATTTTATTTTCTGCACATGTAATAGAAATCCAATCTAGCTGATGACATAAACAAACCAAGTCATTATTATTCACACACACCAAAATCTGCATTTGAGAGCACACCATGCTCAACATTGTCCAAAGCTTCACAATGTCAAATAACTGTGTGCAGCCAGCAGCATTTTGGACAAGTGTTTCTACATCATTTCAAAAAGACCAAAAATCCCCTTAAACAGTATTGGGAGTTTGTGGAAAAAAACCTCAAAAAACCTCCAACACTTCTGCTTTGTTTAATGGGAAATACCCTTTAAACATTTTACTAGTTTCACTATGCATCATAGATATAGTCATGAACTAAATACAGACAATCTTCCTAATTTTTTTAATGGCAAGGAAGATTAAAGGCACTTGAGTAAAATTAGTTTGCGGGGTTGGATTTCTTTGGGGGTAGGAGGGTGGGTTGGGTTTTTTTTGTTGTTGTTTTTAATGAACCCTGTCAAGTTTCTGAGCTTGATAAAGTGTCTTTAGCCTTAAAATACATTGACAATTTGCAAACTAATAAAATAATAAAATAACAACAATAACAACACTTTAAAAAAAGGCAATCTACCCATCTTTTGTTAGGTTTGGAGGTTTGGTATTTTTTTTTTTTTTTTGTTATCAGTCTCTAAGAATGATAGTATTTTAAAACTGATATGCAAAACGATCAACCTTTTCTCTTAACTTACAATTACTGCTTTGACTACTGCAGGTTTCACTTTCACATCAAAACCTAAATCCCTGCAACCCCCATTGTTCTCTCCTATTGTTGCCTGATGTTTTCCCATTTTCACTTGCTGCTTTTCCTGCAGTAAATTTTGTGTAGTTCCATTCATTCCTTTTGTTTGATATTATGATCTTAGAATCATAGGATCACTAAGGCTGGAGAAGACCAAGGTCATGAAGTTCAACCTTTGGCCAAACACCACCATGGCAAGTAAAGCACAGCATTAAGTGCCATGTGCAATTGTTTCTTCAACACTTCCAGGGATGGTGACTCTGCCACTTCCCTGGACATCCCATTCCAATACTTAACTACCCACTTTGAACACCTCCAGCTCCCTCAGCTGCTCCTCATATGGCCTGATTCTCCAGACCCTTCCCCAGCTCTGTTACCCTTCTCTAGACACGGTCCAGCGCCTCAGAGTCTTTCTTGTAGTGAGCGATCCAAAATCAAACACGGGATTTGAGGTGTGGCCTCAGTGCAGAGTACAGGGGACAATCCCTGTCCTGGTCCTGCTGCCACATCACTGCTGTTCCAGGCCAGGTGCCCTTGGCTTCTTGGCCCCTGGGCACACCTGGCTCGTGTTCATACCTGTCAACCAGGACCCCCAATTTCTTTTCTGCTGTGCAGCTTTCCAGCAACTCTCTAACACCCATAACAGAGGCCAAATGTCAAATTTTTAAGACACAGATTAGAAAATCATCATGTTTTAATGTCCCCAAACTCACCTGCTTGGTAGTTAGGCCATTCACCCAGAAAATAAAAATAAACTTTGATTAAACTACACGGTATAGTTCTACTGAAACAAAGATATGCACTTCATATTCCTGTTGATCCGGATGTATACAGCTTCTCAGGGGTTTAAAAAGAAAGATTTGTCCTTAATATCACTTTATTGTTAGATATAAACCTTAATGCTTCAGAAGTTGCATAATTAGAACCTAAAACCTGATGATTAGTGCAGCTGCACAGTGGGAAGCCTTTGTTATGTCTTAAGGTTGCTACAACAAGTACAACATATTTTTATCTAAAGACAATCAAAAAAGGCAACAAGAGCTAATTAAAATAAGAAATATTAACATGAAAAAATATATCAAATAGGAACCACTCTACCTTCTAATCTTAAAAAATGCCGTTGAGTATTGTGAATTCTCACAGGATATCAAAACATAAAGTTTTGAAGGAGAAGCTTGTATAAAGGATATTTTGGCTTCAAATACTCTCCAAAGCCTTCACTGCTATCTAAATTCGTTTAGTACCTCAGCTCTTCCCCTTCAATTCACCACTAAAATAAGAACAAACAAACAACTTTGGGTGAGAGCAGCTGCCTCTTGGCAAATATGTATGTACTGAGTGGTTTTCAAAATTCCATTTTAAGATTGCCTTTTAGGAAATATAAACAAATGTTCACATATATATAAGCAGACTTTTAATGTGGAACAATCCAACAGGTAGTATGGGTTGCAAATCCTAGACTTACAATGTAAATATTTGCAGAAATTATGTGGATTATACTTCTTCCTAAAGAATCAGTTCCCACTAGGAGACAGTGCTGCATTTTATCCTAGACATTTGAAAATTCTTGTGGGGACTTCATAAATAAGTACGATGCTGATACTCCTATGTGGATTTCATTGAGGCATCACACAAAATTGTACATCAATAATTTAGTCCCCAGAACCAGAGCCTCACAGTATCTGATTAATGTCACAGCTTTGGGCTTTGGACTTCCTGGGTAAGTAGGCTGCCAAAGACAGTAACCAATCTAATGAAATGCACTGGGAGATGAATTGAGCCCAGCAGATTCCCATTGTGACAAAAGTCTGCAGAAAAACTAAGATGGAAAATGGAGAGGGAGAGAGGAGAATTCAATAGTGCAAATGAACTGAAAATTGGATGTGTGCTGCTGTCGATACATCTAAGCAGAGAGCTCATAATCTCTTTTCTTTACAGAACAAGGAAGCAGTTACATTTATTAGTGCACTTATTTCTAATTCACTTTCGGCACCCGAGACTTCTTAAAAGTGAAAAGAACTTAGAGGGTTACAAAGATAATTATAGAGTTAACAATAAAAGAAATCATACATGTGAACATAGTCTTCAAGGTATAAACACCTAGAGGTAAAAAGGAATGTTCATCTTGAAGAGGAAATGAAATTAATGAAAGATAGCATTAATCTGGGCATCAAGGGAAATGTGTTATTTGTTCCTGTGTAGAATTTTTCTAAGAATGGAACAAAAACTTGGCTGAGTTATGTGAAATGAGATGGACAATATACTGAAGACTGTAAATCCTCCCTTTCTGCTCAGTAGAGACAAGTTAAATCTTTCCATTTGAATTCAGTTCTGTTATAATAGATAAGAAAAATGACATGCGGGTGAAAAGATAGTCATTAAACATTGTATATTAGAAATCCATTTATAATTAGAAGTCTGATTTAGTGAACACATTTATCACCGAAGACATTAACAACTGCAGGGTTTATTTGTCTTTTAATCAGGAACCAGACTGATAAGAATTAGTTTGCCAGGAAACCATGTTCTTAAAAAGGAAATGGCAGATGGTATTACCAGGAAAATTCTGTATCACTCCCTACTATCAGCAGTATGACTCTGCCAATACTTTAATCTGATTTTTTAACACAGTGTGTAATACCAGTGAGTATGAAGTTGACTTGAAGTACTTAGAATTACATTTAGCAACATATTTCCTGTCAGTAATATCCGTAAAAGAAGACAAACTGTAAATTGTGTCAACTGAATCATACTCTCTGGCCAAAATGCAATAAAAATAAAAGATGTGCTGTAAATAAACAAATAAATATGTATAATCAACCACTGAGAAGACCATAATGTCAACTTCTGATTAATTCTGCAATCCCACCTGTGAGAGCTGAGCCACCTAATTTCTTTTAGAAAGATTCAAATTGCAAAGAGAATTACAAGTAATCCACAGCACACAGGCAGTGTAAAGGCTCACAGAACTTTTCGTCACTCATTCATTGTTGCGTTTTTTAATCTACATATGTTAATGACCATCGTGATTAAATATACTATCCCCTGCATTTAGTTACAATTCTGGTTTGTTTGGGAAAAAAAAAAAAGTCAGCAGTTTATCTTGATACGTGGTAGTTTTATCATTATAAAGTATAGTTCAGAAGCCTTTTTCACCACATCTTCAGAAAAACAAAACAAAAATCCCCCATATCTATGTACCTTCTGTTATCAAACACAATTAATTCCTATTAACTGGTGTTTGGTGATGGGAGGGAAATACAAAAACCGTCACAGTAAACCATAACCATCAAGTTAAAAAAAAAAAAAAGAGGTGTAACAAAACCCCCATAAGTATTTTTTAGTAAACTGAAAGATAAAGAGTATGGCACAGTGCAGTGGGCTCAGAGACAGAGCTGTGAACACCACTCAAAGTGTAAATATCTGCACAGGGAACTGCAGTTATTTGTTCTAACATGATTCATCCTGTCATCCTATGGATCCATATGTAAAGTAGGTAAAATATTACTGTATGCAGCTACAAACCTCATATAAATTCTCAGCAAAGCTCATCTCTGTGACTTTACACACTGCAGCGTGGTTTGCCTTCTGCACGGATTTCAACCCATCCAAAGTTGGTTTTTAAATAGAACTTTTATTTTGTACTGCAACTCTTTTCCTGAGGTTTTGATGAATGAAACTGGTGCAAGGGAAGCTCAGATTCTCCCTCTCCCCATTCTGATATTTCTGGGAAGGCGATTAGAAAGTAATCACCTGAGACATGCCCTGCATGCAGAGTTGTACCGGGGTCTGTCTGGTTGCTTTAATTTCCTGGAACCAAGATGCCATTTCTTTTGGAGATGCTAAAGTTCTGGGAGTTTCATGGTGGTGTAATCCCCCAGTTTTGATTAAAGCAGGCTACCAACATTTTTCTTATGACCACAAGTGAGAAAAGAATAACAGTTCCTTTAAAAGCAAAGGAAACATTTCACTCAGTGAAACAGAAATAATTTTTTGGGGGTCAGATAATTTCAGTTGTGATATTCTGCACCAAATAGCCATAACTGGTACTTCAGAAAAGTGGAAGTACTAGAGTTTCTTCCAAAGAGGCACTTCAGAATTGTGTCTGACTGAAATTTGAATTGGGAGAGATTCCCATCATCTTAACTCTTGTATCTGCTAGTAGATGTGATCCTAAATAGTGGCATATGTAAAGAAGAGTTGACTATATTTATATCTATCTATCTATCTATCTATCTATCTATCTATCTATCTATCTATGTATCTATCTATCATCTCTCTATCTCTCTCTATATATATCTCCTTCATATAATCTGCATAGTTTGTATACACATTCTAATGGAGATGTCTTTTCTGAAGTATTTACAGAACTTTTCTCCTCCAGCAGGTGATACACACTTGATTAAGATTTCGTTTTATAAATAAATATA
>VYZT01048349.1:0-11341 GCA_013400735.1 Pomatostomus ruficeps
TGAACATTGTTCAAGACAACAGTAACAACTCTAGATTAGAGAGAAAGCAAAGAAATGAGACTGATCCAGAGAATCAATGCATGAACTGCCTTCTGATTCAAATTAAAATGTTCACAAAACTCACACTGATATGTCTGTTCAGGTTCATGCAAGCCCCATGGAAGGTCATGCCTAAGTCCTTGCAGGACTGAGTGTCCACAAAAGCAGGGGCAGTCCCTTTTTAATGCCAGGTTTCTACGGACAGTCGTTTAACTGTTTCTCACTCAGTAAATATGATGACTCTATATTGCTTTAACAAAAGTGACAGCAACAAAATACTTCTGATTAGTTAAAAGCCAAAGGCCTATTTCACTCAGGCAAAACATGAATGTAAATATCCAATTAAGCTCATGATCTTGTTTACAATAAGTGTTGTGGGTTGAAAATAACTCACAAAAAATAAAAATCTGTAAACAAGAATTTGTGAACAGTATATTAACAGAGCCTGATTTTGGAACAGATTTGATGAGGAGGGACCTAGTAACTGACTCACACTAACATTTGTTTGTAATTTTTGCATCTGTCTTCACCTTTTAATCTCATCCCCTATGACCATGGTTTCTAGGACTGTTTTGTTGTGGATGCACAGCAGATCGCATTTGATCCCAGAAACTGGCTGAGGAGCTTAAGAGTTACTGGCGTGAATCTGTGAGGATTCCACCTGTTTCTATTGAGGTGTCTTATTTTTAAACCTTTTAGGAATGTAAATATCAGTGAGGAGTCTATTACTTACCTGAGCATGGTGAAATTTGAACAGCAGCTTTTTTAATTCCCCATACTATAGGGAAGCTGGCTAAACATAGGGTGCCTGTTTCTCCTCCTGGCTTTGATTTGTGATTAAACCATGGTGTTCATCTTCATTCATCTACTTGTTCCAGTATGACTTTGACATCAAGGTTGTTCTACTTGGCTTATATGGAAGGTTATGTTTGACATGGATGGTAATCTTACCAGTGATTTTGGTATCGTCAGGAACAGAATATGAGTGTTTGCTAAATGAAAGCTGAACAGGTCTGAAGGCTTTGTCATTTAGATGACAACGAAACCATCAGGTTAAGTACTCTTTGTTATTCATTAAAGAGAAATAACTCAGTCCAAATAATATTTTGCATTCAAACACTGGAAGTAGTTCATAGCTTTCAAAACTGATTATATTATGAGTCACACAACTACAGAACAGTTGAGGTTGGAAGGGATGTCTGCAGGTCACCTGGCCTAACCTTTTCTGCTCAAGCGGGATCTCACAGAACTGGTTGCCCAAGGCCCCAGGTGGATTTTGAATATCTCCAAGCAGGGACACTCTACTGCCTCTGTGGGGAACATTTTAGAGTGCTTGGTCACCCTCACTGTACGAAAGTGTTTGCTGATGTGCAGAGAAGAACTCTCTTTTTCCCCAAAAGACTCTGGGGTTTTCCCATAATCATGCCTTGCAGGCTCTTCCTTGCTTACATGCAAGTGTTTTAGGTGCTCCTACTTAAGTCCTATTTGTTGATGGTTTTTCTCTTTTGTTCATATCATCCCAAGTCCTTTACTTGTCAAATGTATCCATCACTCCTTTGCAGGAAACACCCTCTTTGCCCAGTTATTCCTGAACATCCTATGGCCGGGGACTTCCGGTGTCCACAGCCTGAAGCTCTTTCTGGGTTGACACCTCCACCATGGCAAGGACAGATGCTCCCATAAGGTGTGGAGACCCCATCCCTGGAAGTGTTCAAGGCCAGACTGGATCAGGCTTTGAGCAACTGCTACAGTAAAAGGTGTTCCTGCCCATGGCAGGGACATGGAACATGATGGTCTTTCAGGGCCCTTCAACCCAAGCCATTCTATGATTCAAGTGAGATTTTCTCAGCTGTTTCTGTCTTGCTGTGGGAATCCAGTGTCCTGAGTACTTGGAAATCCTTTCACACAGAAGTGCTGCTTGTTCTTTGCTTGAACAGTACCAGTAAGATCAAAGGAAAGTCTACAATTTAGTTGTCCTTTAAACTTTCTTACACTTTGCCACTAAGATAACAAGTGGGGTGAACCATCTCTTTCTCATAATGATTGTAGCGTGTCATGCTTCCTGCATAAAAAGGCGATTTCACAACTCATGCTGACTAAAGCCTTTGGCCAAAGTCCATCTTCTCTTGACCTCACTCTTCCAGAAACAAAAGGAAAATCCTGTCTGTGGAACTGACAGCCTCACTGGCATAAACTAAAGCCCCCACTGAAATTTTGGATTCCTATTTATGTGTGCAGGTGAGGGCAATGATTAACTGCTGTTCTACACCCCATCCCTCTTACTATATCATCTGTAGCCTGAGGACTAGAAATTGTCGAGCTAGGGATGAAATTTCTCTCTTGCTTTTATTAGAGCACATAAAAGGCCTACAAGTTGAAATCTAGCTGAGGCTGTTTTTAGAGTACCCTTACAACCCTGGGATTGGAATAAATGAATCTTAGAAGAAGGAAAAATTCTCCAGAAGGAAACACTGGCAAGTTCATAGAAACATTGGATTGTAGGATGATTTGGATTTGGAGGGACCCTAAATGTCTAGTTCCAACCCTGCTGCCATGGGGTTTCTGTATGTAGGAAATGAAGAATTATCCCTTAATAGTTCATTTAGGAAAATGGTACCTGATCCTTGTTGGAAACTGTCAGTGCTCACCAGGACATGAGCAATGACTCTTTTTTACAGTTATAACCTGTTATCAGGGAAACAGAATGGTCTAGGTTGGAAGTGACCTTAAAGATCATCTAGTTCCAATGTCTCTGACATGGGCAGGGACACTGGCAACAGACTGTAGCTTTTCATTTCAGTGGCAGCTGTACCACAGCTTCAGATCAGGATGACCTTTCAGTGAATATCCCTCTTATTTCCCTGTCTAGGATAGTTCCCTGATCCAGGACATCTTTGGCAGAGCTGTTGATTTTCTCCAGTTATCAATAATTACAGTGAAAGTACAATAGCTGAAATGAAATAAAGAATAATGATGATAACAAAATCAATGAACAACACTGGAGTCTCCTTTCACTATTCTTGTGCCTCATACCTCAGCAATAATGACCATGGTTATAGTTAAACAAGAAAAGGAATATAGTGAAAAAGTATCTTCTGTCTGCTTTTCCTTCTTCTCTAGGGAATTCCACTCAAGAAGAGTGTTTTAGCACAAGTGCCTAAACATTGGACTGAAGGCAATGACTTGACAATCAGGAAATAGATCTCCAGTTCTCCTAAGGTAATTTGAATTTGTATTTTAAATGTAAAGATGATTTAGTTTTGCTTTTCTTCTTAATTTGGTAGATTTCCCTTTTGCCTTTCACAGTTGTAATTTAACTAATGGCTGATTCCCAAACATCAGAACTCACTAAGCTGGATTCACTGATGTGGTGAAATGAATGCCAAATCATGTTAAAATGTTTGCATTGGGGGTGAAACTCTAGGAATTAATTGTTGGAGAAAATGCTGCATCACAAAGAGATGGTGAGGAGAGTGATTTTAACAAAAGAATCACAGTGAGTTCTCCTCTCAGGATCCCTTTAGCTTAAAGCTATTGGTACTCCAAGCACCTACAATCCTGAAGTTAAACACTTCCTCACCATTTTGTGGCACCTTCCAGTTTTATACCTTTGAATGTTTATAGATTTTGCAGGGTTTCAAAGCTATGAAGCTCTAGGAGAAAGTCATAATCACCTGCCTTGGGTGCATTTTCTGTAGAAAACTAGGATCAGTGGAATGGCTTTCTTCTTTTTCCAGCCCTATCTTCAATAATGTCACCCAGCTCTGGCCAGTGAGAAATGAAGGAGGAGAAGGACCTGGGAGTGTTGATTGACAGATGGCTGAACATGAGCCAGTGTGTGCCAGGTGACCAAGAATGGGATCTTGGCTTATATCTGAAAGTGTAGCCAGCTGGACCAGGGATGTGATTCTTCCCTTGTACTTGGCACAAGTGAGGCCACACCTTGAGTCCTGTGTCCAGTTCTGAGCTTCAACTCAGGAAGGACTTTGAGGTGCTAGAATGAGTCCAAAGAAGGCCAGAGGAGCTGGTAAAGGATCTGGAGCACATGCCTGATGAGGAGTAGCTGAGGGAGCTTGGGGTGTTTAGCCTGGAGAAAAGGAGGCTCAGGGGAGACCTTCTTGCTCTTTACAACTCCCTGAGAGGAGGTTGTTGCCAGGTGGGAGTTGACCTGTTCTCCCAGGAAACCAGTGACAGGATGAGAGGACATAGTCTAAAACTGCACCAGGGGAGGTATAGGTTGGACTTTAGGAAGAATTTCTCTATGGAAAGGGTGATTAGACATTGGAACAGGCTGCCCAGGAAGGTGATGGAGCCACTGTCCCTGGAGGTGTTTAAGGAAAGGCTGGATGTGGCACTCACTGACATGGTCTAGTTGATTAGGTGGTGTTATGTCACAGGTTGAACTCGATGATCCCAGAGGTAATTTCCAACTTGATTCTGTGTGATTCTGTATGTAATCTGCTTTAAAAAATGTGTTTGAAAGGTGAGAAGAGAAAATTTGTTGGGTGAAAAATGGAGCTAGAACAACATACAAGACAATAGCTGAGACTTTGGATGCTTCTGATAACATTTGGACTGTGAGTTAACTTGTTCAAGAAAGAAGATAACTGGTGAATCTTTGACAAAGTATGGACTTTCACCAGTAGCTTGGTGAAGAATGAGAGGGTTTGGAATTCGGTGGCAGTCGTGTAATTTGTAAATAGACTATAGAGACCCTAGGAGGTCTCCACTGCCTGCCCATGACTGCAGATTCCTGCACCATTTTCAGGCCAGGCTCATTGCAGCTTTCATTCCTACACCAAAAGATGAAGGAGAGGAGGGGTTTTGAAAGCATGTTTTTAACCCAGACGACCTGGGACAACAGACAGGACTTTTTTTTTTTTTTAGAAGTGTCACTTATTGAGACCAAAAGATTTTTAGGGAGGCAGTATACTAAAACAGTAATAGATATGACAAACACAATTGTTAATTCCTAGTCTCACCATTCCTTGGATTAGGCCTGGTCCAGTGGTCTCTGCTTTTGACATGGTGTTTGTCTCTCCTCTAGTTTCCCTATGAACAACCACGGGTGGTTTATATTTCCTGAGGCAAGCCTTGTTTGCCTCCGGAAATCTGATTGGTTCTCCTTGCTGTATTCCCCTAAGGTTTGTAACCTCCTGGAGGTAGGAAGTGGGGTGCTTGATGCAAAGAGCTTATCATAGAATCATAGAATTATTGAGATTGGAAAAGACCTCAAAGATCACTAAGTCCAATCATTAACCCAGCGCTGACAAGTCCACCACTGAACATGACCCCAGGCGCTACATCTACTCACCAGTTAAATACCTCCAGGGATATTACCCCATCACTTCCCTGGGCAGCCTGTTCCAATGCTTGACAATCCTTTCCATGAAGAAATTTTTCTTAATATCCAATCTAAACCTCTCCTGGCACAACTTGAGGTCATTTTCTCTTATCCTATTGCTTGTTACTTGGCGGAAGAGACCAACCCTCACCCGGCTACAATCTCCTTTCAGGGAGTTGTAGAGAGGAATATGGTCCCCTCTGACCCTCCTTCCCTTCAGGCTAAACACGCTCAGCTTGCTCAGCCTTTGAATGTCTACAAAGTGCAAAACACATTTTCATTGGACTGCCTGGGTAGCTTTCTTATTTTCCTCTTACACATTAATTTAAGCCAGGGAACATTCTAAAATTTTAGTAAGTAAGTACACAATAATTATGCCATGGTACAGATAATTTATGATTTTTCTAATATGATTATGCATCACAGTTAATGAACTCTAGGTTCTATTCCAGTACTTCACCTTTATATGAGGAATTGTGAGCAAATGAAAAGATGAAAATTGTCTTGGATCTGGTTGTTGTTATAGATTTTTTCATTGAGGCTGTCCATCCACTATTTTACCTTAGAAAGAAGCCAACATACTGGCTGGAGAATATTTGCTTCTTGACAAATAATGTCTGGAGATACTTAGTATAGGGTTATAATCAATCTTACCCATACATCAGGTAACCTCCACACAAGACAGAATCAGAAGTCCTGAATAAATGCATTTTTTGAAGTAACACACTAAGTGTGCAGCAGGGTGAAACACTGAAAAAGGTTGCCCAGAGATGGGGTAGGTGCCCCATCTCTGGAAACATTCAAGGTCAGGTTGGCCTAAATCAGCAGACTAATCTAGTTGAAGATGTTCTTGCTCATTGCAGGGAAGTTGGACTAAATGACCTTTAAAAGTTCTTTCTAACCCAAAATATTCTATAATTCTATGATAATTATCCACATGAACATACATGCACACACACACACACACATGCTGCAAAAGAAGCTCATTGAGTTAAGAAATGAATTACTATTTCTAATTGCTTCTTGTAGGTAATTACTTCTAATTATTACACTGAGTAATAAATTGCTACTTGTAATTACCCTGTGGGTACAGTCCTAGTAGTTAGAAATGCAATTTGCTTGGTTGTTTACATCACAAGCATGTTTAAGTAATTGTGCTCCCTTAATTATATGGAGCAGTCGATGTTAAATAACATAACACATTTTGCAGCTTCATGTGCAGTGTCATTTGTTACCATTTATGGTGGTTCTGTTTCAGAGAACTGGGGAATAGATGCTGTGTGTCACTGGGGAATAGCTATTTTTATTTGAAATCTACAAGCCCTGCTCAGTGTCTGTGGCTTGTCAGGCATTTCTAGGAATGTGCACTGTGTTGCTGAACTTAAATTACAGCTCTGCCTTCTCAATCTGAGGAAATCTGAACTGCTTGGAGACAATAACCAAATCCCGTTGTCTTTAATCAGTCTCATTTCCCACTCCCCTGGCTCTCTGACACCAGATGTCAGTGTGAAGGTCTTCTCTTGCCCTAATGCTGGCAGTGGGTACTCTCACCTCAGTTAGATCTTTCATTCAAGCTCATATGAGCATCTATACTGATCTATATGACGTCTGTCCGGAAAAACACCCATTAGGAGCTGTTGCAGGTAAGACTGCAGTCAGGAATTCCCAGCAAAAGATATATTAACTTTCCTGATAATCTCTGTTGGTTTGGTGTGTTCCTCTGCTTCCCAGGACCTTCCACACTTGGTTGTTACACTTTGCAGTTTGGGGAGGTCCTTAACTCCTTCATTAAAGAGGTTACAGAACAGAGGACACTGACTGTTCTTTTGGAGGAAGCAAATGTGCACTTTCTATACAAGACTTTGAAAGCACAACCAGGACTTGAGTTCTTAGGCCTTCCTCTTATGTGTAAGTTCACAGGAGTTTTCTGGGACTTAGGAGTTGCAGAACTTTGCCTTTTCCTATGTTGTGCACACTTATTTTCTCCTATTCCCCAGTTTTCATCTCAGTTTGTAATATACTCAATGATATTAGAACTGATTGTAGTGGGGAATAACTGTGTCCCAGTAGAGGTGGACAGTCTGCCATCAAGCAAGAGACAAAGAGGCAGGGAAAAATAAACTAGAGAGACTCAAAAAATATTGCTTGTCATTCACATGCCCTTGGAGAGGGAAAGAATTCAGGAAATTTTGGACACAAAGAATACATTGTTGTTAAACATAATTTTTCAAGTTTTATGAGAGACATCAGTGGGATGTAAAGTTAAGGAGCTGGAAAGTTCACTCACTGCCTACACACACAATAGATTTGGAAGAGTGGGATTTGATATCTGAGGAATATCCTTGGTGCTGGTAAAAACAGTTCCCAGCTGACGCAAGGGGTTTGTTGTTCTGAGTAGGTTTTCTTCGTGTATAATAATGTGAAAAGTTTTTTGTGCTAAAGCATAGTGTCTGCTTTGGTAGGGAGGGAGATTTAAAACAGAAAACAGCATTGGAAGTGGGGTTTCCTAGAAAAGGGGCACACCACTATATGTGATATGAAAGCTGCCATATGGAGAGGCCTGTGAGAGGGCTGGCACTGTCAAAACCCATATTTAATAAACTTGAAGAGTGAAATTAAAACTTTAATCTTGGAGGACACACCTTGGCGTGTGTGTCTGCTAAGCAAAAAAACATCAAAAGCAAGTTTAAAGTTTTTCTGTCCTTTCTTGCCTCTGAGAGGAGCTGATTCTGACTCAGTGTTGGCAGGGATTCAGAACTTGATTTTCCCTGGTAGTGGTTATTGTCTTAGAGCCAGACCCTGCAAATGCTGCCACAGATCCTGCAGGATTGGGGTCTGTGTGGGCCCTGTGCTTGGTACAGAGCATTGTATCTGTAAGGAGGAGAAATGACTGAAACAGTGTTAACAGTCTGCCTTGCTGAATTACTATTCTATTCTGCTTTTTATACCCATTAGACTCACATTCTAATCAAGGTGTTGGACTGTTTCTCAGGAAGCCAGGATGGAGAGTGAAGTAGGTGGTTATAAGATTGTGGCTATTGTACTCCCAAGTGGGGAATGGAGAGCTGTAATTCTGCTAATTATCATAACTAATTAGCTGCATTCAGAAGTGAAGAATCAGATGGGCCAGATTACCACTGCCAACTGTTAAAAATGGGTTATTGAATTGCAGTACATGAGACCAGAGGGACAGCTATTACCANAGTCTGGTGCTATCTTCTCAAGCCTCCATCCTCTTGGAAGCGAGGATGTGTTTCTGCAGGGCAGGACTGGTCATGCTGTGACTTAGCAATGGACAAACTGGAAGTGATCTTGGTGTAAAGCTAGGCCTGAGTTAATTAGCCCAGCTGATGAGCTGGGTTGGATCACTACACTGCACTGCTGTTATCATATCTGGTGTACTCACTGTGTGTTGCACTGCACAAAGCCTCACAGATGTGCCCTCTAGGTCAAATTCTTGGAGTCTTTTTAAGTACCTCATGTTGTTGACCTGCATGAAATGGATGGCTAAAAAGGGGAATTCGGGAGGTTCAAAAGCCAGCAGGACGTAGCCCCACACATGTGCTCCCAGAATTCTGCAGGTAGAAAGACATGCAGGCTGTGTTTTGATAGAATAACCAAACCACTTGGAATCAAGAGGCAATCTGAACTGAGACAATGCCATTTTGGTTGGAATAATTTCAGTATGGCTCCCCTTGAGATAAACTAAGATCTTATTATCCCAGCTGTGACCATTAATAGGGCAAATTCAGCAGAAATTCAAGAGCAAGGGGAAAAATCTTTTAATAGGATTCACACAGCACAGCTGGAATTGATGGTGTAAGGGATCTAGGAATAGGAACTCCTGACTGGTGCACCAAAATCTATCTGGGTTATTGGCAGGACCTCTAGAATTATATTGTGATTACAAATGGATTTCACAGGGGCACTGGAAAACTTTTAAAATATTACAGATTTCACAGTTCTGATGTAGTTTATCAAACTACATACTCCATTCTGTTTAACTGTCCTAGGGCAAGAGCCTTCCACCATCACAGGGACACGCTTCAATGGGAGCTCACAGAAACTGGCAACAGATCACAACCCTCTGAAAACATTTTTGACTGAGCTTGGCCTTAAGTCTGCCACATTATTTTGTGCTCATAGACACCTTTGATGTGATGTGAGTCTGTGTAGAGGGTGGACATGTGGTTGTAGGGAGTTGAATTGTGTGTATAAGCCCCTTTGAACTCAAAAGACCAATGAAAGTCACACTCTTGCCCCTTAGAGCTGCCAGGCTGTGGTCCCTACAATCATGAAAGAAAGTAACTGCAATGCATCAGCAAGGTACCTCTGCTAGGTTGTGTGAAGGTGGCTCCTAGTTCCTTCCACTACCTGCATAATCTGCTGTCCTCAACAACACCTACATCATTGGAGCCAAAACAGTCAGGACAGATACACTGGTGTTCTCTACAAACATAGTAGTGTCCAACAGAGCTCATTCGTGGGGGTCTTTTAGAATATGTCTGTTCTCACATGCAGTGAGAAGCAAGCTGAGAGTGATGAAAATTCTTTGTTCCTGCACTTCAGCCTTTGAAGGAGTGTGGTGGTGGCTTTGTCCTTGCAAAAACCCACATTGCAGGCTTTCAAACCTGGTCTCTGGAAGATGCTGAGGGTGAGAAATTACTATGCTGAACATGTAAGATACAGGAAAACTTGTGAGGGGTTATTGCAAAGGTGAAATTCTGCTGGTCTGGATCCAGAGGCACTACCTCTGGAACCTGTAGGACTCTTCTGACAGCCTCAAGTCTATTTCATCTTGAACCAAAAACTGTATCTGTACTAGAACCCTGCTTGTGCTAGGAAGAGAGAAACCAGGGTGATGCCTCTGACAGGGAGGGGGAAAAGTAACAGTGAAGTGTCAAAGATTTGAGGATACCACTGCTAGAACACAGGAGGAAAAGCTGCTGCATGCATAGGAAAACAAAACGATCTGGAGATTAGGAGGGAGTTGGCAAAATTGTTCTTTGGCTGGTGGTGTTTGTACTAGTCCTAGGTAACCATCTGCTGAGCTGTCAGGCCAGACTGGGCTTCTTTTTCGTCGGTGTTTTATATTATTTGTTTTTCTGTTCTTTTAAAATTAATTTTACTGAAGGAAATAAAATCATCTTGTTGCTTCAAAAGGAAAACACCTGAAAGCTGCTTTAGGCTGCACATGGTGAGCATCCTTCCAGGAGTCCTGGCACAAATGCAGCTGTAGCACAACCCCTTGGTCTCCCTCCCTCTCTATGACTGTCTGCCAAGCACAAATTAAAGGATACACTGACTAACAAGCTGGGCCTATTTTACTATTTCCCCAGCTCCTGGCATGTTTTCATAGAATCATAAAGTGGTTTAGGGTTGGGAGAGACCTTAAAGATTCTCTAGTTCCAACCCCTCTGTCATGGACTGGGCTTCCTTCCACTAGACCAGGTTGCTCAAAGCCCCATCCAGCCTGGCCTTGAAAACTTCCAGTGATGAGACATCCATGACTTTGACTTTTGGATCTTGTCTTTACAGACTGGCAAGCATTTGTGTTGCTCTTACTTCATTCCTTCTGCATGAATTATGATTGTTTCTTTTTAACCGCATTGCAACTTTGCTGTTGCACAAGAATTTACTCAGCCCCTTTCACTCACTGTGAACCATCCTACTGTTTGCTTTGGTTTATGTGAACAAATCACCACATCTCAAGCATGGAAAGTCAGCAGTAACTTAATGAGTCAGTTTTGAACCTAAAATGCTGCATCCGATAAAAGTAATAAGGCAGAGGCAAAAAAAATTGGCCTGGTAAAAATCCTGTAAACAGGTCAAATAATACAGATTGCCCAAAGGAATCCAGGACTCTCCTGGGCTGAGAAAACTGCTAGGTTCCCAAAGATGGAGAAGCATCAAATGCTGCCTCATTTCAGTCAAAGACCACAATCTGTTTCTGAGCAA
>VYZT01048354.1:0-12412 GCA_013400735.1 Pomatostomus ruficeps
TGACAGGGAGAGGGAAGGAAACACATCATGATGGTTGAAGCTTCAGAACATCCTCACCGGGATTTTGCCAGCTTTGGTTTCACCGATGCCTTTAATATTCAGCATCTCCTTCCCTGGTGTGTAAGCCACGGCCTCTGCCATGTGAAATCCAGCTCTCCCAGTCTCTTCCCATCACTGGCATTTGTGCCACATTGCTGGGAGGGAGGGAGGAAGGGGGAAAAAAAGACACCTGTTGTCATGTTGTTATTTTTGTCTTGTTTTGGGGTTTTGACAGAACAGAAGTAAGAATTTAGCAAAGAAGTTTTCAGATTCCCCTTGCTCTTAAGGAAAAAATTAAAGTTGGCTATTAGGAGGGAAGCAGGAGCTGGCTGTCACCTTACCTGAAGAGCTGTGTACCAGGAAGATGAGGAAGAAGCTTTAGATCACCCTCCATCTGGCCATCCTGCTGAGGGCAATAAAGGCAGAAGGGAGGAAACCTAGCCAGGCACCTGCTGTGTCAGTGGTTGGTCACCACATCTCGCCTCGCTTTTCCTCTGGGACCCCTCTTGTGCAGCTCTCTAGCTGTGGCCATTACAAAGGAGGGATCAGTGCACCACTGGATTAGCAGGAAGGAACCAGGACATGAACCTTGCAGCTGCAGGTTTTGTGGAGGCTCAGGCAGAAATAATTCCTAGTTACATTCATTCTAAATTATTTCCTCAACTATGAGCATGAAGTTTTTAATCCTTTTTTGGTGAAAACTAAAGAAGATTTTGCATAATGTGAATATGCTCATGCAAGCAGGAATCTCCCTAGAGATACTGTACTGGATGCTGTTTTGGTGTAGCTTCATTGCATTCCTCTAGACTGAATGTCAGAAGCACTAATTTTATTGTCAAAAAGGATGTTTTGGAGAAAAAACCATTTGGGAAGTGACACTATTTTTACTGTCAGCTAACACACTCTTTTGCGTTGGCTTCTTAATATTCTCTTCCCTCTCCAAATACCCGTCTGGATTTTCTGGCAATTAAAAAATAATACAGAGAGCTCATTCCAGACATCTTTTATCTATAGCTCTGGTCCTCCCTCCATCCCTAGGGAAGGGATCTCTCCTCTCCTGTACCACTGGAGAAAGACTGGAAGCAATTTGGGAAATGGGCTGTCATTTATCCTAGGCACACACTGAGAAAGAAGCCGAGAAAAAAACAAAACAAGAAACCCCAAAACCTCCACCGAATCCAGCAGCTTTTTCCAACACAAAGTGTGGACTTGATGTCAACTGAATGTTTTATGGATTCCAGTTTGCTCATGCCAAAAAAAGCATGGGGAAAGAAATGGAAAGAGAGAAAAGAGAATTTCTTCCTGGTGTTTTTGATCAGTCTATTTAGTTTTCACTCAAGTGCACACAAGGTGTCCTTCACCTGAAAGGTCCCCAACTTGAAAGAAAACATCACCTCTCAGGCTGAGCATGTTTAGTTGGATCCAAACCATTTTTCTCTATTTTTTTTACCAGGTATTTTTTAACTGCTTTCAGTGAGAAGCAAACTGTCCTACATTTTTTTCCCAAACTAATAAAAAAAGGTAATTACTCACACAGCTGTGCATACAACGGTCCCGCCGGTGTCCCCAGCAGTCTGTACTCACACTTTCAGTGCTTCCTAAAACTGATGCATTCTCTTGCTTGAAATCCTCCAAGGTTTCAGAGAACTCCTCTGTTCCCTCGGTATTTTTGGTGGGAAGTGTGGCACAGGAAAGGCTGCAGCTGGAGTAAAACCACCTGTGTTTTTTTTTACCACCCTTCACTGCACAGGGGCTTCCCCTGTAGCCTAGGACCTCATTCTGTGCCACTGCTGATTGCCAGAGGGGTGAAGGGGGCATCTCAACTCCCTGAAACCAGGGAGGCAGCTCCTCCCTCTCCTGGGGTACAGACCAGTGTGTCCAGGGAATGAGCCAGAGCAGTGTTCACTCTCCGAGGTGTCTGGATGCCACACCAACCTTCGCCTTCAAGGGGAACAAGAAGTGCAGCACTCCAGAGAAGTGCAACAGCCAAGACTGAAGATATCCAGGCAAACCCCAGCCTACTTGCTCAGCCTGGCAAGGCGAGCAGTTCTGCAGCCCTGCACCATCACTGCCTTTGCTGCTGCTGGGCACCCACCTCCCAGACTGCAGGAACTCCCGGCAGCCCAGGAGAGGTCCTCAGATCCTGCTGCCAGATCCTGCAAAAGCTGGAGTGTCAGCTTCCACCGACGGAAGAGGGAAGTATTAAACTGTATTTCCATGGATGCTTGGAAAACTTAGGGAAAAAAGCCAGAGCGGGCAATACCTGAGAGGAGGCAAAAAGCCGCTTGCTATTGATGTGCTGCATCAGCTCCTCCCTGTGTCAGCCAAATTTGATCAGAGCAGCAGTCCAAACTCAGTTATGCAGCCACATACCAGTTACACACTTCAGCAATGCCTTACTCAACATTTCTGCCCACTCCTATTTCCCCAGCCTTGGGTGTGCGTGCTCCTCCCTCCCTGGCCCTCACCCCTCATTTCAAACAAGCACATTTTCCTTGCACTTGAAGCCTGCCCACTGGCTTTGGAACAGCTTCCAGAAACCACCATTGTTTTCCATCAAAGCCAAGGGAATGGGATCCAGAGGCTGAGCAGCTCCTTCCCTGCTCAGCCAAGAAAGCTTTCATGCCTGTGGCTCTGTTCCTGAACACTGCAGAGGTTCTAAAGCAAAGCTCAGATGGTCTCAGAGAGCAGCAGGTACCACCACACATATCAGAAAGCAACGAGCAGCAGGGCAGAAGAAATGCCAGCAGGAGGAAGCCATGGAAAGGCTGAATTTGGGAGATGGGGCAGCAAGGAGTCTGGGGAAACATGGGATGCCCCAGCTGTGCAAGGCCCACACTTGGTCCCACTATGGCCAAAATCTGGCCAGTGCCCACAGCCCATGTCAGTAATTCCTCATGGAAACCTCTGCTGCTCAAAGCAGCACAAGGTGACAGCTGTGCAGGAAGAAACTGAGGCATTTGGGAAGCAGGGCTGGGGGCAGCAGTGCCCAACCTCCCTCTCCAGCTGGACAAGACCCAGGCAACACAGCCCAAGCGCAAACACTCTGTTACGCCCCAGCCAGCTGCCCCCGTGGGGCCCATCTGGGACTTTGCCAGCTGGGAAGGAACCTCAAACACTGACCTGAGCTGTTGATCCCAAACTTCCTACATTCATCTATCACGCCCTGGAAAATGAAGAGAAACTGAGCACAGAAGGGAAACTGGCATCAGTAAGTGATATTGAAGTGATTAAGGAAGGGGAAAAATGAAACCACCAGGCTGGCTTCATCATGCTAAAAACAACTGCAAGGCAAACAGCACCTGAGGGGATGGAAACCAGGCAGAGAAGGGTGAGGGATGCAAGTGCTGAGAGCAGCAGCTCAGAGGCTACAAAAGCCTAACTGGAAAAAGGGATTGCTTAGAGAGGTAGCCCTAGACAGAAAACAGATGAGGGGTGAGAGTAGGAGAAGGCAGAGTGAACGAACAGGACAAAGTCAAATTTCTGAGGGAGAAAGGACTTAGTTAATACCATCCTACCAGGAAGGATAAAGAGCCTGGGAAGTGAAGAGGACAAGCAGGGAAGTTTGTGGAAGCTGTTTTCTGACCGCAATGCTGTTTCTGCTGCTGGAGGTGAGGGTTCAGTTCAGCAGGCTGATGCTTACCCCTGGTTTCTGTCCATCCATGCACCTCTCAGGTTCCTGCTGTTGCCTCTCCAGCAACTTCTGGCAGAGGCCAGGTCAAGGTCAGAGGCTCTTGAACTCCCATATTCTGTGCTTCCCAGGTCAGGCTGGCGAGCCATCAGTCCTTTCCTGCCTTGATGCGCTGTCCTCAGTTTCCAGTCATTCTCTCTCTCCTTGCTGTGACAGAACACCCAGAGCAGGAAGGCAGGAGGACATGGTGTGGCTGGGCAAGACCTGTCAGAAAGGCTGCAAACAACTGCCAGAGCACAAAGCCTTTCATCACAAAAGTCACAGAATCACTCAGGCTGAAAAAAACCTCTGAGATCATTGAGTCCAGCCTGTGACCAAACACCACTGTGCCAACCAGGCTATGGCACTGAGTGCTATGTCCAGGCTTTCCTTAAACACCTCCAGGGATGGGGACTCCACCACCTGATGCCCAATCACCCTTTCAGTGAAGAAATTCTTCCTGATGTCCAACCTGAACTTTCCCTGGCACAGGGAGGCTGTTCCCTCTCATCCTGTCCCTTTTTCCCTGGGAGCAGAGCCTGACCCCTCCTGGCTGCCCCCTCCTGTCAGGGAGTTGTGCAGAGCCAGAAGGTCCCCCCTGAGTCTCCTTTTCTCCAGGCTGAGCCCCTCCAATTGCTCCTCTGTGCACTCCAGCCCCTTCCCCAGCTCTGTTCCCTTCTCTGGAGAATAAAAGTGATCACACTTGGACAGCTGCAGGTGATCTTGCAGGGACACAAAGGCAGTGCCACTGTGGGTGTGTGAGAAGTTGTGAGCAGAACACAGGATGGCTGCAACTTTTCTGCTTTGTACCCCCTCCAGGTCTGGTTCACNCCCCTCCAATTGCTCCTCTGTGCACTCCAGCCCCTTCCCCAGCTCTGTTCCCTTCTCTGGAGAATAAAAGTGATCACACTTGGACAGCTGCAGGTGATCTTGCAGGGACACAAAGGCAGTGCCACTGTGGGTGTGTGAGAAGTTGTGAGCAGCAGAACACAGGATGGCTGCAACTTTTCTGCTTTGTACCCCCTCCAGGTCTGGTTCACCATTACTCATCAAGAGAATCCAGTCCCATATGCATGGGTATGGTAAAAAACCCCTGATTTCTGTAGAAGCACACCCTGGTTTAGGTGGCCTTCAGCCTCAGCCTTGATTCACAGTGACAGCTGGACTGCTCTGGCTTGAGCAGGACAGCAGCGGTGTGAGAATACAGGCAGCTACAGCAACACTTACAGCCTCTGTGCTGGGGAGTCACTCAGCTCGTTCTTGCACTGCAAAATCCTTCTGAAAATAACTTACATGGCTCTGGAATTGCTTCTCCCAGCAGTGGGACAAACTGACGCGAAGCAGACCAGAGTGACAGTATTAAAGCAAGAGCAACAAGATTCCCTTCACAGCTTACTTAGGGAAAGAGAATACAGGACACAGAATTAATCCTCATTCTGCTGTTTCAATGCTTTTTTAGCTCTTTCAATTTAACCATAAAAAATAAACTCCCTGAAATATAAAGTATTAAACAATCCTCTTTCCCTTTCCCTTCTACACAGTGTCCTTGCAGGATTTTAAGAAGAACAAGGCTTAACTTGCATGTTTCACAGCTGTTTTTGGGGAAAGCAAGATGTAGAGTGATAGGAAGAGGGAATTAAGGGAAGAAGAGCTACAATAAAACACAGCTGGTGACCAATGCTATGTTTCCCCTGAAAGCTTGTCACAGAAGCATTCACATATATATTTTTTTTTGTATTTTTCCATCTGTGAGTGCTTTGCTGGTTTGCATAAAACCAGCACACAATTATTGCAGTGCAGCTGATGTTACAAATGAGGAATGAGGAGAGGGGACAGAATTACACCTTCTTACCCTTCCCTGCCTTAATTTAAGCATCTACATCCATTCACAGATGTCTGAATATGCAGCCCAGACACTGGAAGAGCATCTCTTCTGCAAATCTGGATGCTGTTTGTGTATCACAACTCCAAAAAGTGGATCACTGATTATTTGTAATAAATTTATGTGCACACTCAAATGAAGAATACTCGGAAAGCCAAAACCTGCTGCCTGTAATTAGGGAAAACCAAAGCATGCCCTGAGCAGTACATTTTTTTGTTCTATTACCAAAATCATCTCTATAGGGTGGGAAATGAGGTAACAAAGCAAATCTTTTATTGCAAAACTGTACTATTAAGCAGAACAAATGCTCATCTTGGAACTCTCTTAAAAAAGAAAGGTAATTTTTTGGTTAATAAATTTAATTAATAAATCTAAACCAAACAGCTACAAGAGCAAGAGAACTGAGAATAAGGTATGAGGCAGGTAGAAATTAGACCCCAAATATAGCTACACTGTTAACTGGATTTAACACAGTATCTCAGTTCCATAGTTTATTTTCTACCCCAGCCTTAGTGTTTAGATTTCTAAATCACTACAGCAAT
Source organism: Pomatostomus ruficeps (assembly GCA_013400735.1). NCBI lineage: Eukaryota > Metazoa > Chordata > Aves > Passeriformes > Timaliidae > Pomatostomus > Pomatostomus ruficeps. Next base: position 6,134 of record VYZT01048354.1, read on the forward strand.
TTAATAAGAAAGCAAGTTTCACCACCTGAAACTAAAAGCTAATTTTACCAGACCACTGTACAAACAAAATACAGATGACAGTATTTAGAAAGCTGGACACTAGTGGCCACACACAGAAATTTAATTTAAAACTGAGTTTATATCAATTCTTTTTATTAGATATCATCAGTTTACAAATTTGAATTAAGAAAATTACAGAACAGAATTAACTTGAATTCATTCTTGGTTGTAAAGTTTTTTTAAGGTCATAATAATTTTTATGCAGGATGTCATCAGCAATAAATTCTAGACTGTCTAAAACACAGCCCCACTATTTCCTCATTCAATAATCGATAATTTATCAAAAATTTAAGATTGTGCTAAACATTTTTAACAAGTATTTAATTAACTTCTCTATTAGGCCCTTAGTATATTTCAAGTTTTCTTTTTCAATTTTGTACACAATCCAGAATTTTTAAAAGCACTTAAGGATTCTATATTGCAATTTTTTTGTAACTTTCAAAACTAGGAATAAATAGACTGTTCCCACAAGAAGATGAAATCCACTACTCAGTATTACGACGTTTTGACTTCTCCATACTTCACATCTAAGCACAGAACCTCCTAACTGGAATATTGTTTTAAACCACTAATTCCCCAGCATTTTAATGCACATCAATTAATGACTTCAAGAGCTTCTACTTCCTGGAAAGCACAGGTTTAATTTAAGTGTACATTTTGCTACAACCTACTGAACACCACCTCCTTCCTTCCCTTTCCTGCCTCACAGACAGAATCAGCAATAAAATAAAGCTCCCAGCTTATCTAACAATAAGGTTGTTAAGAAATAAAGACTGGAAAGGAGGAAAAAAGAAAAAGTATATGCAGTGTAACAAGTTGCTGCAAGATTTCTGCTCTATCAAGATGCAACAGCGCTAAGAGGCTGAGTCAGAAATCTGCACTAAGAAACCGGTAAAAACATCATCAGTCTTAAGGCAACCTTCACTGGAATCAGCAGAGTGATTACTTGTGTGTCCGCAGAGGAATCCTTCTTTAGCTTCAGTTAGGAACCGTATCGATCCTAGAAAAGTAAAAACAAATAACAAACCAGACATGAGTGGGTTTTCCCTGTAAAGAAATCAGTTGTACTTCCATTTATACAATAAATAGCAGCTGAATTCTTCAAAACTTCCAGAAAATTGACCAGTGCTTACAAGAACTGGAGTTTAGAGTTGAACTCCAGGATAACCAGCCTGGTTTTCAAACGCCTGACAGCTCCCAATGACCTCATACAGGAATTGCCAAGTGACACTTAGGCCAGGATGTCTGATTTTGTGCAAAAACATGGATCAAAGGTCAACTAAGGAGCCAACACAAGAGCTGGGCTGGATGGTCACCATGTAGGTCCCTTCCAACCAAACTATTCCATTCTGAGTTAGGAACTGTGACAAGTTCAAAAATAAAGTGACAACAAATAACTTTCAAGATGGGACTTTTTGTTTTAACTGTAAGAAAAAAGGTATCCTAATGAAGGTGAGCTAGCAGATACAGATTTATTTTTCAAATGATAAAGATTTACTGTCTATATTGAGAGGTCTACAGAGCTCAAAACCAAATTCAATCCTTTCTCCCTAAAGATAATTCAGCAGCAAGATTCATGGTACTAAACCCCTAAAAGAAGACTTTAATTGATGGTTAATAAATTGTGACATTTTTACTCACCTGTATAGATGTCATGACCCCATTAGCAAGGACAGAAAGTTTTCCAGCCACTGATTTCACTCCCTGTTTAAACTGAGATATATCAGGAGCTGAAGGCAAGACATTTGAAATATTGTAGCTCCCTAAAAGGAGAACACACACACGAAGAAAACAGAATTTTGTATTAAAAGTAACCTTTCTTTTTCTTCCCTGAAGTACAGTGTATGACCAGGAGCACTAGACCGAGATCTCAGTGTCTTAAATGCATCTTCCTTTGGATTGTTTTCAGGTTTTCATAATGCCACCCAAAAGTGTCATCCTCCACACTTTGTATTCCCAGCTGAGCAATTCATGCTTGGACCACAGATGATTTATTCTGTACTTCAAATCTGTAGCAGTATTGTTTGGTATCCTCAAGAGCTTTTATCCCCTTGCAATTTAAAGATGAATGCACTTCAGAGGTGGCTGAAGTGATGAACTCTATTTGTGTGCATGCATAGAGGTAATTTTCCTGCTGTATGTACGCATGTATTTTGCATTACTACATCTGAGGCTTGGAAAGTTCCACAGAAATGACAGTAAATGTAAATAAATCAGGTTTTAAAAGTCCAGAACAATGCTGGCAATCCAGCCTTCCTTAAAGTCAATATATTTTGAACAGAGTTAGGTCTGCTGTTATTATGAAAAGTGCAGGCCTAAAGGTAACAGAAATCAAAGAAAATTAGTTAACTACTCTAATTGCACTCTAAACTAACTGCAAGCTAAGTATTAATGTGCTAACAATTACCATCACCCACTCATTGGTGAAAATTAATTACTGGCATAATATTAAACATCTGATCCTGTCAAAGGCACAAATCAGAGCAAACCAGCACTACAGAATCATGATCATGGAACTGATCACAGAATGGCCTGGGCTGAAAAGAGTGTTAAAGATCATCCAGTTCCAACCCTCTGCCATGGGCAGAGACACCTCCCACTATCCCAGGTTGCTCAGAGCCCCATCCAGCCTGGCCTTAGACACTGCCAGGGCTGGGGCAGCCACAGCTTCTCTGGGCAACCTGTGACAGGACCTTACCACCTTCACAGGAAACAATTTCTTCCTCATATCCAATCTAAACCTGCTCTCTGTCAGTCTGAAGCCATTCCCCCCTTGTCCTGTCACTCCAGGCCCTTGTCAAAAGTCTCCATCTTTCCTGTGGGCTCCCTTCAGGCACTGCAAGGCTACAACGAGGTCACCCCGAAGATCTTGGGAATAAATGAGGCTCCAGGGAGTAACCATCCCAAACCAGACCATTTTCCAAATGGAGACTTCTTTTAGTCTTTTGAACAGGAGTGGAAGATGCAATGAAAGAGAGCAAGAGAGTGAAAGAGAGGGAACCTGCAGCTCCTCTGTCCTGGGAAGTTACAGGCACATGCCTGCTTAACAGGCTGAGACAGACAATCCTGGAGATAATTTGATTTACCTGAGCTAAGAGGCCGGTTTGTAGCACAGATGCCTTGTCACGCTTGGAGAGCTTCCCACTCCAATCCTTAAACCCACCATGGGCACTCTTCTTTAGAGATTATCTTCAAAATTTCTGTCAGACAGCCCTATTTCTGAGCTGTCACTTGGACTTCCTTATGATCTGTTCCACTCACCAAATGCTTCAGGCATTTTTTGTTATTAAAATCAGAGTCACAGAAAAAAAATCTGCAGATATAAATAACCTGAGAAACCCTAACCACTTCTCAGCCACAAGAATTCTCTCATAATTTGCTGGTTACGTTCAGCTGGCCTGAAAAAGTGTCTTGTAAATGAGGCAGGAAAGCAACTCCTTTTCTTGGGGTTTCCTTCCAAATCAGCAGCTCCAGGTCAGCCCCTGACATGCCATCTTTCACAAGCATCAGCTTTGAAATAATGCAAAAAGGCTTTTCCTTGCAGCCCCCTCTTGGCTAAAAAACTCCTACAGCATTCTATACAAAAGCAAGCAGCCCCAAACTGTTCCACCCTGACATCTCACCAGTGCTCATAAAAACAACTTTAGATCCAAAGGGGGTTTTATCCTGGCAAGGACCCCAGAATTACAGCAGTGTTTTTGCTGACAGTCTGCTGATGACCTTTATTTTATGGAACCAATGATAGTCTGGGCATTAATTCAACACTAGACAAACTGCCAGTGCAGTAGAATTTCTCCCAGAAGGGCCACTGTTGAGGGACAATTTTGGGGAGAGGGGTGTAACAGAGACCTGCAGGAAAGGAAGCTTCTGTACATTTGATATAGTGTGAATTTATGACACCTTTCAAGTGGCTAAAGAAAGTGACTGTATTTTCTGCTTTATAGCTTCTTACCTCCTTAATTTTTTTTTTACATTTCAAATTATTAAACCCCAGTTTTACTTAAGCAACTGGCAGCAGGAGTTATTTCTCTGCTAGTCAGGGTACTCAAACTTGCTTTCAGGGGACCAAAACTAAACAGTCACATGTTTTGGGGTTTTTCCCTCCTGCTTTTCCGAAGTAAAATTAGATGCTACATACTGTTTGTTTTTCCAGCCTATGTGAATAACTACTCACAGATTTCAAGTTCTTCAGTAACTCTTATTTTTTCCAATTCCTTCACAAGTTGAGAAATGAAATTCAACTGAATGAGTCTATAAAATGTTCCAGCATTTCCTACCTTTTCTGTTGCACATTACTGCACAATCCAAAAAGTGTTGGAAAGGAGAATGAGACATTTTCGATTGCCTAAGGGGCTTCTTTTCACTCAGTCTCATCTTTCTCCCTTTCTAATTTGATGAACTACACTCTTCAACATGAGGTGTTCCACCAAGTCTTTGAAACAGACACACCAAGTCAAGGCTTCCCTTAATAACTTGGCAGCCCAGAGTTAGAAACAAATATCCCACTGAATGGATATGCCATGCAACAAATGACATGGAAATTGCAAGGCCACTAACATTTTCTTAAAGCTTTTTCCTAGATCATGTATTATTATGACAGCTAATTAGTTACTTACGGTAACAGATCAAAAAAGCTGCCCGAGAGTCCATTTAGGTGTTACCTCACTGGAAAGAATTACAGTTTTCCTTTGATAAAAATTACTTACAAAATAGTTTGTTATTTGCAACATCCCCCACTATAAAATACTGAACTTACAGAACCAAAAATACAGAACTTGAAATTTAAGGGATTAATTTTTAAACAGTAACTACACCTGCCAAGCCTGTTAGAGCTATTAGCAGTATTCCTGCAGAATACAGAGATAATTGTGATCAGAAGCAGAGGCAGGGCCTGCACTCCCCCCATGCTGCAGCTTCCCACTCTGTTTGATATGTACCTGTTGGTTGTTTTTTCTGGTCTTCAAACAAGTCAGCTGAACTTATGGATGTGCTTCCAGAAAGTCTTTCTAGACGAGCCCTTGCTTCATACTGGACAAGAATTAAGAATAAAAAGGATTTTATCAGTTTGCTGCCAACTTTTGAGGTCATGTCAGACAATCTGAAGGATTACAGGCACTCAGAACTGAAGCGGACCATGCTGAAAGTTGTGCTCATTTCACATCTTTCACATCACTTACACTGACTTTGTCACCATCCCACTTCGGAGTTACTCAAGAGTGACATTTATCATTCCAACACCAAGGGTCCCACTCGCTGTTAGGTATGCTAAAATTGCTGAAAAACTACGCAACCATTAAAAACAACATCTACAAAATGTGAAATAGAGGGGAAAGCACTGCAGTTAACATCTTGCTGACCCTTCCAACCACATGACATATTTAAGTCAACTTTTTCCAAGTTCCCTGCAGAAAGCAATTATATTTTTACATTAGTCTTTAAACTGCTAATTTCGCATTAAAAATCTGTATCTCACCTCCAAAATGCACCACAATATTAATCTGTTTTTATTTCTAGGCTGATTCAACTCCATGCAATTCACTGAACAATTTATTTACTTAGCTTTACAGCATTAATGACATCTTCATGTAACAAATACAGAGCAGGAAGGAGTTTTAGCAGTGGTTTATTGGCATCAGTTTGGGTATTTAGAACAGATTAAGCCTGATTCTATCAAAAATCAGAAATGCTGAATCATAGTCTAGCAGTTCTATTAGAAAAGAGGAACGATGGAGGTATGGTTCCATGTACAACTGCAATTCCTTAAAATTAAATTCCAAATTATCAGAACGTTGTATCAAACAAATAATCAAGGGGATATAATTCTATTAGCTCACTAATTCTTCCAATTCTAACTATTTATTGTCCTCTTATTCACAAGAACACCATTTTTATAGTCAAAGAATATTTTAATATTCAAAAATACTTAATCACTGCTTCCTACTTACATCAGCCTGATCTTGCCTTCCAAAGTACATGTCTGATGAAATGGCTTTGACATTGCCAAATTTTTTCTGTGCCTCATCTGTATTCGCAGAAGGTTCATATTCGGGCTTACGACGAGATGCAGGCCTGGAAGGAAAAGGAACTGCATCAGGGAGAGGAACCTCATTTAAATCGAGGCAGAATGAAAGGAATCAAATGAGCACTGAAGTGCTCAAGCTGTGTTTTACAGGTAAATGAAAAACATGGTTTAAGGTAAAAAGGACAGAGGCAGAAAAC
>VYZT01048357.1:0-26094 GCA_013400735.1 Pomatostomus ruficeps
TTTCTGGGGAGAAGGTCAAGGGGCATTTCCAAACTCTGTTCTTTCTGGGGAGAAGCACCAGGGGAGTTTCCAAACCCTGTTCTTTCTGGGGAGAAGCACCAGGGGAGTTTCCAAACCCTGTTCTTTCTGGGGAGAAGCACCAGGGGAGTTTCCAAACCCTGTTCTTTCTGGGGAGAAGCACAAGGGAAGTTTTGCAATTGTGTTTTTTCCGGGGATGTTAAGGACAAACCCCACACCTTCAGTTTGTGCTCAGCCTTGAGGCCTGTCCACGGTGAATAAAGCTGCAGGTAAATACAAAAGTGAATTTAAATTGTGAGAGTGACTCAGGAGTTAACCCTGATTGTGATTTTGGGTTGGAAAAGGCGTATTTACACGACCCAGAGAGAACTAAATCTGCTTTTTATCCAGCCTCAGCTAAATGGAAAACAACCTGCACATGCTACAGCAGCCACGGAGCGTGCGAGGGTACCAACAACACAAAAACCTTTCCCATGTTCTTCCTTTGAGTGAATTTTCCCTTTAAATATCTTGAGTTGTTCTTGTTGTTCTTTATTTGACTTAACACGAAGATGCCTGGGAGCAGCGAAATATTTTCTCGTCCTTATTCCACTGTCAGCAGCATTGCTTTGACCTTATCAGACAAATTTATGTTGAAAATTTTCCCGAGCAGTATTCTCTCGTGAGCTGCTATAATGTGCGTCTTTATATTATCCGCTGTAATTTGGATATGTGAGGAATTTCTTAATTATTAATTTTGTCCTGTTCTAAAAGTATACATTAAAAATTGAAGGAAATCCCTGGACACGGACATCTGTGTTGCACTTTATAAATAATACCAATAAATAAATATTAATGCTTATATTTCATTTATATTTCAAGATTAAAGCTATGAAGCTTTAGACTCCCAATAATTAAAGTTAAAATTGCCTAATGCTTCACATTAAAAATGGTACAGTGATTTTTCAGGTTGGAAGTACGAGGAGCTGCTGCTTGCAACACCACACCATAGCATGAATGAAACAAAGGCACCTCTGATTTTGTGGATCAATGAAAAAAGAATAATATAATGACATTTCCATCCTGTTAAAAGTGATCTTCTAGAGGCAGCAGCGGCCCACAAAGCTGTCAGATTGCATCATTCATTAATTATTTCAATGGTACTTTTGTTAGGCAACAAAAGGAAAAAAATATGAACGCGGACGTAGAAGTGTTAAAAAAATTATAAAGCTGCACAAATCCAACCAAATTCCAGCTGTAAAAATCTCAAAAGCTCTTCCTTAACACAGCATTAACATGATTTAACTGATGTCATAGAATTCATTTGAGCCAAGTCAGGTTTTTTACAAGCTCCAAAGGAAACTTGGTGCAGTCACATTTGCAGGCAGGCTGCACCTGCAAGTGAAAACTTGATTTTCCCACGAGAAAATGACCTGGACCACAGGAGTGTCAGTGTGCAGGTGGCAGCTGCCTCCTTCCAGCACCGCGCCTCGGACAGCCTGGCCTGAGCACAGAAATAATTCACATTTTAAAAGATTGTCAAAAGTCTAAAGTGCCCCATGGAAAGGAGTCCAAAGGAAAAAAAAGGTGTTCAGGGAGGTCCACGGGATCCTCTCCATGTGTCTCAAGAGAGAGAAGCCCAGCTCAGGACACAGAGGATCAGAGGAAACTCTTGGGACTTGACTGTTTCCAGAGCCCTCTGGCTCTGCCCCTCCCTGCCCTCACACCCATCCCCATCCCATCCCAGCGCCCAGGGCGTGGAGCAGCTCCTCAAAAACCCCCCATGGACAACAGCCCCAGGATCAGGGAAACGCCACCACCACTCCTAATAAAATAATTTAAAAATAGAGAAAAATGGAATCTGCTAAAGAAACACAAAGAGATTTTACTCTGAGCACCTTCAGCAACCTCAGAGTTGCTCAGGCTGTGCTCTCAGGAATCAGCCTGGAATTTCCAGCTGTGGTCCCAGGGAAAATGGGTTTTGTTCTTGCCAGAAGCCTCTCCCTTCCCAGCCCCACGGTGGCTGCTGCAGACCCGGGGCACTGCAGGGCTCACCCTGCACCTCCCAAACTGCCACAGTCTCCATCCCGTTCCTAGGGATGGGCCCAGGAGGAATTACAACTCCGAAAATCAACTTTCTGAGGCTTTTTGCTGTGTTTCAGCCAGCACAAAACCGTCTCTCTTTGGTGTGAATTTTAGGAAGACAATTTGGGAACCTGTGCTCTGCCCCGGGGAGTCCCCACTCCAGAGCCCATTCTCGGAGGAGTGGTTTTGTTTTGACTTCTCGTTCCTTTATTTTGCTTTCCTCTCCTCTCATCGAAGTGTTTGTCAGGATAACCTCTAAAGAGAGCCTGTGGGGATGCTGCAAGGAGGAAACTGAAGGATAAAAGTCAAGTTTTCTACGCCGCAGAGCCTGGGGTTTGTTTCATATGGAAATCCGTGGCTGAAGAAGAGTCCTGTGACCCCTGGAAGAGCGCAGGACCTCACAAGGAGATCGGAATTGCTCTGTGCAGCTGGGCTTGCCTGACCCTGTTATCCAGTTAGGAGGGAGCCGGAGCCACTGGGGCAAAAACAACCTTTGTGATGGATGTTTGACTTCACAAACAAAACCTCTCGAGTGAAGGGGAGCTGCTCTGCCGTGTCTCAGCACAGATTTTGTCCCCTCGCTCTCCAGGCACTGCTGGTGCAAAAGGACTTGGAGATTAAGGGGACAATAAAGTTTCCTCCTCGTTTTGAAAGCTGGGGGAATAGGTTTCCGCGGCAAGGCAGCAATAGAGAGGTTTTGGGGAAAAAAAATAAAAAATAAAATGCAGCCACATGGCATTTCTTGCAGCTCCCTCAGCTGCCGTGGCACAGGCTCGCCCATCTGTTATCCGACAACACTTTCGCTGCAGCTCCAAATCGTTCGGGGTGGAGATTATTCACATGTCAGCTGGGACCCGGCTCCAGCCGCGCCTGCTCAGCCGGCCTGGCACCGCATTTGTCAGGAAACATTTGGGACATGAGTTTCTATGGCCTGTCAATGGTGATAAAAGCTCTGGAAAGGGACCCGCTCCTCAGAACAGTACTTCAGAGAGGGCTTTCTTTTTTAAGTTTATGTGGGCTTGGTGATAAAAAAAGCCACCCCAAACTAGTGGAAAATATAAAGTTATTTAACTTTCCAGAGTTTTTAAAAGTCCTGCATGAATTCTTCAGCACCATGGTCTGAATCGGATGCTGAGGAAGGAGTTCCAGGGGCTCTGCTGCAAATCTGGGGCCACCAAATGTCACCAAAAAGAGCTCAGCTGCCTCTCTCAGCACTGCTGGGTTCTGCCCCACAGCCAGTCCCTGATCTGCACCACAGTTGACTTCATCATTTCTGTCCTGGCGACTGAAGAAGACGTATGAGTCCCCCAAAAGATCTATTACTGTTATATCATCTTTCCTTTCACAAATATTAATCTTCCCAGTGTCCGTTATTGATTTCTGCAGAAAAGATGGAGAAATTAATCAGCTGCTTCAAATTGTGCCCATAAGCAATGGCTACGGGAAGGAGAGTTATTTAAATTTTAATGTACAATCCTGAAGAAAATATTTTAGCCAGATAGCATCGAACTAAAACAAGCAGAACCTTGAGATATTCAAGGAAAAAAAAACCTTCTTGAAATCAAAATCCCATCGGAGGTGCCCACAGCATTGCCCACCTGCATTTCTGCTTCCCAATTAATATTTTGGGTTTGTTGCTGGGCAAGCTGCCAGTGCACACGGCTCCCGCCGCATGGCTGTGCTGCTCTGGTGTGACAGTGACCTCGGATGACATTGAACAATTCCTTGGCCATGGTGGGAGATGTCGGAGCAGCCTGGAGCCAACCCCAGAAACAGCCAGAACAACCAGGTAAACACCCAGAGACCGAATTCACGGCAGATTGGACAACATTTGATCTCTGCTGTGAAACAACACGGCCTCTTCAAAAATAGATATTTGTATACTACACACAAGTATTGAATCTTTTTATGGTTTTTTTCTCTCTCTAAATAAAAATAAGTCACAGTGACAGGGATTGTTTATTAGTCCCACCAGCTGGACTCAAATGTGTTGCATATGTCAGCACAGATCTGTGCCTGGGGACGTGCTCAGCTGATATTTCACTCAAATAAACGCTCCTGCCTGGGAAACACCTCGAACAAGGCATTTCAGATACAGCACTGCTTTTCATCCAGCTGATCCTAGACTGAAAGGCAGGAGGTTACATTGTACAGCTGACTTCCCATTCTGCTTGACAAATCAGGAAAAATCAGGAACACTCAGGGAAAATCAGGAACAATCAGGAAATATCAGGAACAATCAGGGAAAATCAGGGAAAATCAGCAAAAAATCACAAAAAAATCAGGAAAAAATCAGGGAAACCTTGTCCCTTATGCAGTATTTGAAGGGTGGCAGATTCTGAACCAAACCTGAAACTCCTCAAGCTTCCCCATCCCACTGCAGTCGCACAGCGCTGTCCTGGAGCGGGGTCTGAGGGTGCAGCCGAATCCAGGGATGGGTTTTGCCCTCTGGAGCTCCTGCCTGGCCCTGGGGACCTTTGGACCATGGGAGCAGCTCCAGCCCTGCTGTGGGAGCAGAGAGGGACGCTCAGAGGGTGCCGGGTGGGATTCCACATCAGCGCACTCAGATCATGAGTGGGGCCAGCAGCACTCAGGGTGTCAGCCCTAAACACTCCCCGAGGACGGGGCTGCAGCTACTCAGGCGGCTCCAGCTGAAACCAGAGGCCAAACAATCCGAAAATCCCTTTGTCAGGCAATAGGAATGCCCAGAACAAACCCACGACCCTACGGAAGCAAACGGCTTCGGGTTTGACTCACTCAGGGACTGAGCACATCCCTGAGAGCAGCACATTCCCTGGCAAAACCAGGAGATCCCAATGCCTGCGATCCTAATTCCTGTGATCCCAGTGCCTGTGATCCCAGTGCCTGTGATCCTAATTCCTGCAATCCCAGTTCTGTGACCCCAATTCCCGTTATCCCAATCCCTGTGACCCCAATTCCCGTTATCCCAATCCCTGTGACCCCAATTCCCGTGATCCCAGTTCCCGTGGTGGTGTCCGAGGACTGCACGGGCTGCGATAACCACGGGAACGGACGGCGTCGCTCCGCTCATTTCCGAGGATTTTCCCTCCACACCAACCCCAGACAAACCTCAAATCCAGTTTAGCAGCTGAGCTGAGCCATCAATCATCCCGAAACAAGATTCAGAGCTATCCTGGTGAGCACACAGAAGGCAATTAGATGCCACTGTTTGTAAAATAATATTGCTGGGAATTCTTTTCCCTGCTCTGATTTATTGCCGTCAATCTGCAGTTGCGAGTCCGTGATGAACTCCTTTGTCCTGAGATGCCCAGAAACGGAACGCTGGCATTATTAAATGCCCCTGAAAGCCATTCTGAACCTCACAACTGCTGAGGAAATTGATTAAAGAGACTCAGCCCGCGCTGCTAATTTGCAACTGGTTATTGTTAATGACAGCCTGATCGGATGAAATGCTGAACCTGAGAATAAAACTGGCTTTCTGTAATATGTTAACTTGTACAGAGCACATTTGCATAAACATTTGGAGGATGAAACGGGGGCTTGGGCAGTTGAGACTGTTCAGGCTGGTTTGGAAGAGCAGCCGGACAAAAATCCAGTGGCTGCAGCACCAAATTCCACTGTCCAAAGTGGCCACCAAAAGTCATCCTCTCTTTAATTTTGTCAGGTTTACAGAATAAGTTTTCAGCTCGTGCCCTTTATCAACACCAGCTCCAAAACTCATCTGAGGGAGTGCAAAGAGTCAATAAATACGGAATTCAAGGACAAAACGGAGCAGGTTTGGACACAGGAAATTCAAAGTATCAAGGTGTGGAGAGGTTCCCAAGCACTGAATATATTTACACTATATTGTATATTTGTAATTTTTGTGCTTATGGTTTCCATCCTTTCAGGGATACCAGGCTGGTGTCAAACAGAAAACTTTCATAAACCAGGTTTGAGTAAATAATGTATCGCCCTTGCCTCCAAAGAGAGAGACGGAGGAGTGTTTGAAGCAATCAAAAGATAAAAATCTGCATTGATTGCTCTCAGCAAAGCGGGGTAAAATTGAATACCTGTGTCCTTACAAACACATTGGAAGGATTTCTAAAACCCTCCGAAAAGCAAGTTGAAGGCAGAGAGAAAAAAAAATCTTATTTACAGTGGGGAATTTTGTATACCCATTCCATTGAAACCGCATTAAGTGAAAGTTTAAGAGATCATTATTTTAAAATTATGCCGAATATTCCAGCAGTACAGACATATTTAATGCAAACACCGCAAATTAATCCGGTTTGCTGACAACCAATGCACAAGAAGCGTTTTCAGAGCCCTGAAAAGTGATTATTTCATTTTGAAACCTCTATCAATTAATTCACCCCAGCTGAGCAAAAGGTACAATTGAATTTTATGATCGTTTAGGGCTTTTCCAAGCAGAGCTCTGAGTGGTTTTGTGGGGACAAAGGCCCCTCTGCGGCTCTGAGGAGGGGACACATCCGCATTCAGCGCAGACTGCGGCGCTGAGAGGACGGCTGAGCTCACAATGCACCCGAGTCAAGTGGTTTCCCTTCCTCTCGCCAGACCTGACACCTGAACACCTGAGGAGCTTCACCCGGGGCCGTTCCCCCCAGCAGGGCACAGATGCTGCAATCCTAAAGAAAAAAGAACTTTTGTACTTTAGGAGCTTCAGCATCGACCACAATTCTACGAAAAGTCAAGATCCAGCAGCTTAAAAATTCCAATTTTCCAATAGAAACTCTGGAGATGGCCACACTGGATAGAGAGCAGAACATTTTATCTCAGCGAGTTCTCACCCCGTGACAAGAAATGGGGGGAACCTCCCAAAATGAACATATTTGCAGACAACCTTTTGCTGAAAATCCTCGTTATTTCCATTAAAAGTGCTCAGTTTTAAAAAGCAATCTTCTAAAACATCCCCATTAAATAGAATTTCCCATTGTATTTTGCTTGCACACAGAAATAGTTCGAACCATTGTACACTGAGTTTGTCAGTATTGTGGTATTCAGGGGTCATTATTGTTTTAGCTGTTTGCCGAGATCTAAAAATAAATATAATTCCATTTTAAAAAATTATCAAATTATATCCAGTTTAGGTTAGTGCAAGAGTGGGTAACAGATAAATTCCTGTCTGAATTACACAGCATGGGAATCACGTTCTTTGTAATGTCTCCACTGCTGAAAGATAAAATGATTTTGAACACAAATCTAATCTCCATTAAGCATATTAGATACTTAAGGTGTATTTGTTTCCTGATTTAAGGGCACTGTTAAATTGTAGTTAGAAAATAGTTATCAGATGCTCCCCAACTATTACAAGGAATACTTTTCAAAGATTGATAGCAGAGTTTTCTCCAGAATCCATCAACCTCTTAAGTGCCAGGAAAATCTGGGCCACAATTCAAGATCAGAGGGTTGAATACACACCAAAAAAAAAAAAAAAAGAAAAAAAAATCATCATAAGCCAATATTTAAATGGAATGTAACACTTCATTGTCAATCCAGGTACAAGTACAGCAAATATCACTCAACAGGCACCAGAAGAATCAAAACCCACACCTCTGTGACTTAAATATGGTGAAACCAAGAAAATGAGCGTCTCTTTCCAATCAGAACCAAGGCTCACTGTCATTTTTTGTCCTACCCTGCACCATGGCTCACCCCAGCCATTCTTCTCACACATTTCGGGCAATATCCTTAATAAAATTTCAGTGAAAATTTCACCTGGACCAATAAAACTGCCACAAGAAACATTTCTGCCTCCAAGTGCGACTCCAACCGGCTTTTACTTTGTTGACAGAACACAAAACCTCATTAAATCCTCATTAATCAGCTTTTTTTTGGGGAAAACCCCCCTGAACACGGATTCCTTCAATCCAGACAATTTTATGAATAAAGCAGCAATTCCAAGCCGTCCATGGGAGCACTGGAGCTCGCTCACCGTCCCTCGGGATTTGCAGCCCTTGACAAGGACTTTGCTCCTGGCCATCCCCAGCCTCGCACCGTTTTCCCATTAATTCTGGGCAGCAGGAATGGTCCCGCTCGGGGCAGCTGAAACACGCCTGCAAATAAATAATTAATGCATTGGACACTATTAATTAGCACAACTCAGACCCAGCTACTGTTAAAAGTTTTTCTAAACTTGTCAGGCCGTTAATAATAAATAGGGTGGAAATGGCCAATTAACACACTTAAATAACAACCCTTATAAACAGTGGAAAATACCAGATTTTCTGCTCTTTTGATACGAGAAATGAAAACCACCAACTCTGCTGCTTTGGTCTCGATACTTCACTAACAAAATGTGGATTTACACTTTTAGTGAAGCGGAACCAAACACGATCTCTAATCTCAACAATTTCTTTCAGATATTGGAAATACTTTTTTTTTTTACACTTTTTACGTGGCAATAAAATTTGTTAAAAATAACGTGTGAAGGTGAACATCTGTGACCGTATTTACTCATCCCTGCAATTTTGGAAATCACAGATCTGCAGTCATGCAGGTTCAATGGCAAAGTCTGGCTTCTCTGAGGCATTAATACAGGAGAAAAACAGAGCACAGCAGAGGAATCCACGAAAGGACAGCCTAAAGCACAGATTTACACCAAACACCTGCGAAATTACAAAATGATGCACTGCTAAAATATAAAAACTCTTTGCTTACGATAAAATCACTTGGAGATGGAATTTTTGTGGTACAGCTGAGCTCTTTTTTTATCCTGAACAAACTTAAAGAGCTTCAGTGCAAATAGTCTCATTTTCCAAATATATAAGATAAATAAAATAAATGGAATTTACTCTCTTAAATATAAAAAAGCCATAAATGCATCTTAGAGTCAGTAACCACCACAGAGCCCACACTCCATCAAGCTGTTACCCAGATTTTATAGAATTAAGAGATTTATCCAGAAGCCTTAATGTGATAACGCATTAATAGAATGGAGCGCTGTGTCCCAAGAGCACTACGGGACAACCTCGAAAATGCAAAACTAAATTAAGCTGCAGCATAACCCAATTCAGTGTCATTTGTCAAATCCCATTTAGTCAGGTTTGTAAACTCCTTCCTGCCAACATCAGCTGCTTTGGGTGCCAGGTTGTAACAGCACTGCCAGGGCTGTGAGGAGAGGGGACGGCACAACTCTGAGTGCCTCTGCAGTGAATAAACGCTGGCCAGGAGAAATCCTGATAAACCCAACACGAGTCAAACTGTGCCATCCTCCAATTCCTCAGAATTTTCCAAAATCCCCGTCATCATGGGTTTCTCACATTAACATGATTGGTTCACTTCACAGAACTGTTCTGAAAGTCCTAAAAGCAGCAAATGAGAGTGGGAAATGATAGTTGGAAATTTTCTACTTAGAGGAGAAAATGGAGGGGAGCCTGGAAAACACAAATCTTGACGTTTTTAACAGTGAGGATACCCGAGCTGTCAGTGGATTTTCCCAGGTCTGTTTAAGGTGATAATGGGTCCATTTCCTTTACTCCGAGGATTCCTTCAGTCACAAAGCTGCTCCAGAATTGCTGGGCTCGAAGCTGTAGCTCAGTGCTCTCTATGGTTATGGCTGGGAACTGACACTGACTGGGTTAAACATCCTGGGTTTGTCTCAGAAATCTAAAAAAAAGACAATTTTTTGTTTTGATGGTGCAGAACAGTCCCAGCAACATCAAGATCAGCAGAAGCAGGGAGGCAGCAATGAAAATGTCTCCTGGAGCTGCCTCTCTGAGCAGAAACCCCAAGGAGCCCAGGAGGAACTCGCTGCAGAGCCTGGCAGGGAAATGAGAATTCACTCAGCACAATTATTTCTTTTAAACTCATTAAGAAATCATTTCAGCTCAGAGGGACCCACCAGGGATCCAGGACTGCCCGGGGCAGGGGGTGCCAGGACTGCTGCTGGCACAGCTCTCAGCCTTTGCCAAAACACAGCTTGAGGTGGGCTCTGAGAGACACCCGAGGAGACTGGGGACCCTGCCCGTGTCAAAGGGACAATCCCGCGGCTCTGGACTCTCCTGGACCGGCCACACGCTCACCTGACCTCTCAAGGAGCAGCTCAGCTTTTGGCCAGAAAAATAACAATTCAGAAGGGAAAAAGAACCCTGACAAGGATTGGAGCTGACCCAGGAGGAGCTGGAGGAGTGCCTGGAGTGCGGGGTGAGGAGAGGAAGCCCAGCAGGAAGCAGCGAGCGGCTCGATGAACTTGGGTGTCACGGAACTTCACGCTCCAGGACCCGGGTTAAAATCGCTGTTTGAACAATTCATTATTGCAGGCACACGAGCGCTCCCAGGGAAATGAAACAAAAGCAGCGAACTTCATTTCAATCCAGGCTGGGAACGAGTGCCAGGAGGAGCAAGGTCAGCGGCGATTCCCTCGATGGCGTCGCTCAGCGCTGTGAAGCACTGGCTGCTTTTCTCTTGCAGTGGTTGGGCTGATTAATAAACCAGCTGAAAATGCCAGGAACAGAGAGATGGGAACATGGGCTGGAAATTAAGAGGTGGTAGGAAATGAGCAGGCCATTCCCCAAAATCTGCAGAAAGCACAGCTTTAGCAGCCAAATTCTGAATTGTGGTTCCTGGCCTCGCTGCCAACGCCGTGCCAGGCATGAGGAGAACCTCGCTGGCACTGATTTCCAACGAGAAGTTTGGGCTGATGGAAGATAAGATGGGAGAAATTCCATCTTCAGTCACAACATCCCATCACCACCACCACACTCACAACCAAAAAAAAAGGGAGAGCTCATGGCTGGCACCCTGAGATAACTCAACCATTGGCTTCTCCTCTTTCTCATGGTATAACCCAAAATACCTTGGTTTAATGCTGGTTTTGTCAGCAATGAGAGCTCCGTTCTGAGAGCTCAGAACTTTTTTTTATAAAATAGATTTACTGAGGAGCTGGGAACAAATCCATTTAGATGAATTGCAAAATGAGGGCTTAGCATTCGGTGACACAGAATGACAGGCACACGCTGCAATGAATTAACCCCACCGGCTTGGATGTAATACCCGGTGTCTTTAAATGCATCATTCCTCCATTTCTCAAACTATTTAAAAAGAAAAACTCCTAAAATGTCATGAAAGTAAAGAAAGGGGCTGAAAGCAGAATTGAGCTCCTCATTCTGGTTTTGATTTCTCAGTGATCTTAGCAAATCACTAACTCATTCTTCACTTTCTGCCTCATAAAACCGAGCAAAAAAACTTGATATATACCTGACACTTTTAATATGAAAAGCACTTTAGAGAAGCTTTTTGACACAGGATGAAAGATTGTACTTTGCCATACAGAATAGCTGTATTACCTGACATGCTCATTATACACTGTCAGAGCCCAACAACCTGCAGAATATTTTCCTCTTATTATTCCCCACTCTTTGACTGTGTTCGGTAATTACAGATGGAATTCTGCAGATTGCTTTAGTGACTTCGGAGAGTGATTCCCTCAGAAATCCAGATAAACCTGCTTCTCAATTGTTCAGAAATGTTTTTGAGAGTCTTGGCAAAGGTTTTTGTAATGCAGCCTTCTCGCTCCACAGAGCTGTGGAAAAAGGAACCATTCTTATTTAAAAATCCCTGGCATTTCTTAATGCTGTAAACAGAGAATAACCCAAATTAATTGTGTTTCTTGTCACTAAACACTGCACACATCCACCCAAGCAGCAGTCACAGCACAAACACAATTAATTGTTATTTCTGTGCTTATGTTCTAGGCCACAACTCAGAGTCAGTTTTGCTTCTTCTCCCCTTTTTGGGCTGCCCAGAGATCAGATCCTGCACGATCCTTCCTGCAGCACCTCTCAGCTCCCTGGCTGTGCTCACAGCCCTGGAACTCCTCTGGCAGGGCAGAACCATTCCTGACACACCCCAGACTCGCTCTCCTTCCACAGAAACTGCCCTGACCCTTTTAGAAACCACCAAAAAGCACCAAATACACGTTTATTTGACTCCCTGCCCTTCAGGGAGCTTCCCTTTAGATTTACATCAAACTGAGAAGAATTTTCTCACTGCAAATTGTTCTACTGCAGGCAGGGAGGAAGGTGCACCCACAGCACAAGCGGGTGCGCAGTCAGTAGCAGGGGAATCCAACTTTAGATGGAATATAGGCAGAAAGGAGAGCTTGAGAGAAGAAAATCATCTTTTAACTCAAGCAGAGCAGAGCTGCTGCTTACTTAATTACACCAATATTGGCAAAGACCACCAGTCCAGCCTCCAAACTGGTGTCACATTCTGTATCTTTTCCATGCATTCAAAAAATTTTAATGATTATCAAAACAAACTGAAAAAAACCCAAAAGAAAAATCTTTCTGGAGACTGCAGAGATGCACAGTAAAGCTTGATACACAGTCAAAATAGAAACCAAAACGACAGCGGAAATATTGACTTTTAAAATGTATTTGACTGTGCTACAGCAGTGAATAAAGCCCAGTGTCTGTTATATCACGGTGAGAGTTCATCTTGGCTCAAAATTCCTATTGGTTGATAGTTTGGCCTTAAGGAAACAAAAAGAAAAAAAAAGAAAAACGGTTTAATTTAGGAAGTAAGAGTGAGTCCCTGTTATAAACAACAAGCACTCTGGGGCCGAGCTGGCTTCCTGTGCCCTTGTTACTGCAATGAGTCCGCTCTCCATCTGGCCGTGGGGATGTGAGACCCACGTCGGGGCTCGGGGGGCTCGGGGGATGTAAAGTACATATGTTAGCAAAGAACGCTGCGCTGGCACCCAGCACTCACAGCAAATAGAACCCTGCTCTGGGTTTCCATTTGTTATTTTCCTTGGAAGTGTTTCCGAGAGCTCAAAAGCTGCACAGGGGTTTCGCTGCATAATTTCAGGAATTACACTGCTGGAACATCCTGTGGCTTGCAGTTACTCCTGCAGGGGTAAATCATCCTTTTGTCTCTGCTCTTCAAAACAAAACCCAAACCAAGTTCCATATTGAACCATCAATATTGGTTAAATCTAGAATTCCCAGGCAACCTCGGGAGTATTAGCACTTCTCATTTATTATGATACGATGTTAATTCGTGCCAGATGGAGACTATTCAAACGTTCATGACTTGTACTTGTCACCAGCATATGTTCCTGGAATAATGGAGTGGTTTCTCAGCAAACAACAGCCCATATTTAAAGACCTATGATGAGGTTCATAAAAGAAAAAAAAAAAAACATAAACTGAGAAGGGCACAGCTGGAAAACAAAAAAAATTCAGGTTTTTCACTGCCAAGAGGATTGTGGAGGGCAAGGAATTCTCTGCACACTCCTCACCCTGCACGGGGCACAGAACTTTGACACCTCCCAACCAAACATCTGGCAGGGAACACTTGGTGATTTCTGGATTCCCCACATCTCAGCAATCCTTGGATGTTCAACACAAGAACGTCCAGCACAGGGCAAAGCAAGAGAAAGTTTAGACAGACACAATTTTTGTCCTTACTGATAAAATTCTGCAAGAAAAAACTGATTTGGAAAAAAAAAATTGATTTTTTTCACTTTTCCCTGCTGGGAAAGCAGAGAATATGGAAAGCTGAGGTGTTTATATTTCAGAGGCTCCACAGATTCTTTTGCCTGGTTGGATCAATTTGTACCCCGCTAAAGGCACCATCTTTTAGGCTACTTGGGGTCAGGATCCCCCCCATTCTGGAAGGGCAGATGGGAGAAAGGAAGAGACAGGAAAGAAGGATTTCGATTTTGAATTCTCACGGCAGAAGGAGCTCGTGCAGGACTGAGGAGGCTGCTGTGACATTTCTCCAGTTCTGCCAGGGGTAATGGCAGCGCGTTCCCCGCTCCGTGCTGACTCAGTGGGCACAGAAAATGAAAACCTGTTGGGTGAGATAATAAAATGTGCCTGTGCTCTGCCTGATAGCAGCACCCTGGTGATAATCCGGTGAGTTCCCAAAACGTGTTCCAGCGTGATTCAGAGGACAAGGATCACACCCTGAGCAGGAGAAGGAGGGGAAAATAAGACGTGGCAGTGACCGAATCCTCCAGCCTAAAAAAGGGATAAAAAAACCTCTACACAACTGTTTTCTTCAGAGAAAAAAAGAAAAATAACCACTAAAAAATAAATCTAGGAGCAAAGCCTCAAGAAGCCATATTCAGCCTCCAGTCAAATATAATCTAAAAATCCCCATCACTCAATAAAGCTTTCATTTGTCTCTGTCATGTCTGCTTTGTTTGCAGGCCCTGAGCAATGGTCTCCAAACCAAACAGGTCCCCATGGCTGAACCTGCTCAAATATCCCCTTGAATGCAAAGGACAACACTGCTGAACACCCTAAATATTTTGGTTTTTCCCCTATTATAAGAGCTGCTGTGGAGAAAAGCATCAAGAGATGCAATAATTTTTGATTTATTTGCATATCTCCATTACTTCAGCAAATGGCAGCTTCCTGATTTCAGTCTCCTGAAAGGGTGGGGGAATGAAGGAAAAGTTGAAAATATTTTGCATATTCTCTAGAAGTGAAGTGCTAAGGTTACTTAGACCTAGGATATGCTATGTGTATTCATATAAAAGCCAGATATACGTATATATATATATATAAATAAAAGCAGCTTTTTACATGGGTAGTGTCACTTATTTTGTTATGAAACAAGAATTTTTGAAACTACTGAAAAGGTACTGTTAGCAACCGAGCAGAAAAAGAAATGTATTCTTCTTGTTCTTTTTTTAAAAATGATTTGTTCAATCGCCTTTTACTCCAGACCATTTAACTTGCTCTCTCCTCCAGTGACAGCAGACAAATCAAAAACTGTCAGCTATTTTAAACTGTGATCTGCACTCCACTTGAAGTTTGAACTGCAGCTCAGAATCGCTGGGCTCAGCCCTACCATTGTTGCTATTCCTGGACGTGTCACAGAATCCAGCTCTGCCAGAGGTGTGGGTTCTGCCTGACTCAAAAATAGGACAAAACCTTGTGGAAGGCGAAGAAACCCTGCAAAGCCCCGGGGTCTGTGAGCAGCCCCAGCAGCATCGCTCTCCCATCCCTCAGCTCCAGCCCAGCCTCTCCCATCCCTGATTTACCTGGGCAGCTCCCAGGCTCTTTCCCCTCGGAGAATGATGTGTCCTCTGACCTTTCTCTGCTTCCCATTCCCAGCCTGATTCACCCTGAAGCTCTTTGTTACTTTTACTCTCTTCCTTTTTTCCAGAATCTCTTGCATCTTCCCAGAAAAACACAGAAAATTCCCCTTTCCCATTCTGCAGCACATTCAGCACCTTGCAGAGGTCTCACCTTGCTAATTAGCCGGGCTGAAGGGATGGCTCCCACCTCAGATGTGACTTTTCAGTCTTTTCCTGTCTCTGCAATCAGCTTTCTAATTAGCTCTTGAGAGGCAGGAGCTCTCAGGAGCGGGAGATCCTGGCTGTGCCCCACAAGGGATGTTCTGAAGCGTCTGACACATGCAAGGAGAAAACTTGCAAATCAACGCTTCTTGAAGGACTCATTCCCTGTGACCCTTCTGAAAGATTCCGCCTGACTTTTCCTGTCACTGTCGAACACCGAGATGGCACCAAAGGAAAGATATTCCAAAGGACAAACTCATCAGAAGTCGAGATTCTTTATAGGTTGCAATAAACCAAACCTCTCCTTCAAGTGTCCACCATCTCCCATCTCCACGCAGTGAATAAATCAGCGCTCCCAAGCACGGTGGGAAGGTGAGAAAGGACACTCTGCGCTTTGTTTGAGATATACGGCCCACACTCCATTTTCTATTCCTTTTGTTATGCAGCGAGCAATGTTTTACCGGATTAAGGCTGTTTCAATCTGCATAGTTATCATTTGAAGCCACAGTTCCCCCGAAGGGAGCACAATGGGAGAACACGATGTTAATTAGCCTCACGGCATTCTATCCCAATTCCGCGCTCGCTACACCGCAGTCGCTGCCTTCCCGGAGCCCGTTCCTTCAACCTCTCATGAAAAGGAGCCGCACTCAGGCAACTCGGAGCGCGTTACCTTCCCGTGAGGGAAAAAGCCTCATGTAAAATGTACGGGCCTGAAGTGAGCGCCGCTGAAACATTCATGCGCCGCTCTTTAAATGGGCTCCCCTTTCATGTGGCTTTAGCGCGGCGGCGCGCGGAACCGCCGGACGTGTTTTGTTTGGCCGGAGCTTCAAAGAGAGCAGATCCTGCTCAGTCCAACTCCCCTGCAGCCCATTCGGCCAATTAAAGGGCTGGGAATGGAGGCAGAGCAGGCGCTTTGTGGAGCTTCAGACGCCGCGTCCCTGAGGACGGCCGCCCGCGCAAAGCCAGCGAATCCATTGTGCAAACCTGCGCGTTCGAGAGGATCAAATTGCTCCTCAAAGCCTCTTTATCCAGCGTGGATTACTGGCTCCTGATAGCTGTGGGTTAGTGCAAGGTAGAGTCTATCGGAGTCAGGGAAGCTCTTATTACCTTTTATTACGGCACAGCCTCCCCCCATAATCCATAAAAAGCCTCCAGGAGCCCATTCACGCCGGCACCTCATCACCGCCTTTCAGTTCCAATAACGCCGAGTACAATTCAGGGCTCTTTGCAGTCCACTGGAGTTTCCATGTGTGTTCACAGGCTAAATATTCCTAAAATGCCCCTGGGAGAGACAGGCTGCCATTTGTTATTTCAGATTTCCGGGAACCGCGGCCCTCGCAGCTCCCTGGGAATATTGTTTCAGACAGTTCTGCTAAAACCTACAACCTTAGCTCCTGACCACACGGAGAGAAATTAATTATCATGCCAAGTTCCCCGTGACACCCTTTGAGATGCATTGGTAATATAAATAAAGAGCAGAGCAAGACATTTAAAGCGGGGCTGACAAACAAACGCTAAAGACCGAGGTTTTATGATTACGGGGCCGAGATTTGAGGGAGGTCACAGCAATAACTGCAAAGACTAATTATGCCCAGCTTCACACTGATTGAAAACTCGGGAATGCTGCTGGATTGCCTGTATTTTAGTCATGCACTCTCCAAAGAGAGCTACCTGCACAAACTCCTCTTTTTTTTTGTTCAGAAAGAGAAGAAAAACGCAAAAAATGGAGCTCCCACTCCCACATCCCACCCTGCAACACATTCACGGGGTTTTGGTAACCCTGAAATTCATTCCCTCCCTCTGCTCTAGAACCTGAGGATGTCCCCTTTCACCGTGGCACAAAGTAAAAGTCACTCAAGCAATTAATTCATATTTAGACTGGCTGGAACGAATCCCAGATTTCCAAGGAATTTGATATAAACTTGAAGAATTTTACAGGTGAATCAAACCCCCAAAAAATCAAACCACCCACTGTGTGGTACCTGCATTCCTGGGGTAATACTGGGCCAGCTGGTTTGGATGCTGCTTTGCCACTGGGGTTAGCAAATGTTTCCAAAAAACGTATTCCCATCCCTCTTCTTCTCTGTTTCCAAGATTGATGTCTCACCGCACTCCAGCGCTGTAACTCGAAATCTGGGAGAGCGCTTTGCCAAAACAAATCATATCCTGGAATGGAGAGAACCACTCACTTCCTGCAGGCTGTAAACTTGTTAATTATCAACAAAAATGATGATCAGAGCCCTGGACTCCTCGTTTGTGTGTAACAAACAAGAGTCTTGGCAGAACTTCTGGCAAAGGGAACGCGAGAGGAAGGAAACCCCGGTGGTCCTGTCTGCATTCCTCACAAATTTGCTCCTGGAGCTGTCACACACTGGCAAGGAATCCTTTTCTTGTTCCAATACATCAGCACAAGTTTTAACCTCATATTCGAGAACTTGTAGCTCCCTAAAGACCAATTTTTCCTTTTTTTCTTTAACATGTACAAGGAAAACAGAGCATTGAGAATATATTTGCTTTTCTTCCATGCACCATATCATGGCCTTCTCAATATCACACCATGGTTGGCAATTAATTTCCCAATTTTCCAATTGGCAATTACTAACCCAAAAGCATTGATTAAGGGAAAGATTAAGCTAAGAACTCACTTAATTGAATTCTTACAGTTACAAATTTCCTTGCTATTGAAATTTGTCTTTATTTCCTATTAAAAGAAGGAAGGTAACTTTCTTACCAGCAAATCATAATTATTGATTTTATACACATGTCGAGGCTGATGTATTTCACAATTTAATTTAAATACACCCTAAAACGTTTGGATTCTTTCCCTGAAATTTGACATGGCAGCTTATAAAAATTATTTTTAAGATTTCAACGTGAATCTTGCATCCTTATTCTCTCTATCCTGGTACAAAATGAAAAATTAATCACTCAAAATTATTTGCTAACTTCTGAATTCTAGATAACCTTATAATACATATGAAGGAATACATATACACACATATAAATATTTGATTTCTAGAATTCGCCTTCTCTGTTCAGTTGAAGTCCCTGCTTGTCCAAGCATCACTAACAACAATATAAACTCAGAATATCTGTACCTAACAAAGGCAGTTTGAAGAGAATTAAATTTAAGTTCTCATAAATAAATATCAACTGTTTAAATTTATATCTCAAGCAACTCAAAAGACCTGTGGTGAAGCGGGAACCTATTTTTCTCTCCAATGACTCCTGTCCAATGTGTTCTTTCTACCCAGAAATACAAGAGAAGCCAATAAATCTTCACCTTCAAAGGAGATCAACCCGATGAAAACAGGCAGCCTGCAAATTAAATGCTTATTTACCTGTTTGGTGTATGACAAGTTAAAATAGGATTCTTCCTTAAATAATGCAAAGATGGCTAAATTATGTCCTCTAATATCTTAAATGACAAGAAAGTCAAACACAGTGAATCATCAAAAAAAATTAAATTAAAAATTGAAATAAAGCATTTCTTAGAGTAATATTTGCTGTCAAAGGGTTTGGGCCTGCAAATCCAACAGTGATTTAGAAGTGACTCCTTCACCAGCCTCTGCAGCAGCAGAGTTTCCTCTTAGATGAACTTAAAAGCAAATGCAATAAACATGGAAAAATTAAATTGCAAACCTAAATATTCTCAAAGGTTCAGTAAGAGATGAAACCCCACAGTCCCTCGCATTTTTGTCTGGAAATTCCAGGAGCATTAGTTAAGTTTAAAAAAAAAAATCCACTTTAGCTCCTTTCTGTTCTTTTGGAGTTCCGTTCTTGCCGCATTTAGGGCGATACAAAAATCTTTTTCCTGGGCATGGGATGAAAAACGTTCTCCAGAACCAACTGTTAAATGGATAAGAATTAAATCTTATTCTGAGCGCCTGGAAAAATGATTTGCCAGCCTCACAATAAAATTAACGACCTGAACAATTTAATCTGTTGATATATGGAATCCTCAGAGCAGGAGCCGTTATTGTCTTCACCCAGAGCTGCAGGACAGGAACACTTTCTGAAATGGCCATAAATACAAACTTTGGATGGCAGCAGCAAAAAATGTCCTTTTCCATGGGGGAACTCCTCCTGTCCTCTTAGATTTGGGGCTGCGTGCTGAGCGGATGGGGTGCTCAGAGCTGCCAGGGAATGGCGTGGTATTAACGATATCCAAATCATATTATAATGATACCCAATAACATCATAATGGTATTATAATGCCATTCCAATGATATTATCATATTCAAGAAGTGCTAAAACTGTTTAAAAACAAGCTTAAATATGATAGATAACTTTAATGTATATAAATAAAGTATTTATAGGTAAAAATGATGTAAAATGCAATGTTCTTACCATAAATCTATAATTTGATAGAAGAGAAAAATCAGCCTCTGTGCTGTTAGGAACTTTTAGATCTTTTTGTTAAAGACGGGGTTTATGTTTTTCTTTTCTTTGTGAGAATGGGTCCCGGGAATTTGGGGACCCATGTGTAACCTCACAGCAGTTAAAGGGCAGCGATGTGAAAACCCCTGTGCGTTCTCATCACCCACCTGTCCTCTCTTTCAGCCCGATGCTGATGAGCGTTTCCATCCTGCCAGGCCCCAGCACAGCTGAGCTGTTCCATTTCCCAGCCCACTGAGAAGGAGGCTCCGCTGCCTGCAAACCCTTCCCTGGATCAGGACGTGCTGCAAGCCCTCTCCTGGCATCCCGCTCCCATCCGCTCTTCTGAAAGGCCTTGTCAGGCTACCAGATGTCATGCACCAAGTCATTAAATTCCCTTTTTCTGCGCCTCCAGCCTGGAAGAAGGTTCGTGCAGCAGCAACAGTCTGTTTTCCTTTGCATTGTTGTTTTTTCCTGTTTATTTGTGTTGTGTTTCTGCCACAGTGACTTAATTTGTACAACTGACAGCGTTGTCTCTCCCACCTTCCTGCTGCCAGCAGGAAAGGAATTAATGCCTGGCACTGATGGCTGCTGGGGAGTCTGTAGGGCTAAACTCTGGTTTTGTTTAACTCAATTTGATTCTTTCTCTCCTGTCCTCTAGGACTGGCATTAATGCCCCACAGGCACATGAAATGCAGTGCTCCAAACCCACTTATTTGCCGAGTGATTTATTTGCTACGTAAATGTTTTTCAGTCTCCTCCACCTCTCAGCAAGCAAATGTTGTGTACTACACAGCATCAAAAATCTCCTTTTCAATTGCAGGAAAGAGGAAAGGGCCCGTGGAGGGAGGGGGAAAGGAGAATTTCACTCACTGTAGATTCCTCAGCCCACCCTGAGAGCTCTGGGAATGAAGGGATGGAAATCTCCATCTCATGGGCACCTCAGTGCCCTCTGCCATGGCCTGGGGGATTTCTCTCCCCATCAATTCCTTGGTTAATCTCAGTAAAAGTTTCTCGATTTGCAATCAGTGCTTTTTGAATAAATAACTCCAAATTCAGCGTGGGACAGGGAGAGAAAAGCTGCCAAGTGCCTTGCTGGTAAAGGGTCTCAAGGTGGGTCTTGGGAGATCCAGGTTAAAAGCTCTAAAACAAGGAATATTAGCAGAACAAGGATTAATTCAGAGCAGCAATTTCTCGTAATCACAGCGTGTTCTGAGCTGGAAGGGACCCACGAGGCTCAGGTCCCGCTCTTTAGTGAATGATCCCCACAGCCCCAAACCCACAAACCCTGGCATTGTCAGCACCGCACTGTAACCAGGGAGCGAATTCAGCTGCTGGAACGTGAGACATTTCTGAGCTAACTCATCTCAGAGAGTTTGGGGTTGAACTGGTCAAAACCTGCCACGAAAAGCTGCAAAATCATCCAAAGAGCTTCGTCCTTTTCCCTCTAGTGCAGGACAGGATAAGACAAACCAGAGAGTGCACACGGAGTGAGCTAACAACAAACAAAGATAAACGGGTGACTTTGATCCTCTGCCTCCCCTAAGTAATCCCCTTTCCCAACTCCCTTTCTCCACTCTCTGCAGTTTTAAAAGTGAAAAAAAAGTTTCATTATCTTAATTGCATATATTATGGAAACTTCCACACTGACAGCTTTAGCTGAGATGTGCTCTACATTGCCACCCAGCCTGTCCCCACCCTGCTGCTCTGGTGTCCCCGTCCTGCTGCTCCTGTGTCCCCCACGAGGTTCCCACTTGGGCAGAGCAGAGCCGAGCCCTGAGACCCCCAGAGCCCCTGGCAGAGCCCCTGGCAGCAGCAGAGGAGGGCAGGAGGGGCTGCCCCATTCCCAGCCAGATCTGGGGGGCTCAGGAGCCCATCCCAGGGAGCAGCAGAGGGGAACAAGAGGAGCTGCCCCGTTCCCAGGCGGATCTGGGGGGCTCAGGAGCCCATCCGCAGCTGTCCCCCGGCCAAGGAGCTCTGTCCTGGCAAGGGCACGGCTGTGCTGTCCCCGGGCAGCTGTGACCCCGCAGGAGCTGAGCTCTGCCAGCCCTGTCTCCGCTTTGAGGGGTTTGTGCTCGTGGCTGACAGGCTGGGCAGAGCTGCACCGCAGGCAGCAGAAATGGGTCAAGCTCTGCTGATGGGACCTCACACTGCGAAGAAAAGCACTGAGGGGGGAGTCTTAAACATCATTTTAAAAAAAAATCCCCACAGTGTCTTGTCTTTAATTCCGAGACGTGATTAGAGATTCAACAGTTGCCTCTAAGGTGACACGGCGGAAGGGCTCGCTGAGGATTGCACAAGACACACACACCACAAAAAAGGTCAAAAAAAGAAAGAAAGTGCTTTGTCCAGGACGTCTAAGCAATGCTGATTAAACACAGAGCAGCAAATATAAAACCCGATAATTTATAATGTAAGACAAGGAAAAAATGCAATTCTTCAGTGAGCATATTGTATCTAGCACTGGACACAATTAAAAATCAAGGTTAATGAGAAAAGATTCAATTAGTATCCATTAAGAAACAAAACTATCCCCTGGAAACTCCATGTTCACACAATACATAATTTCTGGTGAAGAACAGATTGGCTCCTTTCTAACACAAAAATCTGCTTTTTTACCAAAGAGGGGAAACCTCTGGAATACTTTGTGGAGTTCAGGGCACCGAATTTTGAGGTTTTTAAGCCACAAATCCTGACTGTCCAGCAGAGGGAAACCAAGACTCGAAGCTTTTAATTATTCCAAAAAATTAAAGATGGTAAGTTTGTCATCTGCCACAAAGAGGAGCTGAGGCAAAAGCAGCAAATCAAACCTTGATTTAAGACCAACACAATTCTGAAGTGAATTCCCTCTGGAAAAATTCTGACAAGTCAGAAATAAAAGGGAACCGAATTTTGAATTACAAATAATTATTGCTTTGCTCACTGCGGTTTATTTTCTGACTACAATGTGTTCTTGTCTGTGCTGCTAAACTGACAATTACTCTGCTCAAAAGCCCTGTGTCAGCACAGCGATGTGATGAGCACTCCAAACCCACCCAGGCGTTGCAGAGCAGCCTCTGCTGGGCCTCTGTTCCCCCTCTCTGCAGTTTTTAAAAAGTGAAAAATAAAGTTTAATTTTCTTACTTGCATATGTTAAGAAAACTTCCACAGCAGCATCACCAGAGAGAAAAGAAAAGCTGAAAAAATCAAAATTTTTAAAAGCACTGGATTAGTTAATGAATGGCTTTGATATCTGCAGGGGTTTTTATTTAGTTTTATTTAGGGCTGATTGTTTCCTGTTGAAATTGTTGGGAAATTTTCACCCTTTCTTCACAGGACAGCACAGAGGGCAGAAGGAGGCCAAGCTCTTACACTCCCCCATCTTTTCAGAATCTATGTCAGGGTAAAAACTGTTCACTGATGGACTTGTCTCCAGAATCCTGGGGTTTTTTCACTTAGCTGAACCTCCAGAAAATCCCCTCTGATGGAGCTTTTCCCCTGTCACATTCCTGCAGAGGAAGCCAAGCCAACT
Organism: Pomatostomus ruficeps; assembly: GCA_013400735.1. NCBI lineage: Eukaryota > Metazoa > Chordata > Aves > Passeriformes > Timaliidae > Pomatostomus > Pomatostomus ruficeps. The sequence goes on from VYZT01048357.1 coordinate 23,211, forward strand.
TCTGCCACCCCACAGTTTCCAAAAGGGGATCTGGGCTTTAATAATTAAGAATTCTTGCTGAGCGATTTGCATTAACATAAGTAAGAATAGCTCCCCAATAATTATTTCAAAAATCATTTCTCAGGGCTTGATTTCCAATTCAATCCAACGGTAAATCTAAGTAAAGAAATTTATATGGCTTAATTTAAAGCGTCTAATGGAATGATTTAGCTTTGTGTAGATGTAATGAGCCATTCCATAAAATCAATACCATTGTAAAGTATAAACTAAATTATTATAAATGCAGGCAATCAAGCAGGAGCCCCCCTGTGTCGGGCAGGGTGACACCTGATGGATGGGGGATTGCAGCAGGGCAGGAGGAGAGGCTGCGGAGGCTCTCAGGGGTGGCTGCCCAGCAGGAAACTGCACCTGGGATGGAGAAAAATTCCACAGACACGGAAAAGCATCCCCAGGAACACGAGGTGAGGGTCAGGGCTCTCCAGGGATAAAAGCTTAAAAATTCTGGTACCTTCTTACCCTGGTACAACTCACAGGTCAAAGTTCTCCACAGATAAAACCTGAATAATTCTGGTGTCTTCTTACCCTGGTACAACTCACAGCTCAGTGCTCTTGGATAAAACCCCAATAATTCCAGGAACTTCTTACCCTGGTACAACTCACAGCTCAGTGCTCTTGGATAAAACCCCAATAATTTCAGGAACTTCTTACCCTGGTACAACTCACAGCTCAGTGCTCTTGGATAAAACCCCAATAATTTCAGGAACTTCTTACCCTGGTACAGCTCACAGGTCAATGTTCTCCACGGATAAAACCTCAATAATTCTGGTACCTTCCTACTCTGGCACAACTCACAGCTCAGTGCTCCACATGGATAAAACCTGAATAATTCTGGTACCTTCCTACCCTGGTACAACTCACAGCTCAGTGCTCTCCATGGGTAAAACCTTAAAAATTCCAGGACTTTCTTACCCTGGTACAACTCACAGGTCAGTGCTCCACATGGATAAAACTTCAATAATTCCGGTACCTTCTTACCCTGGTACAGCTCACACATCAATGTTCTCCATGGATAAAACCTGAATAATTTCAAGGCTTTCTTACCCTGGCACAACTCACAGGTCAGGGCTCTCCTTAGATGAAACCCTAAAAATTCTGGTACCTTCTTACCTTCAGGTCAATGTTCTCCATGGATAAAACCCTAAAAATTCCAGCACCTTCTTACTCTGGTACAACTCACACATCAAAGTTCTCCACGGATAAAACCTCAATAATTCTGGTGTCTTCTTACCCTGGCACAACTCACAGCTCAGTGCTCTCCATGGATAAAACCTGAATAATTCCAGGACCTTCTTAACCTGGTACAACTCACAGGTCAGTGCTCCACATGGATAAAACTTCAATAATTCCGGTACCTTCTTACCCTGGTACAGCTCACACATCAATGTTCTCCATGGATAAAACCTGAATAATTTCAAGGCTTTCTTACCCTGGCACAACTCACAGGTCAATGTTCTCCATGGATAAAACCCTAAAAATTCCAGGACCTTCTTACCCTGGTACAACTCACGGGTCAGTGCTCTCCATGGATAAAACCTGAATAATTCCAGGACCTTCTTACAAACACACACAAATTTCCTTCTGTGAACCAGGAACACATTTAGGATACTCCTATTTAGACAAAAAATCCTGAAACATTATTTGCACCCCAACAAAAATGTAGGGTTAAAAGCCTCCTCTAAAAATTTCCATAAAAGCATGAACAGAAAGAAAGATCTTTAAATAGAATTCTATAAATTCCCAGTATAGGGCAAAAAAATTGCCAGGCTCTCCCCAGATTTCAAGAATTTCACTTGACTTCAGTAAAGCCAGCATCATTCACTGCCCTGCAGTAAAGGAGTCTCCAGAACAGCACACACAAAATCCGCCTCTTGCACCAGAGATTTTGGCTTTTCCATCACAGCATCTGTGACTGAAAACACATCCCAAACTGCAAACTGTACCAGGAAGGGGAAAGCAGCTGTGATTAAGGGAAAATGAGAATGCCAGGGGCAGAAAGTGTCTGGAGCTGCAGCCCTGCTTGGACAGCACAGAGGAACAGAAAAGCAGAAACACAAAACCACAAAAACACAGGTCAGCCCCAGGGCCCGGCAGATGAATAGGGGGAAACAATCAATGATCTGAGAAAGCTGCGTGCGAAATCGAGCCCCGCGCTCTCTGAGCTGCAGATTTATGGCCAAATCCCCATCCTAAATTCGCTCTAAAATGGACAAATGATGGAGGGCAACAAGTCCTTTCCAAAGGCGAGAGAGAGCAGCACCCGTGCTGGTATCCCCGGATAAGGCAGGAAACAGGGACATCTAGCTGCTGCCAGGGAGGTGGCAGCAAACTCCAGAAACTCCGAATTTACCAGCAGCACCCCAGGGGTTCTGAACCCCGACCCCAGGGTGAGTGTGACAGGTCTGGGGTGTCATCGCTGCCACACACCCGGCGGCCAAAGCAGCTGCTCATGGCAGAGAGAGTGAAAAGCCAGTGGATTGTCACCAGGGAGGATAAATAAGGTGAGGGATTGCTCATTTCTGAACCAGAAGAGTGGGTTTTGTTTTGAAAATTAAAGGAAAGATTGCCTTGCGTCCCAGGAGTGATGATGGTCAGGAATGGGGCTGGACACAGCTCAGGGCTGGCTCAGGGATCCCAGCTCAGCACCAACGCTGGGATGTGCCAGCCAGAGCTGCCTCCAAAGCCCCAGCAGTGCCCCCCTCACCCTCCACCCTTCACAGCCTCCAAACCCCCCCCAGTGCCACCCTCACCCTCCACCCTTCACAGCCTCCAAACCCCCCCCACTGCCACCCTCACCCTCCACCCTTCACAGCCTCCAAACCCCCCC
>VYZT01048357.1:26166-36436 GCA_013400735.1 Pomatostomus ruficeps
CCCTCACCCTCCATCCTTCACAGCCTCCAAACCCCCCCAGTGCCACCCTCACCCTCCACCCTTCACAGCCTCCAAATCCCCAGCAGTGCCCCCCTCACCCTCCACCCTTCACAGCCTCCAGCGCCACAGTGCCAATCCAACAGGCAGGGAAGGCAAAGGATCCTCTTGGCCAGCAAGGCACAGAAAGTGGCACGGGGATGCCTCGTGGAAAAATCCCAGCTCCTGTAATTCTGGGAGAAATTGTTCCCTGACCAGCAATGTTTGTAAAGCTTGTCAGCTTTGATTAAATGGGGGAAGCATGTTTAGATCAGCTACCCAGACAGCAAAATCCTGACAATGCACTGTGAAGATCTGAAGAGTCTATTTGCCATTTTTCTTCTGTAAAAATGGAATCCACTGGAGCAGTGGGTATCCCAAAGCCCCAGGCTCCAAAGTGCTTTTCAAAGAGCTGAAGCTCCCTCTGAGGAAGGGAAATCAGCTTTAGTGCCTCACCAGTTCAGTGCAGCTTCAGCACCTCACAGATTTACACCCCACCCACCTGTTCAACCAAACCCTGGAAGCAGGGAGAGCTCCGTGACCTTTCCCAAAGTTTAGGAAATCTGTTGTTCACAAAGTCTCTATTGAATAAAGACTTGAAAGGATTTTTCAGGTGTGATACAGTGCTGTTGGCACAAGCATCAGCACTGCAGCATCAATCCACGTCTTCATTGCATCATTTATCTTCCCTCAGGAGACTTGAAACATTTATCTTCCAAAACCTTTTGTATTTTAACCATTTGGCATTTTTGGGGTACACCTAAGCACTTGTAAGTGCCACACTTGGCTCTCTTATTGAACCTTTCCATTCCAAGTTAGAACCAAAAATAGTTCATAAAAAAGCACGTGAGGAGGGGTTGTTAAAGATCAAAACTTTAGATATCGTGGAGGCTGAGCAGCCTCTGTGTGAGAAGTTTGCAGGTACAAAAGTGTGGGTTCAAAGAAAGAGAAGGAGAGAAGAGATCACAGAGCAGCTCCGGGGTCAGCAGCCACAACCAAACTCCAAGACATCGAACCAGGCCTGGAAAGGGGCCACAAAACAGCATTGACAGATGAGAAATGAAAACAGCGTATGAAAGGTTCACTAAAGAAGGTGTCGCTGCAGATCTGACAGTGAAATAAAGCCTCAGTACAGTACCAGGTGATGCACGAAGCATCTGATATGTGGTGAAGGACAATTCACTTCGCAGAGTTCTGCTGTGGACCTAAAGCCAGGGGCAAGGGCAGAGCAGATTCTGCATTAAGAATCAAAAGCCTGATCTTGAAAATCCCTAAATTGCCAAAGACTGTGCAGAATGCCAATGAGAGGAAGCTGGAATGCAGAGCTCTCCCAGCCCCAGCGCTGCTGTTCTCTCTCCAGACAGAGCTGCATTTCTGCATTTCCTTCCCCCAGGCAGAGAGTACAAACAAACAGAGCCGGGCAGGGGGAAACAAGAGCGGTAATTTGCCTCAGAGAGTTTCAGGAGATGGCTCGGCTCTGTTTTCCTTTGTTATCCGTGCCTAATGCAGTGTCTGGGTAGCTGGGGCAGCTCCTGCAGCAGCTCTGCCTGCTGCGGTCGCTGTTTGTTCGCCGTGAGTTATTGTTTTCTTTGGCTTTGGTTTCTGAGCCCTGGCCCTGCTCTGCTGGGCAGGCGATGCTGCTGGATCTGTTCGTGAGCCTGGAAATGCCCGGGGAGCTCTTTGTGCATCAGGAGGGATGGGGAGAGACAGAGCGAGGGGCCGGGCTGGGCGGGCAGGGGCTGCTGCAGCAAATGATGCTCTGTGAGTGCCCAGAGCCCAGAGCAGCCTCTGAGCGCACCAGAGTGTGGGGTTTCCTTCCAGGACCGAGTTAGGGGGGCAGTGACAATCAGAGAGTCCTTCCCAGCAGCCAGCACGCTGAAGGATCCAGCCTGGGGAGTGCCAGCACCTCCAGCAGGGCTCCCTGCAGCCACTTCTACCCACCTGGGGAAAGCACCACAAAGAGATTTCATCCTCACCCCTGGAGCTTCTGGCTTCCTGTTAAGTCATAATCAATATATTTGTTTATGCCTGAATAAAAATGCATCACCTAACACTGTGCTGTATAAATCAAATAATTAAATTAAATTATCATTCTTCGTTGCAAGAATGAATGGAATGTTTTGTGAGGGTCCAGCAAAAATCAGTCAAATAATTTTTGGGCTGAAGGAGACATACAGTACTTTTGAAAATTTACTTATCGCTTCTGGAAAAACTTGGACTTTTTAGTTCAAGTTCCTTATTTCCTGAGCCTCCTTAAAGCCAAATAGAATCCCAGATCCTAACAAAATATTCTCCGAGATAAGGAAGGGGCCAAGGGGAAACTGAGGGGGAGGAAAAAGGTTGTGTGTCTTTTACAAAGAAAAGGAATTGCAAATGCCAGAGCTAAAATCTGGCACATAAATATCAAAAATCACGGCACTCACCCAAGCTCTCCATCAGAAGGTGACTTCTGCCCTTTGCTAAGGAATTAAAACCCTGCAATAGCACCGAGGGTTAAAGATTGCCCTTTCAGTTCTCCTCACTTAGGTATCATTAACGAGGGCCTTTTGTGATTCTTTTGCACAAGAGCACTACAGCAAATTCCAGTTCATTACTCCAAGGGTTTCCACCTGATTATGGAACCCCGCGAGCTCAGAAATTCTCCTGAGAAGTCTCTCTCCCGGGAGATTCATTGCAAGAGTCCTTTGGAATAGGAAGGCAATGGGAGGGCTTATGCTGTTATGCCTTTTAGGTAAAACACAGCACAGAAAACCAAAGAGATCAGCAGCAGAGACTGCGTGAGAAAACAAAGAGATTAACGGCATTTTAGAGAAGTACCACAATGCGGAACACCCAGTCATCACCTGCTACAATAATGCTGTTTCTTAGCTTGTTTAGAATTCAGCACTAAAGTTCCTCAAGAGCCCAGAACTTTCTTTCTGTGCGGGCTGGGTCAAAGGAGCTGGAAAAACGAAGTAAAAAGTAGTGGCAAGGTTCATGTCACAACTTCCTTCCTCATTCTCTGAGAGTGAAGCGTTACTGCTTTGGCAGGGCAGGGCAGGTGGGGAGTCAGGGATCTTGGATAAAGCCCCAGGGATACTCTGGTCAAATCCTCCTTTTCCTACAGGATCAGAGTTACTGGGACAGTTATTCCTTGTGCCTGTCGGATAAGTTCTGAGAAAAAATTAAATCTATTCATGAGAAACAAGAGGTCCCTACACACGGACAGCAGCAGATTTGCTCACCCCACAGAAGCCTCCCAACCCTGCTCTCAGGCATGGAATGGAGAGAATTCCAGCTCTGAGCTTTCCTGGAGAACCTCTGAGGTTTCAAACACAGTTCCCAGCTCTGCTGTGTCCCAGATCAACCCTTCCACTGGGGTTTGCTGTTCCAGTCTGCCCCACGTGGGCACAGACCCTGGGGGCAGCTGCAGGGTCTGAATGCTCCAGCCTGTGCCAGACTCGGGCTGGGCCCTCTGCCTCCCCCAGACCCCCAGGCTGGGGAGCACCTCAGGCTCCTGTGGGGCCAAGAAGCACCACGAGCTGAGGTTAAAATGCACCTGCAGCTCCAGCTGGCCGGGCTGGCTGCAGGGTCAGCCCCCGCCACCCGTGAATTCTGCTGCTGCCGCCGCGCAGCTATTCCAGGCACTCGCTGGGTGACACAGTTGGTTTGGCTGGCAGAGCGCACAAGGTTTTATTTGTCAACAAATGGGTTTCATGATCCATCATTAACGCTTGATTGATGGGCCCAGCACTTTGGCAGGGTGGTTTTTATCTCACTTTCCCGCAGCAGAGAGCGTTTCAGGAGCTGTCTCACGGCGGATTCGCTGGCAGGGCTGCGCTGGCAGAAGGCAGAACGGTCCCTGCATTCTCTGCTGGTCAGCGAGAGTGCGGAGCCGGTAACAGGAGGGGCTGCGTTATGGCTTTACATCTGTTTTTGTTATGATCAGATCTGTTCCTCCTCTTATCACAACAAAAACAACTCTCGCGTCGTCTCCTCGCTCATCTCGCGCAATCCAGATTCTCAGTTGTAAAAAAAGAAGATATAAAAAACCACCAACCAAAAGAAGCTCCCAGCCCAACTAACCGTTCCATAACCCAAATTTTAAATATCCGTCTTTACGTTTTTTCCATCTTTCTTTGTGCAATAAATACGTTCAATCCGAAGAAAAATCCACGAACTCACTGTGACAGATTGGACTCCATCTGTCAAGATTTCATGTTTGATACAGACTGGAAATTGGAGATAAAGGGGAAATATTCAGGTACCGTTCTTTCAATGAATGTCCCGGGGGAGATTGAGGGAATGATAAATCGGTTATGGTTACACCCTGAGCCAAGCCATTGGAAGCCTAATTAGAATCCAGAAGGATGGCAGCCAGGAAAGACAGATGCCGGAAAGAAGAGCAGTGTGAGGAAAAGGATTTCAGTTTCAACTGGGACAGAACAAATGCACAAATGACCTTAAGTGCTAGCCAGGAAAGGGAATACTTCGTCATCACGTACAGAAGATGCTCCTGTAATGAACACCCCAGCAAATCCTACATGCACTGAAGGATATTTTTGAAATAAGAAAAATAAGAGGAGGTTTGCTTAAAATACGTTCAGAGGAGGAATAAGAATTCACCAGCTCAGAGCATCAGGGTGAAAATTAGATATTGAGAAGACTCACCCTATGACAGCATCCTGCACGATTTTGAACAATTAATTTAATTTCCCTGCACTTCCTCATGTGTGCTAAGAGTCTGCAAAGTGCCCTTCTAGGTTAAAAACCCAAATGTGCTGGCAAGGAAATGTCCCAACACTGACAGGGACCACAGACAGCCAGAGACACGTGGTGACTTTTACACTCCGAAGGAGAAAGTGTCTCCAGGTGAGAGCAGGGAACAAATACTAATTTCACCTCATCAAGACAAAGCAAAGTACCTGACAAAGAATATTTATGCAAACGCGCTCTAACTTACTGCGAGGAGCCCGGAGCTGCCGGTGACAGGCCAGCAGGGCTCACAGGGGGCTCTGTGCCCCCCGGGCCAGGGGGTGACCCTGGGCAGGCGGTGACGAGTCCGGCGGATGGGCTGAGCTGAGCGCTGGCACTCGGAGCGAAGGCAAGGCTGGATTTTACCCACAGGACGCTCAGTCGGGAACTCAGGAACTGCCAGGGCTGCAGGAGAATCACACAGCAGAGAGGGACACTCGGAGAAACCCTGGAATATCCTGGTGCTGATTTTCTCTGAGCTCGGAGGTGCCACTCTGGCCCAAACAACAAACCCTACACCACAGTCAACATCCCATTCTCCCCTTAAATTCTAACGAAAAATCCCAAAACCAAACCAGGGAAAAGTGTGAAATAGATTCTGCTCTCTTAAAGGAGAAACAAAGACCCTGAGCGCTGATACTGGACTCCCAGGAAGAGCTGCCTGCAGGGAATGACGCTCGGAGAAACTCTGGAATGTCCCGGTGCTGATTTTCTCCGAGCTTGGAGGTGCCACTCTGGCCCAAACAACAAACCCTGCACCACAGACAACATCCTGCTTTCCCCTTAAACTCTAACAAAAAATCCCAAAGGAAATAATGTGAAATAGATTCTGCTCTCAAAACAAAGGACAACCAAAGACCCTGAGCCCTGATGTTGGGCTCCCAGGAAGAGGAGCTGCCTGCAGGGAAGGTCCCAACACCTCTCCCTGCACAACCCTGGCTGGATGTTCGGTCACACTTTGCCTTTGGCTCTGTAAATCTCTTCAAAACCTCAACCTTCAGCCCCTGCAGCAGACCAGGAGCACGGGATTAAGCAAATTATCTTCCCTGTGGCTCCCTCTCTGCATCTCCATCACAACCACTCACGCTTTTGCTTTATAAACACTGCTCTAACATTTCTGCTTTATTAACCTTTGAAGACAAAGATTTAAGCCCCTGCTTGCAGAAGAAACAAAGAAATATTTTGTATTTACGAAGGAGCCATTAGCAGCAGCGAAATTTTCCATGCAGCACATTCCTGTAAATGAAATTAATTCGATAAAAGCAGCACAGGCTTCAGGAAGAAAGAAATCCAGACATTTTCCACGGCAGACATGAAAAGGGAGACAGATCTGCCCGTATTAACAGCCCAAAATACTGCCAATTTCCATCTGTATTATCTCACCTCAAAGAAAGGCAAATGCTGGTGATAATAATGTATTTGTGGTAAGTTCAGTGGTCAAAACTTTCAGTTAAGCTGTGTCCAGCCTGGGAAAGGCAAGAAAAATTCACTTCAGAGTTGGGTATAACATGTAAGGCCAACAGAGCAAACAGGACAATGGTTACAACCCCATCACTGAGCTACAGACACTTCCCTAAAAATACCTGAAAAATGTGTTTGAGAATAACAAACCAAGGAATTCCTACAAGCAGGAATATGGGGGTTTTTTTGGCCAGGAAGTTACAATAACTGATGTGTCTGTGCATTTACAGTGCATGAGGACTGATTGCACAACAGTATTGGGCTCTGTTGTTATTGATAATTTTGGAGTAGAAACAAACTTCTTTAATTTAATGACAGAAGATAAAATCACAAACCCAGCCCAGCTCCTGTAGCCGTGGCTCTGCACTGTGGTGCTCCTGCTCAGCACAGAAAATACAGAATTACTCCATGCCCAGCGTTGTGTCAGAAGTGTCTTCTCCCTAATTTAGTAGCTCTCCCCGCTTAATTTGTTTTCTTGTTGCTGGCCTATCAAGCTAACAAATGGGCTATGACATTAATAAAACTAATTACTTCTTTTTTTCTTTTAATTCCCTCCAAGGCTGAGGAACCAAACATCACAACAGGAACTCGGGCAGTAATTGGGCTTCAGTGTCACCCTGTGCCAACTTTCTCTGAGCTGAAATGCAAACTTTAATTTAACAAACATCACCGGCTGAACTGAAGAGCCTCTCCCTACCCGAGATCTTTGTCAGGATGACTTTGAGGTGCACATTGGCAGCGCACAGTGAGACGGGAAAGCTGCTGGAATTAATAACAACAGGCATTGGCACAATTATTGTAAATAAAATCAGCTTTCCCCATTAATTTCCCCAGAACTGGTGGGTGATGGATTAGAGGAGGAGGAATGGAGAGCACCACGAAGAGCAGAGAATGAAAACAGTTTAGCAGTTTATAAATGGCTTTTTGCTTTCTTTTGTGAGATCTCCAAATTCCAGAATAGTCCAGCCCACTGTCACCAGGGCTATCAAAAATCTTTTAATTGGCTTTAAGCTTTATTGATTTCCTTAATTACCAGAAGAATAGTTGGGTTTTTTCTTTTTTTGTTATTTTTTGCAAACATCTCATCGATACATTTGCTATTTTGCTCCTTTAATCTGCATTAGTGACAAAGGAAGGGGAGGTTTAAGCCTGCGGATCGCCCAGCTTCTGACATGGGTGAGATTTAAGGATGACAATTTGGAGATCAAGGGAACTTTGCTGCTGGCAGCGGAGGGAGGCAATTTTGGGATTTAAGGAGCTAAAGCAGCAGTCAGACCAGGAGATTTGTTGCCTTGATTTTTACCACTGTATTTGAGGAAAAACCCCATTAACAGAGATCTCCCTGGGGTTTAGCTCACAGAGGTGCAGAGGGCACTCTCATACATTCCAATTTTTGTGTCTTTTGAATGTTCCAGGCAGGGTACCTTCCAAACAGAGATGAAAATCTCTTTTTTTTAATCCTTTACTACATACAGAATAACACCGAGTACAGGACAGTGTGGCCTTGACTCTGATTTTTATTTTTCCTGTACAGTTCAATATTCATAAAGGGAGTTTTGCAATCCCTCGGCAGGGATTACCTCAGCTCCTTTCTAACAGGGCAGAACACTGCTGGCTGCCGTCCAGACACCACCACTTAATTCCCTCACTTTACAGGATGCTACATTTCTATCCCATGCTTTCAAATGTAACTTTAAAATGAGCTTGGTAGTTTTGATTTTGCTCAAGCTTTGCTTTCTATCTTCTCTTAATTTTAGTCCTGCACGTTCGGGCTCCATTCCCTGCTTGTGTCAGACACCAAACACCAATTTCCCTTCCCTTTGTCACCAAATTTATCTACATTGCAGGCAGCGTTTATTCAGGTTACAACTCTTAATGCATTAATCACTTTTATTTTCTGTTTTAACAAAGAGAATGAAGGGGATGATAAGTAAGTGGAGGGCTGAGATGACTCCGTGGTGATCCCGCACCTGAGCACAAGGCAGGCTGCTCTCCTGGGACGTTACTGCATTGCTTCCCACTGCATTTGCCATCACCTTGATAAATATTTTGACTGTTTTAAGCTCAATCAACCTGAATGATAATTCACCACCTATGCAAGTGAACAGTGAGAAAGAAAGAGCTCGGTTTGGGAGGCAGAGTCTGGTGTGGTTCAGTTCCCTCATTGAAGATGGCATTTGGGATTCAGTCACTGCTGATATCAAGGAAGAATCTAGGAGATGATCCTATCAGTGAAAGCTGTTAATTAAAGTGCAGCATAAAGACAGCAATTAATTATTAGTGGTGTAATTGTTCACAATAACCACTGACAGGAATAAAGCATTGCCCCACTAAGACACCCTGTGTGCAACCAGCCAAACAAGACAAAAAGGCCTTTTTTACTCCTTTCTAGAAACACCTCGAGCACAAAACATCTCTGGTGCTGTTCAGGACATAAAAGAGAAAGGCGAATAAAGAAAAACCTGAGATTAACTTGTTGGCAGAAAAATCCAGCATCCATTTAGGAGTATTGATGCAGGTCCCACTCCCCTGGCCTGCGGCTGCAGGATGTTTGGGATTGCAGATTTATCCAGAATTCCATCTCCCGGATGGAAGGGAATGCTGCAAATACAGAAATTCTTCATGCACCTGCAAATATTTGCCAGGCAGAGGCTGTTAAATGTTCCTTTACCCACGTCAGTGCCTCTGTTTGCTCCTCTGCCTTCCTCACTGGTGTCCTCCACCACAACTCCCTCATTCCCCTTTCATTTCCTGATTCCTCACTGATTTTTCCTGGTTTATTGTGCCCCGTTCTCACCTGGCTTTCTTGGCTGCTCACAGCTCCAACTTCATCTCAGACAATTCAAGCTCTTCTCTCCAACTTCATCTCAAACAACTTCAATCCCCGTTGCTGAACTTCCTGGATAAACAGAGTAAAAGGACACGGCTGAACTACATTTTCTGAAGAAAATACCTCTGTTTTTTGAAGATATTATAGTGAAAAATGAAGTTAAAATATTACTTAAAGGAAGGGAACAGAAGGAGAAAAATAAAGCAAAGGATTTCCTACCTGATGGGGAAAAAAATGCATCACAGAGGTACCAAACAGCTGCTTTAAACCAAATGGGACAAGGGATATTTGAAACCACCAGGCTATGAGGAAATGGACGTTTGACTTTTATTTTATTTTCAGTAATAACCAGGCGGGGTTTTGGTCACCTCAGGTAAAAACTGAATCACTACAGAAACACCTCTGTGCTTGACTTTGCCTCGGATTTTCGTTGTTGAAGTAGTGAGAAAACGCATTTCCTGCACGATGTTGATGTATAATGGGATTAATCACCCAGCAGCAGCAGCAGAGCCTCACTGAGGGTGGAAATGCAGATTTTATCAGTGCCCTGTGCCTCCTCCCCTCCTTGGAGCTCAACCCCATTCATTTCTTTATTCTCAGGAGTGAATTCAGCCCGTTAATTGGGAATGGGACAGAAATTACTTCCATTCACACCCTCAGACTGATTGGCTGCCTGATTTTGTTAGAAAGTGAACAAAGTCCTAAACAAATAAATGAATTTACCCAGGCACACAATGATCATTGTGATTTCTTTTCCTGGGCCCCTCCTGATCCTTTCTTGTCAAACAAACAGCCCAGCCTTCTCCTCTCACTGCACAGGAGATTTTGCAAAGGCCATCCTCGATAAAAGCCTAGATTAATTAATTTGTGTCATTTATATCAAAACCACACAAAAACACCGATTTGCTTAAAATTAGTTGTCTTCAAAGACAACTAATTGTGAAGGAAATATTATTTATATATTAATATTTTATATTTCTATATAGCCAAGAGGAACAGTTCTACAGTTGGTGTTTTACAGGTGAGGCTTTTCACCACCAAAAAAACCCCCAAAAGGTACAGATCTCTAGACAGAATTCTATTTTATTTTATAGTAAATTGTGGTTCTGGATTATTCTTGGCAGTTTACTGGGCAGATCCAGCATTCTAAGCAGCATCAGACCCTACAGATTTCCCACAATTTCTATCGTATAAAGTCCTGGGGAAATG
>VYZT01048358.1:10860-24753 GCA_013400735.1 Pomatostomus ruficeps
TCTTAATGTTACAAACTCATGCTATTTCCACTTGGATGGTAGAGATAAAGGCATGATTGGAGTTAATGCTTGTAGTCTGGGACAAAAGGAAATCACAACTGCATTGCAGAGAAAGTACTCTGTAAAGAAATTCAGCTTTTTTTTTTTTTTTTTCTTTAATAAGTAGTTGTATTGCACTAAGGCCTACTGGGTAACCCTTTTTGTTTTGCAGATACTTTGCTGTGTATTTTGTAAAACTGTGAATTTTTTTGTTTATTCTTTCTTTAAATAGTATTGGTATAATAAATAGAAAACACTAATTTGAAGTACTTAATATGCCATGACAAGTGGGGTGATCAAAAGTTGTTAATTGAACCTTAATATTTATTTTGCTGAGTCCCTGTTTGCTAAATGATTCAGTTCAGATTGGTCCATTTTTTTGCTACGCAACCTTCTTAGAATTATTCCAAGAAGACAGGTCTGGTAAATAGAAGGCTGGACTTCTAATTCCTTTTCTGTATCTCTTCTCTTTTGTGTTGTTATGTTATGTGTGAATAGGACATTTGGTAATGTACTCTATTTCTTTCCCATGCAGAAAATCAATATACTCTTACTTCAGACTCACTGTCTTCAAACTGTCACGTAAGAAATTAATCCCTAAGCCTCAATACTAACCTCTCAGCTATGTTTTCTCTTCACCTGGTTCCATTTACTGCAGACCTTACTTTTGCTAGCAGTGTATCACCTTTTTGCCTTTAAACTCCCTCTGTGTAAGCTTTCTTTCTGCTTAACTCTCTGTGCTCTGTCTGTCTCTTCAAGGAATCAGTGTTATTTACTTTCCAGGTGGACTTCAGCCATTCAAATACCCCTTTTAGAAATGGAATTGGTTAGAAGCATAGCTCTGATTCAAAGTTTCTTACTGCTTTTCTGACAGAAGGATGTGAGGAAGAAGGTCTGAGCTGGAGAAAATTTGGCCTGGCTCCAAAGAACTGGCTTTTATAAACTACCTCTTGCTCATGCCTCAAGCAACAATGACTGCAACCATCAATTCTTGATTTCTTGCCTGTCATAGAACATGTTGTAGTCATTTCCAGTCTTGTATTTCATCTCTGATATTTTATATGAGGTGGGATTTATTCAGGACATATCTGTGAGCCTGTTTATATGAGAAGATCCAGGAAAATTAAGCCTAATTAGTTTTCTACATGGATTGGTTAAGCAGTGTTGAATGCCGCTATAGATGCTCCAAGTCAGAACAGAAATGGTTCCAATGTTAGTCACTTTAATTTGCTTTGGAAACAATAAAACTAAGATTTAATTAAGGCCCTTTTACCCTGAATTAGTCTTTAGCATGGTATATAAAAAACACTAGGAAAGAGCCCCTTTAGACAATTTGGATTGCTTTTCTTCAGTGGCTCCATGTTGTTAAGTCCTTATTTGCAATATTGCATCAAGAAAAGGGATCTTGATGTTTAAGTTTGTTTAATCACTCTCGGGTTTTAACAACACTTTTTCTAACATGAAATTTGTTTTCTGGATTCTCCAAACTGAACTACTCGCAACCACTACTGGAGCAATCTTCTGTGACATTATGTTGTCACACAAAAGTAAAAAGAAAATGCCTGCTGAAATCCAACACTTGGAAGTTCCAGGTGAGGTTAAAGGTAAGAAATACTTTTATCTGACAACAATTGAAATAGTTGCCCTTTTCATTTGAATTAATTTGTCTCATTCTTCATCTAATTCTGCAGAATTTATTTCAGTTAGATTAGGAGTAATTTTGGCTTTGCATGTTTGGAAACAGCTGTAAGTCCATGCTATATTGTAACAAAAATGTGTTATAATTTATCTGTGATGAGTTTAGAAGCTGATTATTTTTGCTGGGCTTTTATTAATCAAGATCCTGCTGTAGTCAATGATCAAAGACAAAACACATGATTTTGCTCCAACACTGTGTGTAAACTAGACAGGACTGTATTTTTCCTGGATTATTACAATCCCAATAGGTAAATCCTAGTTTAGCAGCTATACATATTTCATACTAGGTGCAATGACCTTTTGTCACCATTCCGTGAAGGCAGAAGCCGGGTTCAATGTGACCTTTTACGATTTTAAGACTGGTAAAGAATCCAAGACAGGTCTATGACAATTGCACCTGGCTGGTAACCATCTGAAAGGCATTTTGTAGTAATTTGTGAAATAAATTCCCTTATTGTTCAGGGATACAACAGTTAACTATCATACAGAAATATGATGAAACAAAGTGGTTTGCAAAGGTTAACAGATGCTACCTGCCTTTAGCTGCTATTTTAGCATGGGCAGAAATTTTTGAAGTAGGTAGAATGGCAGAAAAAATTAAGTCCATATATTTTTGGACTTATTTAAAAAAAATTAAGCTTAAAGAGTGAAAATGCAACTTGAACAAAAACAGCACTGAAAAAGGAAATGTAAACACTTATCTTATTAATAAAAGTCAGAACAAAACTCAGAAAATTATGTGCTTCAAATCTATTTTGTCAAAAAGGTGCAAGATGTAAAGCAAGTTTTAAAACTATGTGAAGAAAAAATGGAAAAGTAATATTTTTGACATCCCGAAAATGTAAGAATCAAAGGTCTGAATTCTAGCCTCTCAAGCACAAGAATATCACCACAGATTTACTGCAGTTTGGTTTAAGTTACTCTAGGAAACTGGTCTGAGATATATAGTGCGGGAATAGCCAGAATGTCTCATCTTCTGCCACCATGCATACGCTCCCATCGTGGCTGAATATTTACAACAAAAGATTTTCCAGAGAAAAATATCTTATGATGCTTGAACTGCAGAAATTATTTGCAAAGTGAAGGGACTTCACAATTCAGTTGCTGTATTGGAGAGGAGAGGAGGCAGAGAGATATGTATCAAGGAGTCACTCAGCTGGCTTTTCCATCTGTTTCAGTTTTCTCTTGGCATAACAAGAAATAACAGCCCTATTTCAGTGGCTGGCAAAAAAAAAAAATTCTAAATGCAATATGTTTAAGTAGTGTGAAATTTAAGTGATTTGTGATTCACCTAGCTGAAAGATGATACAGAGCGGTGAAGTCTTTGTCTTCATGATGACAAAGGATCATTGTATTGCAAACAATATGAATTATGAATGAAAAAACAATAAAGGCTTCCGGCAGAAGTGCTTCAGACAGTCCCACAATAAATATGACAAACAGACCCACTATACTGTAGCAGCAATCTGCTTCTCTGTACTTAATATTTCCACTCAATTGTTACTTTCCCTCCAGGATGAGACACCTGTCTATAAAGATGCTACACTTATTTTTTGTTAACCTCTGTCAGTTCAAACATTTCTTTATACATGTTTACCTACATAAGCAGGGAAATATATCTGCCCATTTAGTCCAAGCTCTATCCTGGAGCAGATTTGCATTATTTTTCAACAAATCTTCTCATCATTCCATCCAATCTATATAATACAATCTGGGACACCAGTAAAGGACCAATGGTTCACTATCAGTTTCAGGATGAAACAATAATTCTTTCTAGTTCTCTTGGATGACTGCAAAAGCAAAACTTCCTACAAATGGTAACTTTTTTCACCAAAACACCAGTCTAATGAAAGACATGCATAGAAATATCTTAATCTCTTTTGTGTTCTCTTTAATATTTATCAAAATATTACAATTTTTTTTCAATTCTTGAAAATAGGAATTCATAGGTTATCAAGGAAGGAAGCCAAGGAGGCTTGCTGTTTCCTGAATCTTCTGCATGTATCCAAGAGAACTGTTTTCCCCAAACTTGTCCTTTTTCTCTTAAAAGGACCTCAATTCTTCAGGAAAGGACCAGACATGCTGTGCTCCAACAACTGTGTTGAAACACTGCTTTTCCAGTTCTATCACTATGTGTTTGCATTTGTCTCATGAAAAAAAGCCTGTATTAGTTCCCAAGTTCTCAAGGGATGTAAAAACTATTTTTTCAATAGTCATATTTTCCTTTTTTCATGTCTGAAAAGTGACTGGTTTAGTTGCCACCAGAAAATAATATGCTTTCCATGGAGTAGATCATACAGCCCCAATTCCGTGTTTTCTTTGATCTTTATTTTACTTATAGCAGCTTTCAAATACTGAATAGTTTAAAATATGTGCACCTAAAGATTGTTGCACATTCACCAAAGTTAAGAATTTGCTTTAATTCTACCTTTTATTAATCAGGTTTATTTTTGCTAGACACAATCATATACACAGTCCCTGTCATCTGAACATAAGGAATGCCAAATATAATTTCACTGAAGTCACAACACAATGTGCTGTATGAACTACACAAGACAGAAAAATTAACCTGTGTAGGTGACTTCTCTGAATGTTCTTGGCTTCCTGTACTCAGAAAAAGCTTGATCATATGTGTAAAAATGAAACACCTATTGAGCAGATTTAGCAAAAAACTCCAAGAGATTTATTATTACTTCTACAATGTCCAGAAGCTTGCCAAAATCCAATACTGTGCAGAACAAACAGTAGGACATACTCCATGTTTGGACAATTATCTTCCTCTCTTTTTATTGATGTGGCTTATTTGAACTGTCTTATTTTTAATTTTTTTACATAATGTTTTTCAGAGGTTGCTTTTGAAAGAATATCTTTAATAATTGGATAGAATTGGGGGGGGAAAAAGGGATAAACAAGGGAATCAGAGTAGAAGTGGATTTTTCAAGAGGGAGTTAAAATCGCTGACCTTTTCTAAAGGTCCCTAACCCTAAAATCAGAGATTAGCCAAGGAAATTAAAACCCAATATTTTTCAAAATAACATAAGATTTTGTCCTTTTCAATAGGAAAAGGTCCTGAGAAGCTCTGTTTGAGGATTAGGAGTTTAATATTTTTTCAGAGAAAAGATATTTGGATGGACAATAGGAATACCACAGTAAATTTCCTAGGTTATAAATGTTGTACTAATCAAGGCTTGTATTTATTTGCATGTAGATTACCAAATTAGAATTAGGAGGCATTCCTGCCCTTTGGATGTAACTTCATGTACTCATCTCTGAAATACATTAGTAAGTCTCGTACAAAGCAAATATCCTAATCAAGATTTAATTAAAGCAGATTTTAGCAGAAGTTGTTAACATACATAGGTGAGCAACCAGCTGTCTTGAAAATCACTGACAAAACAGACCTTTTAAGCAAAATAAAACACTTTTGCTCCAGTGTAGCCTTATGCTGCTAAACTTTGAGTCTTGGTGACATGATGATTGTGGTCCTGCAGCATAAAACTGGATTTTACATTAGCTCATGCATTTAATGCTGAGGAGTGCAGTTTTATTGGAATTCTACACCATAAGATTACTTTCTGTTTTAAGATACCAATACTAATGATGCTGTTAATGGTATGTGAATGTAATTTCAAGGGTCAGCTCTTATGCAAAGGGGAATGATTAACTGAAGCAAGAGCAGTCCATAAATCCTTCAAGAACTGTTTCTTACTCAAAAAGTAGAAAAGCTTAAGTCCTGGTTATCATAAAATCATAGAATCATAGAATGGTTTGGGTTAGAAGGGACCTTAAAGATTACCTAGTTCCAACCCCTCTGCATTTTTCTGTTAAGAAGGAGAAAGACTTTACAGTTAGTACTAGCAATTAAATCCAGTCTTAGAATATCTACTGTGATCATCCACTTTTACTTTCCCAGCTTGGTCTTCGCAAGTGTAACAGTTTTGCCTGTGTTCCCCATGAGGAGTTATGTGGAAATACACAGGAACAATCTTTCAATATGTGTGCCATGGGTGAGCTTCTGCCTAGGCCCTCCTTACTCCACAGAGCTCCACTTCTGCATGTGTGTACTACACATGCTAGTTAGTAACTAGAATTGAAAGTTTAATATTATTAGAAACTAGAGATGCCTTATTTTTCGTCATTCCATCCAAATCTTTTCCCTTGTTTCCCCTTGTCTTCAGAGTCACCATGGCAATACAGCTTCCTTTTCTTCACTTAAGGCTGCATTTGAGCCTCTGTCCCCACAGGTAATGAAATGACAATACTATTATTGACTTTCAGAACGGGGTTTCACCTGTGTGGTCTTCTGAGACAAATGCAAATACTAGTTCAAAGCATCATGATGCTGGCAATCTCCTGTGACTGAAACATCCTCCTTGTTGAACTTTATGTTGAGGACGTAGAGGTCTAAAATAGGATAAAGAACAAAGGTTTCAGGATTTGAATGTTAGGGATTAATTACAGAAGGTTTCTGTCACAACACCTAACTTTTAAAAGCACCTTGGTATTTAATGGTCCTGAGAGAAGCGGACTGCAGTATTTTTGCAGAGAAAGCTGTGAATAGAAAATGTTGTATTATATAAAGGGAGGGTGGTCCACCAGAGCTGGAAAGCAATGGCCAAAAGCAGTGAATATGTAATGCCGATGCCCACTAGGGCTTAAGTACTGTACTTAAGGTCCACTGCTTGGCATCTGTGCATCTCCACAGTCCAATTCATGGTATTCATGTAAGCACTTCTCTTAGACCGTAACTTGACAGGAGAATCTCAACTCCGATATTCCTGCTGGCAGATCTCACCACTAGGCTGAAATGTGTCACTTATTCCTTCTCCCTTCTTCAGATCCAATAGCTAGTGAGGTAAGATGGAAATCTGCAGTAACAGGGACAGAGCAATCCAAAACCAAGGTAGCTAACAGTCATGACATTTATTCTGCAGGTAGGTTCTAGGCCTCTCTCCTGTCTTTGGGGAGGATACCTGCTGACCTGCAAAGGGGACAGAATCAGTAGTAACTTCTCTTGCTTAAACCATGTATGGACCTAGCTCTAGGAATTACTCATTTTAGAGAAATACTGCCATGCTCAGCAGTACCAGCAGTACAGATCTTTCGGTATTAAATCAATCAATCTACCACAATTTTTAATAAGTCCTGTTTAATAAGGGCCTACTGGCTTCAGGTAGTTCTTGGATATCGTAGTAAATTTTGAGGCTATAAAATCTCAATTTGTATGCCCAAAAAGATAGTTGCGTTGTCTAACCCAAGGAACTCAAGGGATTTGGAAAATTTCATCTGACTCCTCTGTGCTGGAATACGTGTCCTGTCCTGCCATAAGCAGAGTCAGGGAGGATTCTCTTTGACAGACTCCATGAGCAAAAATAAAGCACAAAGGCAGCAAATATTGTATCTGGGAATGGCTTATTAACAAAGAAAGGATATGGTCCCGACTGGAGGGGGACACAAAAGAGAGAAGAGAGGGAAAAAGAGAGACGGAGAGACACAGAAGACACGGACGGAGCGTTGCCGCCAGAACCCCGGGGCGCCCCGGCGGCGTCTGCTCGGCGTGCGGGGAGTGTGTGTTGCAAGCGTGGCTCCCGTGGCGGGCTGGGCACCATTTCCAGCCAGCAGCAGGCTGCGTGTCCCTTCCATCGGCGAGGAACAGGCTGCCGTGGGAAGCAGCTGCGGGCTGCCAGGGTCGGGCTGGTGTCGGGCACCGCGGGCAAAGCGGCGGCGGCGATGCTGCGGGCTAGGTGCGAGCAGCAGGACTGTCGTGCCCATGGGCTGCCTCGGAGGGTGGGGACAGGAAAGACGTGCGGAAGAAGCAGGACCGCAGGGAGAAAAAGCGGAGCGGGGCGGGAGGGCGGAGCGGCTCGCTCACACGAAGCTAAACCCGGTGGAGTAACTTGTGGCGCAGTTCGCTGCTTTTATGTGCTAAGAGTCCTCCCACAGCTCGAGTTCCTGGGCATTTTTTCCCGTGCATCCGGGGGTCTGCCTGCCTGCATGGGGGAGGTAGCTTGCAGCTCCGTCGGGGAAGTTTTCTCTCCCCCGAGGGGCTTTCAGGCGGAATCCCCGCAAGGACAGAGCCTCCTTCCCCTTTCTCCCGGGTGGCTCCTGCTAAGGCTCCCAGCACATTTTTCAATCCGTGTCAGAAAATGGATGTATAGCATATGTTGAGGCATAAATAAAAATTAAATTGGTTCATCGTAATGCGTTATCTGCAAGAGAAAGTCAATACAATGAAGTGGTGTTTACAGAAAAGTGGAAAGAGTCTGATTGGTTTAGGGTTTTGAAATTATAGAAATCACCATTTTGGTCATACTCTCCTTCTGCTTTTAATGAGATTGTTTTGTGAAAGTATCTTCTAGGAGAATTAGTTTTATGAGTGTGCAGTGGCTAATATAAAGATGGCCCATATTTTGGAAAGGAAGCCTAAGAAGACACACACCAGAGTGTAAACTGACTTTGTAAGTGTTAAACAACACTGAGACTCTACAACCTCATCAACTTAGTTATACACTAAAAAAACACCCCTATACATTTTTTACAACCCACAGAAATACCTGCTGTTACTGAAATTTTGTCGCTTGTTTGCTTAAACTCTTCAACTTTCTACATGTTTTCAGCTTCCACCTGCAGGTGCAGGACTTGACACCATTGAAATTTTATATCTATTGTCCTGGGAGCTGTAAAATGGTTTCACTTACAGTCTTGGGATGTGAAAAGAGAAAATTTTCTGGAACAAAGAAATTTTAACAGGAAAGCCTCCCCCGGAGAAGCTGAAATAAAGGTGTGACAGGGTATGATTTGAGTGAAGAGGCTGATGAAGAAACTCCGTGCAATAATCCTTTAAGCACCCAGATCCATCTTAGCTTACAAAACTTACTAAATTAGGTACTTTAGATAAATTAAGCATATGTAGATCATTTGTTGTGTTAAATCCATTTTTATGTTTAGTTCCATTAGGTGGAATTAAACACTTCCCCCTGAGGAAATTATTCTGAGTCTTTGCAGAGCTACAGGTTATATATTCTGAGTGAAAGGTTTTTTGGATGAGCTAAATGCCATTTGGTCTGTTGCTTTATTGTGTTTTATAGGCAGAGCTGTAATAGCCAAATAGCTGAATCCTGTTTTAGCCTCTTTTAAACCAGTTCATGCTGTGGGTTTGTGAAGTCTAGTGGCAAATGGGAGGGGGCAGTGCAGAATTTCTTCTGGTAATAATAAGTCCAGTTTTCTCTAGTCTTCAGCTCCTTTTTGTGAGTGGGACAAGCATAGATGTAATCTTCCTTTGTCTTTTTCTCCTTCATTCCAGAAATTTCTTTCCTGTGAAGGTTTCATTTAGAGAAGCACAAGAGAGAGAGATGAGACTAAATAAGTATCTGCAGATTCATTTCTTATATGTTGTTCTGATTTAAATATAGAAAATTAAATTATGGTTAAATAGCTTGCCTGCCATTCCTTACTGATCAAATTGCCTTTGGATATACAAGCACTCATACCTCTGTGTGAGTGTGTATGCATAAACATAAATATACTTTAAAAGAACCTCAGGTACATAAAGTTGGCTATGCAGATCTGTTGTCAGATTAGGCTGTTTTATCTGTTCTAGCTTCAGCAGGGGGAAAACACAAATGAAGGTGGAAAAAAAGCAATTTGATGGATGCCAGTTTGTAAAATTCATTTTCAAAACTATTGTAAACTGTTAGTTTATGAACAGCTTCTAAAATGTAATATATTTGAGTATTAGGACTGATTATCAACTGCCATATCTTTTTATTATAGAGGTTTTTTGACACTTGAGATATGACATTCTTTAAATGAATAATTAAGTTCATTAGGAACAAAGTAAAATGTTTACTACTTACTATAGAAAATATAAAGGAAATTCAATTTAATTCACCACTGGAATCTTTGTAGATTGTCATGGCATTATGGCTACCACTACAATTTTGTGGAATAGCTATAACTCTGGGTGAAAAAATTACTGTTGGCATGTGAGAAATGAAAATGAAAATATGTTTTTAGTTACACTGTGATAAATCTATATGGTAAACATACAGTACTCTCCAGACATAACAGTAAGACTAGTTGGAATATTTTTATGGGAAAAAGACATCTGAAAATACCTTTTTTAAAAATGAAATTTTTTCTTTGGTGTCATGGTTGTACATGTCTAAAGGTGCAATATTTAAAGGTTTTTAATTCTTTCTTCCCCATCATGTAATGTGAATTTCATTGCCAAATGTAGTTTTAGTCCAATAGGAAATGTCAAAGTATTACCAGGTGGAACCCTGTTGTATCTAATTTTACTCTTTAGTGCTGCAACCTCCACTATCTTGCTGTGTCTAAAGGTTGAAGCAGAAAGCAAACACTTGCATACATTCCTTAAAATCCTGATGTAATTAACCTTATTTACAAAGTAAAAGTTGTTACTTTTATACATGATTGCTGAATATACAGTAGGAAAATGTGATGAGTGGCAAATCAGAGAAATATTTATTTTTGAGAGAGGAAGGTGCAGAGCAAGGTTACTAATCCTATTATCCTCCCCTCATAAGCTGTCTATGAGCTCATCTCCCTTTAACAGGTGCTTGCTGTATTCCCAGGGGTCAGTCCATGTCTGCTTCCATTTTTCTGACAGCTGTGCTGGATTTTTCTGACCTGTCTGTGATGCTCAGATTGACATGCTGCTAATTTGCCTTCAAAGTAAAAGACCCAAGTAATGTGCTAATGCTGCAAAGTACAGAAAGAGAGGTCTCATGGTCACCTGAAAAGTTTCTGTGCAGGGTGTGGGGAAAGAGGGAGCTGACAGCTGCTTTCTGATGGGCTAGGTAAAGAAGAGCCTTCTGTTGCTGATTTTATATTGTCTTTGATGTGGAGTAATTTCTGCCTCTGGTGGTTTGTGTTCAACCTATGGCCATTTTTGCTTTTCCACTGTACTTGCTAGCTGGGACAGAAAAAAAGTGTGGCTGCAGTAATGTAGACATCAGAAGGATCCTCAATCTGTGCTTCCCAGTAGGGTGAAAGTTCTGTGACCTTTTCACATGCTGTGTTTCTTGTCTCTAACTGCCTTGAAATTTTCTATTCTATACAAATTTCTTGCTCTGTTAGGAATATTTCTCAGCCTGATGACTGTTGAACAAGTATCCAGTCATATTTTCTTTGTTGTTACTGTTAGTTTGAAGTTTAAAAAAATTAATCCAAATCTCTATCTTTTTTTAATGCTCATAAGCATGTATTGCAAGGTTCTGGCTATCTAATGGTACTGCATATTGTGAGATATTAGAAACAGACCAACTCAAAATAGTGTTATTTAAGCTCTAGAGAGAAATTTCAGAAGCAAATATCTGTTAGCTAAACACTGAATTTAAAAGTATAGGTTGGCCTTTTCTTAGGTGGAGATAGGGAGATTCTTCCCAGCAAGAGCAATCCATGCTGTGAACGATCTGCTCACATGCAGTTTTTGTCCCGTTACTCTTCCTCACAAAGTACAAAATCAACACTTTTGCTACCTGCAAAAACATGAACTGTGTTATTTTGTGACATAAGAGAGGAGGTGGCATCCAGCTGCAACCAGCATGTATTTGCTATTACTGAAATTCTTTTATAGAGAAAATAGTCATCCTTAGTTCAATTTGACTGTTTTATATGCATCCTCATTAATAAATACGAGTTAAAAGGAGAGCCTAAATTTGCTTGTAATAAAGAATAATCAACTTCTCAAGTAAATCAAGTAAATAGGAGGTCCTCTGTGCTGTTGTCAGAGTTCAAGGATCTGTTTTTTTCTCTCTGGCCTGTCAAAATTCTCTGTTAAAAGTTCAGTTTGGTAGGACAGCAAACAGAGGGGTGCTGTCTAAAAGCATTCATGCAATATTGACTGGAAATTAAGTGCCATCTTTGAAACTTTTATACTTTTGGTTTTTTAGATCAGCCTAAGAAGGAGTTTTCATGGAGCCCTTCAGCTTCTTATGCCCATACCTAACTGGTTCAAAAATAACATCAAAATATGCAAAAAGGAAAATATCAGATTGCAATAATGATACTGCCCCATGACTTGTAGGAGTAGGATGAATTTCTAGTTGAGAATAAAGACAATAGCCTTATAGGAAATGTTCCAAGATTTAGTTTACTCAGTTTATGTAAAAATGCATGCATGTAAAAGAAAGGAAGAGAAACAATATTTCATAGCAAAGAAAGCCATCTTGATGAGGGATGGGTAGATAAAGCCATCAACCCACCATAATTATTAACAGCTGAAAACACGCAGTCCTTAATATTACACTTGAACATGGATGTTGGAACTATCTGTGTTTCATGGTAAAAAGTCAGAGAATATTTCTTTTTGTATTTTGCCTTCCATGGCTTGAATTTGATAAAATGGAAAGTCATAGCCAATAATATTTACTTTAATCTTTACCAACATGAAACTGTTTCTGGTAAAACACTGGGGGATATGATTAAAACCAGCAGTGTTCTGAAAAATATTTCAGTAATTTTTAAATGTAAGTAGCTTATTAAGTCCTACTGAAGCCATTGGAATTTGAGTATGTGCTTACAGTTAAAGATACTGATATGTACAAGAGGACTTTGTGAAGGAAAGACCTACTTTTTGTTTGCTACAAATAAGCCTTTTTCTCTTGTCCTCATCATATCCAATCCTTATGGTACCAAAGTATTTTTTCATTTCTTTTTCAGAATTTTTCAAGATTCATGAAAACATTTTACAGGGACAAATCTGGATAGTAGCTGGAGGCAGATTGTTTTGGGAAAAGAGACTGAAATTGGCTGAGGCACTAGATAATAAATGGGTGTAATCTGTGTTATAGTAAAGACTTGCCTTATTAAAATCCCCAACATTGGTGCTGATTTGATAAACACCTTTGTTAGGATATATCACACAGTATATTAAGAAAGCTGTTAATGAAAAATGAATATTTCAGTGTCTTTTTGGCAGGCTGGATCAATATGCTCTATTTAATAATTCAGTTTATTCCTCAAAATATTATTTTACTCCTAGAACAGAAAATAAGAACGTGACATAATTACCAAACCTCACCTTTTCCCTTTCCTAGCAATGCACATCTGACTGATGCCCACCTTCTCTCAGTTTTTCTGCAGCTGTGTTACTATATAATGACTCAAGAAAGGCTTAGTTTTTGACGTGAAGAAAGGTCTCTTATTTTCTGAAGAATGGCAGGTCTGAAAGATTGACCTTCATTTTTTAGACTTGATATGTTTTATTTTCCCTGTAGCAATCAGAACTGATAAATTTATGAAGCTTCCTGTGTCTCCTGCATTTAGGGGAAAATGAACATCTGATTTGACTTGCAGCCCATTTCCCTCTTAAGAGGTCAGATGAAGTGTGAACAGCAGAGATAGTGTATCACCTCCTGACCCTGACAGGTCATCACAAAGTGCATAATTCTATTTTCCTGACCATTTATTTTTCTTCTGGTTATCTCTGTCCAGGCAGTCATATTGCAGTATGAAGTTTCCTGTATATTTTTTATTTTACTCTGCTATTTTTGATGTGGATGTCTTTCCCAGATAAGAAGCTCTCTAGAAATCAGAGAAAGGTGAAAGAATTAAACTGTCTGGGATATTGCATTTGTTGGTTTGCATATCGCATTAGATTTATCTTTAGCTTGTCTACCTAAGAGCTGGCTTTTCTGGCTCTTGCTACCAAAACTCTGGGGACCTGAGAAGAAACTGGAGATGTTTCTGTGTGGCTCAAGGGACAGAAGAGATGACTGAGTTGTGGTATCAGATGGACACCCATGCTGTTTGGGGAGAAACTGCAGTACTGTAAGAGCAGAGACAGTTGAGGTGGCATAAGGCTACACTTGTAGGAAATTGAGCATAACAGCTGATAAAAGAAGGCTCCTCTCCTCCCCTCCCCTCCCCTCCCCCCTTCCTGCTGCACCAGGTTTGCTTCTGAAATGATCTTGCAACTTTCTGTACGTTGGGATACAGAACTGGTGGCGTGCCCTGGTTTCAGCTGTGGTAGAGTGAATTTTATTCCCAGTGGCTGGTAAGGGCCTATTTGGATTTGTCCTGAACACAGGGTTGATAACACAGAGATGTCTTTGTTATTGCTGAGCAGGGCTTACACAGAGCCAAGGCCTTTCCTGCTTTTCATGTGGCCACACTGGTGAGGAAGTTTGG
>VYZT01048359.1:0-23294 GCA_013400735.1 Pomatostomus ruficeps
CTTGCATTTGGCCTTGTTAAACTGCATGAAGTTCCTGTGTGCCCTCATCTTGAGCCTGTCCAAGTCTCTTTGGATGGCATCCCATCCTTCAGGATTCTCACTGCACCACTCAGCTTGCTGCCATCTGCTGAGGGTGCACTTGATCCCTTTGTCTGTGTGATTAATAAAGATATTAAATAACACTGCTCTCAATACAGACCCCTGGTGGCACCACTTGTCGCCGGTGTTCATTGGTACTCTGAGCCATTGACCACTACCCTCTGCATGTGATCATCCAAACAACTGCCTATCCACCTAACAGTCCGCTCATCTAATGAATCTTTCTCCAGTTCAGTGAGACAGATTTTGGAGGGGACTGTCCAGAAAAATAACATATGTAGCCCTTTTCTTGTCCACAGAGTGACTTCTTGTCCCCTGAAGACCACCATGTTGGTCAGGCAGGACTCACCCTTGGTGCAACCATGCTGGCTGTCTCAAATCCCCACCTGTCCTCCATGTTCCTTTAGGGAACTTGTAGGAGGATCTGTCCCATGATTTTCCCAGGCACAGAGGTGAGTCTGGCAGGTTAGTAGCTGACATGTTCCTCCTTTCCATCCTTTTTTAAGATAGGTACAATGTTTCCCTTTTTCTTGTCACCTTGGGCTTCCCCTGACTGCCATGATTTTTCAGATATGGAGAGTTGCTTGATGATTACATCAGCCAATTCCCTCAGTGCTCTGGGATGCATCTATCAGGTCATATTGGTACATTCTGGTTTCTAAGGTGTTCAGGAATCTCATCTTTGTTTATAGTGGAAAGCACATTGTTCCCCAGTCCCCATCCTGCTGTCCATCCACTTGAGAGGTGTGGGATGAGAATTTCCCACTGAAGACTGAGGCAAAAAGTTGCTGCATCCCTCAGCCTTCTCCTCATCCACTGTTACCAGTTTGCCAACATTGTTTTTTGGGGGACGATCTTCCTGTCTTTCTTTGACATCCTTTTCTACCTGTAGAAGCACTTCCTCCAAGCCCAAGAAAAGTCCATCCCAATAAGCAGAAATCAAGCAAAGGTAGCAAGAGTTGATCTGCTTTGTGCATGGATGAACCAGGAGATCCTGGCTGAACCCAGACATGAAATGTACAAGAGGTGAAAACACACTTAAGTGATGCAGGACGTATTTTTGTTGTCTGATCTTGCGTGGATAGGGCTAGGAAAGCCTGGAGTTGAGTTTGGCAAAGGATGTGAAGGGTAACAGGAAGGGCTTCTTTAAGTACATAAATAGTAAAGGAAAGACTGGGGAAAACATTAACCTTCTGCTGAATGGGGCATGGGAATGGTGACACAGGACTCAGAAAAGGCCAAGTCTTGTGTCAATCTACCAGTGTCAGTCTGCTGGTGTCAATCCACTGGTAGGACAGGCTACAGGAATCCCAGGTGAATCTTAAGATGAAAGGAAAGGTCTGGAACAAGGAAGGAGGACAAAAAAGTAAAGGGCAATGCTAGGGAGCACTTGAACACACACATCACCTGTGGGGCCTGACAGACTGCAGCTGTGAGAGTTAGATGAGATCACTGATGTCATGGTGTGATGCCTCTTATCTTTGAAGGGTCATGGTGAATGAAACAGGTGACCAAATGTCACTCCTGTCTTCAAGAAGGACAAGAAGGAAAACCTTTGGAAGTAATCACACCAATCAACCTCACCTCAGTCTCTAGTAAGGTGACAGAGAGAATATTCCTGCAAAGCACCTTCAAACATATGAAGTGCAAGAAAGTCGTGTGAAGTGATCAACATTGATTTATATCACTAGCCTGTTCTGCAATTAGGTGACTGCCTTGATGGATGAGGAGAGCAGTGGATCTTTACTAAGACATTTGACACTATAACATCCCTATGGACAAGTTGACAAAGGCTGAGTGAAATGAGTGGACAGGGAGATGGATTCAAAATTATGTGGCTGGGCCTAGAGAGACGGTTTTGATCAGCAGCACAAAGTCTAGTTGGTGTCAAGTCACTAGAGGTCCACCCCAGCAGTCGGTATTGGTGCCAATACTTCTTAAAATCTTCATATTAACAGTTAAACAGACCTGGGCAATGGGACACTGCAGTCACTTTAGTTCACAGTTCACAAAACTGGGAGGAGTTGTGCTGTTATTCAGAGGAACCTGAAAAGGCTGAGGGACTGGGTGGAGAGGAATCACACAAAGTTCAAAAAAGGCAAATACAAGGTCTGCATCTGGGGAGCAATGACCCCACACACTGGTGCACACTGGGGGCCAACTGGCTGGAAATGAGCTCAGCACAGATGGACCTGAGGGTCCAAGCTGCCCACGAGCCAGAAATACATATCTGTGGCAAAGGCAGCCAGCAGCCTTTGGGGCTGTTTTAGGCAGAGTGTTGGCAGCTTGTCAAGGGTGGTGGTCTTTCCTCTCTATTCAGCCCTGATGAGTCCAGACCTGGAGCACTGGGTCCAGATTTGAACTCTTCAGTACCAGACAGATGAGGTCCTACTGCAGCAAGTCCAGCACAGAGACACAAAGATTATTAAGGGACAGGAATCTCTTTCATATGAACAGACACTGAGGGAGCTGGGACTTTTGAGTCAGGGGAAGAGAAGGGTCAGGAGAATCTTGTCAATGTGTATGGATACCTGATGAGATAGAGTGAAGAAGAGTGAGGCTCGTCTCCCTGGAGACTTCTCCAGCACGCACTGACAGAACAAGAGGCCATTGGCACAAAGTGAAACACATGAAATTTCATCTAAACACATGGAAATGCTTTTTTGTTGTGAGGCTGGTCAAACACTGGCCCAGGTTGCCCAGAGACATTTTGTAGTGTCCATTCTTAGATATATTCAAAAACCAGCTGGATACAGTCCTGGATTTCACCTGCTCTACCTGACCTTGTGTGAGCAGAGGGGTTGAACTAAATGATCTCAGGCACACCCCTTCAGTTTACAACATTCTGTGCTTTAATCTCAGCTGCTCTGTGCTGCTATTTTGGCCAATAATGTTGATCTGTCTACTATTTCTGAGGGTATAAAAAGCAGTTAATGTCTTTGCTCACTTTTTCATTTTTTTTCTTTGAGAAAATGAATTTTTTCTAAAAATTGATTTTTGTTGATGGAAAATAATTTTTTAATTGAGTTTTTGCTGTTATAGTTTTTTCTTGTAAATGAAGTGTTTACCTCAAATGTCCTTTTTGAAATCATAGGAACATATCATTTGAGAAAATAAATTATATTTCATGGAGATTATGCTGGTCTTTATAGTAGGAAGTGGCCATTTCATACATGAATGATAAGAACTTCATGCTTTAAGTAGCTTCCTTTATTTTGGACTATTTCTTATGCCTCTGGGTGGCAGGTTTTTAAATTTACAAGTAGGCAATTTCAAATGGACATTAGTATTTCTCTTGTAATAGAGATTTGAGAACTATTATTCTCTGCATTAAGCAGAAACACTTTATTTTAGAGTCATGCTGTCACGTAGACGTTTAGTGGGAAGACTGAACAAATTCATTTTGAGAACAAGTGGTAACTGAAGATAATATGATAATAAATACTTATTCAGAGAGCAGTATGAAGGAAGAAGCAGAAGTTCATTACCATTTAAAGACCCTTTTTAAACAAGTGAAGAGAGCAGCCCTCATGCCCAAATAGGGTCAGTGACTGGCAGGAAGTAGTACTCCACATCTTAGGTAAGTGGCATGAAAACAGCAGTAGAAATAAGTAGAACTACAGGCTATTTTCCATGCTTGACTAGTTTAATGGCCATTAACAAAAAAAATGGCTAAGAATGAATAGTGCATTGTTTCATTTAATCGTCCCTCACAGGTAAAGCCTCTTTTTTTAATATGGAAAATTGCTAAATAAGGAATGAGCTTATAGACATTAATGGTTAAAGTTACACTGTGGTCCCTGTGTGCAAATATAACAGCATGTCACAGTGAAGAGGAGAGGATGCTGCTGCAGTGCACTCAGCAGAAGCTGTACCTCTGTGTCTGGTGCCTGGCTAAAGCAATGCTTTTCTTACTGGCATGAGTTGACAACTGGGTAAGCGGCAAAGCCAGACCAGATTCCACTTCTAATGCAAAAATTAAGATGTTAGAAGTTGAAGTAAATCCCACCACCTGCCTTTCTCACAGTTTGTCTGGGACTACATCTGAGGCAGCAGCTGTATGCTTCACTTCAAACACGGTGTCCAGTGTGGCCACTGTCCCACTTTGGCCTCCGTTGTCAGTAGATCGCTACCAACAGTGGTAGTGTAGAAACAAGTTGTGATAATGGAGTAATGTTTATTCTTGCTCTGTGTTCTAGTGGGGTTTTTGCCCAGTCGTTCCCTGTTTTTATACATATATTTACATACAGTATTTGCAAAGGGAGATTCTTTGATCTGGTTTTGATCTGCATGTCGATAAGTCCTAAAGCATGTAGAAAGAAATAACTGAAACAGTTGCCATATAAGCAAGATTGCAGTGAGATAAACGTATTAATTTTGCATGACTGTGGGATATTTCAAATTTAGAACAAATAACCGTATAGTACTTCAAAGGGAATGAAACCAGAAATTAATCAAATACAGCCAATTATATATTCCTCAGTAGATCAGTTGACCTCTTATTTGTTTTGATCTGTCATTAAAGTTAAGAAGACAGTATATTAGCTTTTTTACAGTGCTTAAATTGTATGCTGTGTCAGTTTTGAAATAACAGCTATTAATTTCCAACTCCTAAGGTTTCTCCTTCAAGGCTAATTGAAACAAACAACTTTATTTTTCTAGGCCTCACACCAAAATGCTCAAGTGAATATTTCTGGCTGAATGCTTGGAGTCCACATTTCTTCATGCTTGAATATTGAAGGAATATGAAACTATTGGCTGGAAAGAATGGTTTTATTATAAGAAGTATGAGGTGGTTTGCAGTGAGCAGATGTCTTTCAAGTTGGGTTACAGTAAAAACAAATCTTCAGTTAGTCAGATCACCCAGTAGCCTTAATATTAGTTTCTTTTTGTTAGGTTGCTGTGTTATTTTGGAAATGAAGGAGTGGAATCACTCTCTTTTAATACTAATGGTTGTTCATGAGACAACTAAATGGACCAGAATTTTAAAAAGCAAGAAGGAGATGCTTCCAACAGCCAAATAGACACTCCTTGCCTTAAGGCGGGTAACATCACAGTCACAGCAGATATTAGTGGCAAAGCTTGCTTGTATGTTACTGTAGCTCATATGTCATCCTTAGGAAGTTGCAGGAAGTTATCAGAATATTATTTAGTGTGCTAAAAAAAGCCCCAACAAACATGAGGAACTGTGTCTTAGTAAGCATGCTTTATCTTCATTCTGTGTACGCTGACATGCACCTTACAGACTACATAGCATCAGCCTTTGTAGAAGTTAAAATTATTTGATGTTAAAATGCCTGAAGTTGTGATGAATTTTCCATTCATTTCATGGAAGTAGAAGATAGAGTAGGTGAACCATATACTGTTACTTCCACATGACTTCTTCAAAATCATAGAATCATAGGGATTTTTAAAGGTCATTTAGTTTAAATCCCTTGCAGTGAGCAGGGACATCTTCAACTAGATCAGATTTCTCAGAGCACAATCCAACCTGACCTCAAATGTTGGCAGGGATTGTTAGCAGATGACAAGTTGTCAACTTGTTCCAGTGTTTCACCACCCACATTGGAAAAAAATTAATCCTTATGTCTAGTTTAAACTAACTAAGTATTACCTTTTGTTCTATCGCAACAGTCCCTACTAGAAAGTCTCTCCCCATCTTTCTTGTAAGCCCCCTTTGAAGTATTGAAAAGCTGCAGTAAGATCTCCTTGAACCTCTCTCTTCTTCAGCCTGAACATCCCTGACTCTCTTGGCCTTTCCTTGTGAGAAAGATGTTTCCTCCCTCTAGTTACTTTTGTGGCTTTCCTGTGGACCCACTCCAACAGGTCCTTTCCTGTGCTGTGGGACCCAGAACGGGTCACAGTACTTGTGCTGAAATGTCAGGACAGCAGAGGGGCAGAATCCCCTCCCTTGACCTGATAGTCATGCTGCCTTTGGTTTGGATACATTTGGCTTTCCAGGGTGCAGAAATCATGCACATTGTTTGTGCATCTCCCTTAAGACTCCATAGGATTGAATCATAGAATCATAGAAGTGTAGAAGATCCCGAGGCAGTAGATAAACACAAGAATCATCAAAGTCCAGCTCCTGGCACTGCACAGGACAGCCCCAAGAATCACAATGTATGTCTGAGAGCATTGTCCAAACCCTTCTTGAACTCTCTCAGAAATTCATATGACTTAAAAATATCACTGTAGTTTAACTGTGTATTATGTTGTCATTTTATTTGAATGCGTGAAGTTGAAGTAGTATGCTTGAAAAGCCAATAAACCTCCATTTGAGCTTTGTTGTCACCCTTTATATTCCTGAAATCATGTTGCTTAAAAATTTATTGATTATATCTCAGTAATATCCCCTTTAGAGATAATGAAGATAATAGAAATATGAGTTAGAAGATGGGATCTTCTAAGAATGCATATATATATGGTGTTAAATTTAAACTGTTACTCATACCTAGATGATCATGGTAGGTCCCTTCCAACTGAACTATTCCATTCTGTTCTAATGAAACTTTTTGCTTTCTATGTTTTTGATACTTTCTATGTCTTTGATGCTTTCTCCTTGACTTCTGCATTTATCACCTGCAGAGGCACCGTCTGTATTTGGTGAATAAAGATATTGTTCTGGGGATCTTCAGAAAACTTCAAATATGTCCTCTCCCAGGGCCTGCTGTAGTGTATTTGCATGAGGTTTGTATTTAATTGAAGTACAAAAAGTTCTGTAAATAGACAAGGACACCAGATATACAAAAAGCCAGACAAACGTAGAGTGACCACACAATCCCTGTCTTGAAGAACACATAGTCTTTAATAGGAGACAACACACAGGCAGGCACCAGGAACCACAGAAGTGATGGGTTATCTAGAGAGGTGGTAGTGTTAGCCCAGAGTAGCTCTGCTAGGACCCAGCAACAAAGCTTCCTTGCCTTCATTCCACAGTCCAGTTCTCACATCCCCCCACTATGGCAGTGCTCCTGGACGTGCTGTAGTGCTTTCCACACATTGTGTATTAAATAGAGGTGGAAAGCCAAATTAATTTTTGGTAGAACTTAGGTGTTACAGTAGAATATGAGGATAGAGGAACTGAATTCAGTTTTAGGCATTTTCTAGTGCTGACCTGCCTTCCTCAACAGTAGATTTTAATTGGGTGCTGGGCTTTTCATTGCATGCTGAATAGATTTAACATAATGTAATGTTACACTGTTCTGTTTGTTTGAATGTGAAGAAATTTGGGGTTGTGATCTTGGTGTTTCTTAATGATAGGGAATAAAATTCAGATACTTACCAGATTTCAAGCATTAGTTGAAACACATACTGTGTGCTTAAATTAAAGATGTAAAGTCTTTCATTTCTGCCCACAGATCTTGTTCATCTTGAGCTACTATAGCTCCTGATGCTTAGGAAAGGACCATATGTTTATTTTGTTATCTTAGACCTATAGTTGAAAAACGTAACCTTATCCCCTAATTAAAAAGCAACTGTCATGGCATTCTGGCATTTAAGGCCTAAATCTTTAATATTAACTGTGCTAAAGGAAACTTAGAAGTATTTTACATCTGATTCACTTTATATTTGATTGAAAGTTTAAGTAAATCCCCAAATATTTTGTTAAAGTAATTCTGACATGTGGAAAATAAAATCCCATGTGGCATTTAGCAGGATTTCTTTGAGTTACAACTGAAATAAAGATTTAATTGACAACAGATCTTTTATTGCTATTTGTTCTTCATTTTTATGTATCCATAAATAATTAAAATTATGCATTTTCAATTACTTGTTTTATTTTGGGTCTATAAAGGACATTTTCTCTGTGCTCCTTCTTGGATTTAGCCTTCCACATGCTACACTGAGACTGCTTTTGTCTGAGATATTGGATCAGTTTCCTTTTGAAGCTACTGAATTCACTACAGCCTTGTGACAAAGGCATCACTCCAAATCAGTTACACTGGTTTTTTCCACAGTTTTGCATTGAGCAGCCAGAACAAGGACATGAACCTGATGTTTGCATTTCTCCTGCCTGCTATATCAGTCTCCTCACTCACCCAGTTAATTGCCTGACAGCTCACCTGTATGGCCTTGTTCTTGTCTACAAGCAGGAGTATGTGTTATGTGATACAGCTGACCTGGCTCTTAAAGCATTCCCGCCATTCCTGCTTTGAGT
The DNA here is from genome assembly GCA_013400735.1 of Pomatostomus ruficeps. Classification (NCBI taxonomy): domain Eukaryota; kingdom Metazoa; phylum Chordata; class Aves; order Passeriformes; family Timaliidae; genus Pomatostomus; species Pomatostomus ruficeps. Next base: position 8,261 of record VYZT01048359.1, read on the forward strand.
CCACTTCATCCTCAAAAGGCACACTGGCCCCTAGGGATTGCTGATGGTGTGACTCTTTGTTTGAGACTGTGTGGAAAGAAAAGTCTAAGGCTTGATCTTCCCTAGAAACTAAATCTGTGAACAATTTTAAGCATTACATCTGTTGGTAATACCTGCCATCAATCCAGACTGGGTTTTTAGTGTTTGCAGAAGTTGATGGATTTGTTCCCTGCATCTAATACTTCATTGCTACTATTATTAGTAAAATTAGTGTTATACTGGAAAAATTGGGGTTTTTGTCCCTTTTTTCCCTTCATTCGTCTGATTTTATTGAATGTTAGCAACAGGATTTGAGCTCAGGTGTCTAGTTTTAGCTGAGAAGGAAAACCGCAGAGGAAATCTGTTTTGAATAAACAACTATGGTTGCTTGTGTTTGAAAAGGAGAAGGATGAGTTTGGTTTCAAATACTACAATCTGTTGCAATGCAACATATGCAATATGTCATTGTACCCATAATAGTAGTATTACCCCATTTCTGTGTAGTAATTTTTAGCTTGATTTCTCCTGGTGAACTGGTTCACAAAATTGTAAAAAGCCACTATTTTTCCTCCTGAGTACACATGGATGATGTTTATGTGGTTTTCTTTTAGTTGTGAATTCTGAATGCCAACCAGATTGCTTTAACCTGTATAAAGCGTACATGTGTGTGCATATGTCTCTCTACAAGTCAAATTGCCAGGCAGGAAATGCCCTTTTTTGGGTTGAAATCTTGTGGAATATTAAATTACTAGGTTCCAAAATACAGTTAGGAACATTTATAGGTTAAATGTCAGACATTACTTCTGACAAGCTAGAGACAGTCATCTGTATTGCTTTGATGTTGGTGGTGGAAACACATTATTCATCTCATGTCAGCTGATGCTGGCAGTTGCAATTTTGGTTGCCATTATTTCTACCTTGAGTTTGACCAGTTGTGCTTATGATCTTCCTGTGAATCCTATTCAGATTGTTTATGCTTCTGGTGGTGTGCTGAATTCAGCCATTGCAAAGCTCTCAAAATAGTCACAGCTCTGAGTACTATCCTTACCATATGGTTTGCGTTATGCATGGTGGAGTTCTACTGTGTTAAATTGTACCCAAAAAGCACACCTTCTGCATAAAACTCCAAGTATAGTCATGAGAAATCTTATTTACTCATAGTAATTGACTTGAGTTTCTGTCTAGTTTTACTTTGTTAAGAAAAAATTAAAATCTTGTAGCAAAAAGAATACATTAATTTCTTGCTCTTTCTTTTCATATAACTGAATATTATTTTCAGAAGGGTTTCCTTAGAGAAAATATCTTTGTTTTGGTTATCAACTTTCTCTTCAGCGTTTGTGTGTTTCATAGTCTTTAAGTTTTGAAAAGATAGAAGATAACATTTTGGGGAAGTAATGATGCAGGACTGTGGACTGACTTCATGGGTTTTGTACATCACTAGGTGAAATGAAGTCCTTTTGTCAGCTGTGCGTGGATACAGCAGGATTTTTTTTTTTTGCTTCAATGGCTTCTTACAATTTAGAGTGAAAAAATAAGTTTGAAAGGTTGAGATCTTTTTGTTCTAAAATCTTGAGATATGTGGTAACCAAAAATAATAATTCTTTTACTAAAGCTATGGAGTTCTTTTACCGGAGTTTTTATTAACGGAATAATTTTATAAAGTGAATAATTTAATTTTACTTCTAAAAAATTATTTCAAAATTTTATTTTAAAAAATTTTATGATTTAATTTTAATGGAATCATTTCAGTTTTAGTTGAAAATAAAAACTCTGTGTCACTTCTTGATTGTTCCATACACACTATGTTTAAAGTAGCTTTATTTATCTCTTCTGTTGATTTTTAAACGTAGTGGGTGGGCAGCTTTTAATCCATTTCATTCCAGTGAAAAACTGAAACTCATTGAGGCTTTTGTTTGTTTTCAGACTATTTGTATGTTATACGGCCCATATATGTTTTTAACCTTTAAACATATACTGTAATGCTCATTCCTACTTCATACATTTATCACCTTATGTAGTAAGATAGTCCTTTAATTTGTGTAGGAGAGTACATACAGAATCATAAAATCATACAAAAATAATTTGAGTTTGAAGGGGACCACAAGGATCATCAAATCCAGCTTCTGGCCCTACACAGAAAGCCCCAAGAGTGACACCATGTGTCTGAGAGCATTGTCCAAAAATCCTTGAACTCTGTCAGACTGGTGCTGTGACCAGTTCCCTGGGAAACCTATTCCAGTGCCCAGCCACCCTCCGGTGGCTGGCATATACAGTCAACATTTGTTAAATACTTTTGATATATACGGTCGGCATTCGTCTTACTTCAAAAACTGACAATAATTTGGTTTGAGCCAGTGTCAGTAATCACAGTGACAGACTGACAGTTAGTCTCTGCCTCTCTGGAGGGGAGGCACAAATCCTGCCTGCAAACTGCTTCTACATGGTCTCCCTTCTCGACAGGCTCAGAGGTCCTGCAAGGAGCCTGCCCCAACACAGACTTTCCATGGGATCACAGCCTCCTTTGTCCTTCCAACTGCTCTGACATGGGGTCCTCCACAGGCTCCTTCATGGTCTTCCATGGGCTACAGGGACACAGCTGCCCTGCCACGGTCTTCACCACGGGCTGCAGGGGAATCCCAGCTCTGGCACCTGGAGCACCTTGTCCTGCTTCTTCACTGACCTTTGGTGTCTGTAGGGCTGTTGCTCTCACCTATTCTCACTCCTCTCTCCCAGCTGCTGCTGCAGAGCAACTTTTCCCTTTCCTAAATCTATTATTCCAGACATGCTACCACCATCCCTGAGGGGCTCAGCTCTGGTCAGCAATGGGTCTGTCTTGGAGTCACTGGCACAGATTCAGCAGAAACTTCTAGCATCTTCCTCTCAGAAGCCAACCCCATAACTCTCCCACTACCAAACCCTTGCCTTCCCAACCACTGCAATACATTCGCAGTGCACTGGGCCACTAATGTCTCCCACATATGTAAATCTTTAAAAAATATACCGAAATTTTATATTTCTGTTAAGGAAGATCTGTAATGGAGAAATTTGTAGACTTGAATGTGTCATGCCTTTTCACAATAGCTATTTCCTTTCACTGTCAGGCTTTTGTCTGGTTTTAGTGGTTCCTTCTGAGAAGAAATTTAGCATTTGGGAATGTGCAAAATGAAAAGCTTCTGATGAGTTTCACAATAGAGACACTTCCAGTTTTACCTTTCTGTAGTCTTCTCTTTCCCCACAGCTTCACTCAAGTCTAACAGTCACAGTGGGAGCAAATTACAGGTAGCTGTGGTTGCTCTTATGTGCTGCTGTCCTCCACAGTGTCACCACACAACTGCTTCGAGAATAGAAGTGAGAAAACTCTTGGGTTGAGATTAAGACAGTTTAGTAGGGATGGCAAAAGCTGTGCAGAGCAAAACAAGGAATTAATTCACCATTTCACATGGGCAGGCAGGTGTTCAGCCATCTGCAGGAGAGCAGGGCCCTGTGATGCGTAACACTGAGGTGGGACAACACAAACTCCATCACTCCAAACACCCCCCTTTTTCCTTCCTCCAGCTTTATATGCAGATAATTATGTCATCTGCTTTGGAATATCCCATTGAGTCAGTTAGGATCACCTCTTCTGGCTATCCCAACTCCTTTTGCACCCCCAGCCTGCTCACAGGTGGGGAGGGGTAAGGAGTAGAAAGGTCTTTGGCTCTGTATAAGCCCTGCTCAGCAGTAATGAAAGCATCCCTGAATTATCTACTCTGTTCCCAGCACAAATCCCAATCCCAGCTCCGTACTATCTACTGTAGAGAAAATGAACTGCATCCCAGCCAAAAACAAAACATTCACTTAATGAGAAAATGATGCTGATAGTGCTTCAGTAACTTGGTGAGAAACAAAAATTTGCTTTTCTAGCTATTCCAGCGTAATACTGGAGTTTTGCCAATGGTTCTCTTTCTAATGGCTTCTCAAGAACAGGTGTGTTAAGGTCAGATCTGTGCTTGAATAGTGTGTTATTAGGGAGACTAATTACTGAGGTTTTGTTTGCCTGTGACACTTACAGAAAAGGGGTTTTTTGAGATCCCATATCCTAGGACATTTTTAAATGCATGTGAATGTTTTGCACAGTGATTTTATTTAGGCCTACACAGCTGATTTCATTATTCATAGACATATTTCATGGTAGTTGCCAAATGAATAAATGGAGTTTGTGTTATTTTTTTTCTTAAGGTGTTACCTTTTTTTGTGTACAAGTACTGGAGGATTTAATTTTCTTCTATAATAATATTAAATCCTTATGTAATGCCTCACATTATTTAAAACTGCATTGCACTTTTCTTGTTCAGGTTTCTTTAAAACACCTTCCTTTTCTACTTTTACTTCTGTTGCACTTGTCTGTAGTGATAACCTGCACCTTCATTGTAGTCAGGATTGACAGTGAGGGGTTTATTGTCTTTTGTCTTCTGATTGTTGAAGCTTCAATTTATTCAGATCTAATATTGATTTTTCCAGTCAAATTTCTTGCTTTACAAGACAATTTGCTCTTCTTTTTGTCTTGCTGTAAGAAAATGGTTAATGTCCCTGATAATTAGTGCACGTGATGTAATTCTGGCATTACATTTGTTGCTGTTCTGGGGTATGTGCAGTCACAGCCTGAGGGGTGATAAACCATTAATCTATAAAGCACTGGCTGCTTTGTGTGTTAGTCTGCTTGCAGGCAGAGATAAGGTGTGATAGGATTTTGCTGTCTGTGCACAGCAGGATTCTCAGTTCTTTTCTGCCATCTTGCAGAGGAGAACTACAGTAACAGGAGTTGCTGTGGGTAAATGTCTCATCCTTAAGAGATAACACATCATTAACACAGCTACAGTTGCAAGGTCATGAGGGTGTTCAACAGCTTTGGTCTTTATACCTGTATTGAATTTCTGGAGGGACTGAGTGATGCTGAATCAAATATTTTTGACTTCTAGTTCAAGAAGCACTTAGCTGTTCTCCCCAAAAAACTGAAATGTCTGCCTCACAATATGCAGAGTAGATGTGGCAAACCATATTTATCTTCTAGGATTAAGTTATGAAAGACTTGACTATTCAAGTTAAATGTTTCAGTAATCTAGCAACTATATGAAATCACTTCTGTGTGGTTTTCACTCTCTAAAGACAATTCATCTCTTTTCTTAATTAGGTCTTTACTAATGTGCTGACACACCCAAAATGTCCATAGAAGAATAATGGAAGCCCCTGAATATCTTGATTTGGATGAAATAGATTTTAGTGATGATATATCGGTAAGTACAAGTCTCATTTTATTTGTTCAAATTGAAACAACCTTAGATATCTCAGTCCCAATTTAAAAAGCAAAACTGTTGTTGGAAGCCACATTTCTTTTTACTTCATATAAAGGAATATTTAGATAGGTTGAATCTAGAATAAAAATCAGATGTTTTGTAAAGGAAATCTCTCTAGTAAGCTTGGAATGAAAACTTGATTCCTCTCCTTCAGGTAGTAAAAATTACTTGCAAACAAAATTAATAAATTAGTTTAATTTCTGGTTTGCTTCTCTCCTGTATTGTCCTGAGTGAGCTATATGTGCTGTAGTGCTAGCCTCAGATGCCAAAATTTTATCTTTTTTAATTGAATGTATTTCAGTTGTAAAAAACCTGCTTCTCTCACCTCTGCCCTTTTCTCCAGTGGCCATTTCCCAGTACAGCAGGATTTTATCAATGGGTGTGATGTGGTAGAGTACAGAAAGAGACAGACTTCCAGGGATTCACAGGCAGCACTAATCCTTAGTGTCGCAAAGAAAACATCTTCAGCCGTAATTGCAAGCAAGAATATTGTGTTACTGTGTTACTGTGTTACTGTCTACATTGTTAGTGTTCTTGTAGGAGGCACTGATACTGTGTATTTCTCTATTACTCATAATACTACTAGTGGCAGTGTTTCTGCTTTTTGTGCAATAAGAGTTGTTCATATGTTTAATGTTTGATAAAAAATAGACTTGAATACATAAATCTCCTATAAGAGAATTTATTAATTCAATTGTCAGCTAAAAGTGTGCCACCATCTCCTTCCACAGGTTTCATAGGTGGTTTTTTTTTTTGTTTTTGTTTTTTTTTTTTTTTACGGAGGGCCTGGTTTTCCTGTTAGCATTTGGGACTCTAGATTCATTTTAAAACATTCCAGATGCTTTATTCACTGACAAATTCCTTTTGAAGAGGATTTTTTTTTTCTACCTATTGTACTGTTGAATTTTTATTAAAGCTGAATATGGCAAATGCCCAAAATATTACCAGACAATGAGCCAATCTTGAGTGAATACCTTATTATGGGCAACTTTCCTTTTATTACTGTTATATGCTAGATTATGTCCTGGTATCTGTTTCTGTACTCAGTTTTGTAAAACTGTAAAACATAATAGATGTTACCTTTCCATGTCCCTCCCACTGTGGCTGTTGCTGCACACTGGTGGGTTAGGTTACTCACTTTTCTGCTGAACAGCTCAGGCTGCCTGCTTTAATAGGCTGTTCTTTCAGTGGATGCTGAACATTAAATTAAAAAACATCACAAATGATTGAGGTAGCAGTTTTACTCCCTGCTCTAACAGGTAAGAGGACAAAGGATTTGTTGCCAGAACCCAGGTCAACAAGGGAATTCATGGTTACTCTAGTGCTCTACTCATATCTCATCATGCACAGCTTACAGATACCTGATCTTCATATTTTATCATTAGCCTGCTCTGGTAAGAGCAGCTGCATAGCATCTGTATTAGCAAATTATATTATTCCAGTTAGTCCTCTGGTTCTAATCGAGTGCAGAAAAGTGACTAATAATAATGTCAGCAACAAGGCTGTTAAAATTATGCACTTACAAATGTTCCTCATTTAGAAAGCCACTGTTTGTAGTCCAGATCCTTGTTGTCCATTTCAGCAAAACTGACCAAAATGTAATAGTCAAAAAGATAGACAGGAAGACAGGAATTTGTTATAAAAGGCAAATATATATGTAAGTAAGGGAAAGGGTGGGGGAGGTTGTTTGGGTTTTTGTTTTATTTTCCTTTGGTTTTGGGGTTTTTTTAGGTTGCATTTGTATATAAGAAAAGGAAATATCATATCTAATATCATAGAATCATAGAATGGTTTTGCTTTGGAGGGACCTTCAAAGGTCATTTAGTTCCTATCTCCCTGTCATAGACAGGGACGCCTTCCGCTGGATCATCCACTTGATGCTTATTGTGAGGGGTTGACATTGACTGGTCACCAGCTGGCCACCGAGCCACCCTGTCGCTCCCACTCCATCAAGAAGCTTGTGCTTTAAGGAGAGGGACATCGCTCACCAATTACTGTCATGTGCAAAAAAAGACTCCTCTTGGCAACATTTTGTTGCCAATCAAACAGCACAGGTTAATGAGAAAGAAGGAAAAATCTAAAAGCACCTTTTCCCCACCCCTCCCTCTTCGCAGTCTCAACTTCACTCCTGGATGNTTTCTTAAATCTGTTATCCCAGAGGTGCTACCAACATCTCTGATGGGCTCAGCCTTTGCCAGCAGCTGGTCCTACACAGGGGCAGCTTCTGCTCTTACTTTGGCACATAAACCAAACACAATTATGGATGGTGGGCATCCAAAACTTCTCTGGGCAACCTGTTGCAGTGTCCCACAACCCTCATTGTAAAAAATGTTTTTGTTATATTCAATCTAAATTGATGTTCTCTCATTTGCCCCCTGTCCTGTCACTACAGGCCCCGGAAAACAGTCTTTCTCTATTTTACTTATAAGAATCCTTTATATATTGGAAGGCCATAAGAAAGTCTCCCTGCAGCCTCCTGTTCTCCAGGATGAAGAACCCCAATTCTCTCAGCCTTACTTCACAGCAGAGATGGTTCAGCCTCCTGGCTATTTTCATGGTCTTCTTCTGGACCCACTGAATGAGTCTATGTCTTTTCTTGTCTCAGCGACCTGTAAGCCAGAGGTAGAACTCGAAGTGGACTTTCCCAAGAATTAAGTGCAAGGGGACAATCACCTCCCTCACTCTGCTGGACAGACTTTTTGTGCAGCCTGGGATACGACTGACTTTCTGGTCTGCAAGTGAACGTTGCCAGTTTATGTCAGATTGGTCACCCTCCAGTATGCCAAGTCCTTCTCTGCAGGGCTGCTCTCAGTACCCAGGTCTGTATGGATGCTGGGCATTGCTCTGACACATGGACAGGATCTTGATCTTGTTGAACTTTATGAGGTTCACGTGGGCCCACACCACAACCCTTCCCAAGGATGGCACTCCTTTCTCTGGATGGCATTCCTTCCCTCTGGCAAATCAACCACAGCGCTCAGCTTGGTGTCACGTGAAAACTTGCCAAGGGTGCACCTGATCCCATTGTCTGTGTTCTTGACAAAGGTATTAAATACCATTGGTTGCAGTATGAATCCTTGAGGGACACCACTCATTATTATGAATTCCACTTGGAGATTGAGCTGCTGATTGTAACTCGCTGGATGTGGCGAATTCCTTGTCTATCTATCCATCAAACCCATATTTCTCCAAAGTAAAGGCAAGGAAGTTGTGCTTGGATATAGTGTGCTAAAGGCCTTACAGAAGCTGAGGCATCTGTAGCTCTTGTCACTCCATTGTAGGAGGCCGCTGTCTTAGGCACAATTTTCCCTTAGTGAAGCCATGCTGGATATCTCTAATCATCTCTCTGCCATCCATATGTTTCAGCATAACTTCCAGGAGGATCTGTTCCATGCTCTTACTGGGCACTGAGGCGTGGCTGACCTGCTAGCAGTTCACAGGGTCCTTCTTTTTTTCCTTGTTAAAAATGACTGTGATAATCACTTTTATCCAGTCATTGGAGACTGACTGCTATGACTTTTAAAATATTATTTAGAGTGGCTTAGCAGGTACATCTACTAACTCTATCAGGGCTCTAGAATGCAAACATGATGTTTATTTTATAAATCAAGATGGGTCCATTCCAGATCTAAATGCTATATTATATTTGACTACAGTTCAAACAGCAGAATACGTTTCTGGGGCTCTTGTTTACATTAAACAAAAATAATATTCTGTCTGCAGTGACATTTAGCCACCCAGATGGATAGTTTCATTTATTTCTTCACAGAAAGGAAGGAAAAAAAAAAAAGACCTTTAAATAATAGATACATTATCAAATGTATGTTTTACGTTTTCACCTTTTTCCCATTTCTGATTTTGAATATAAATTTATTCCTGCTCTGAAGTTTATATTGTTGTTATGGTTACCTGAAGGTTTCCTAACCCTTTGAACTGCAGGATTTATATTGCACCGGCAAACTGAGCAAATTGAAACTATTTTATTTTTTGGTTTATAGAAATAATACAAGATAACCTCATCATAACAAGAGTTCCTGGTGCTAAGATGCTCGTAAACTGTTAGAGATTGAGTGTATAGATATTTGCTCTGATCGTTCTGTTAGCTCTGTAGGAATGGAAGTGAGGCTCAGTGTGAGACTGCACCCAGTTTAAAGGTTTGTGAAATGCAAGAGCAGTAATTGAATTCAAATCTAAATAAACAGCTGTTGAATTGTCAGGGGTATTGGAACAGCTTAAAAACTTCGTGTGAATCCTCTCCTGGCAGGGAAGATGAAGACTGTGCATGGTCAGGAGTGTGCCCAAGCTGCTAGTGTCCCATTTACTGGACAGGCCTCTCCTGACCCTTCTCACCCTTCCTTGGCCACAGGGAGAGCTGTGTCACCCCTCAGGCTCACACACAGCCAGACTTTGCCTACCCAGCAACCAGTCCTGCCGGGCTCAGCATGCGGGGCCTTACATCAGCTGCAGCGGACTGATTTATTTACCATCCAACTGATGCTCTCGCTTACATCTCTCTCTTTTTTTCCTCTCTACCATTTCAGAATAAAGCAAAATGCAGATGTCTACTAAGTTATTCATAGGAAGTGTTAGTTTCAGACAGACATCTAACCATGTTACAATCCCCTTTGAAGCCAAAGGGAAGAATAACATATCAAGTGTCTATATAAGATGATATCAACAACACATAGCACAAATAACCTAACCAGTGCTCCAAAGATGCTCATCACAGCTGTAAGAAGGATATTTATTTTGGGGAGATGATATTTCCCACATGTGCTGTACCAGTCTAATCTCTTTCCTTATCTGCTTTTTGTTTGGAAGCTCCCTAAATTGACACTACTAATGAGAAAAATCTTCCTGCAACATCAGGCCAAGTATTGTTGCTTTACTTTTCTCAATATAGCTTGCTACTCCCAAATAAATGCCTCAGAAAGGTGGTGGCATTGCACAGTTAATAAATTATTAAGAAAATGTATTGTAAAGTTACTAATTTAATAGGTTTTTAATATCAATGAAATATTTTGTTTTCTACTACAGCAATAAACTGAAATGAGATTGTTAAACTGTTTACTTGGAAACACTTGGAAAAAAATTAACTGTAACGGAGGAAGGTGCCTGTTTTTAGTATCTCAGTGAAAGCAAAGAGCTGTGCATTTTAGAGCAGGACAGAGCCATTGGTGTCTTGATCCAGTGGCAGTAAATTATTTGAGTTCTGATACTGCAAACAGTAGGAGCTGGATATGGTCCTTCATGCTTTGGGGGTGTCATGGTTATGATAATGTGGTCTAAGAGTCACACTATGCATACAGCTTTGCACTTTGGCTCCATTTAGGATACAACAGAACATTGAAAAGTAACTTTTGTTTCTTAATTTACTTGTGTTTTTTACTACTTTGTATAATATTTCTATGCTACTTGTGATCAGTTATTTCTTCTTTCTGGTACTTCTTGGACACAAGTGCATCTGCAGGTGGACAAGTGGCACAGAGCACAACAGCCCTATTAATGATATTTTTTCTCACACATTTTGTTTATAATTAATTGCAATGAAATTTGAAAACCATGTGAAATTTAAAAGGTTATCATTGGCATTAATTCAGATTCTGTAGCACAGTGTTACATAATGAAAAAATGTGTTGTATTATGAGGGAAGTCCCATTTTTCCCAGTGTGTGTTTGAAAAAGCTGGGAATATCTTGCATTTGCATGGAATGCTTGTTACTGCTTCTTGTCTCATTTGCTGTTGATACCACTCTTCCATTTTGCAAGGTTCTTTAGGAATTTATGAGAATTCACTATTTCAGGTTGGACATTGGCAAGCCTTAAATGCAGAAAAGGAACCCAGGCTTCAAGCATTAATCAAAAATTCCATTACATGTATTATCTTAGGAACAAGCCTCCCTTTGTTACTGAATGTCACCATCAACCACAATGGACTTTAATTAAATACCACAGATCACAGTAAGCATTGACTAATGGAGTGGCATGATGTGCTCAGCTCTTACACTGTCAGTTTTGCCTTTGGGCATAGCCCTCAGCTCTGGCTGACAGTGTTACTCTGATGGTGAAATGTGAGAAGTGGTGTTTAATTTTGTATGCAAAAAAATTTGAAGTTATTGAATGAAGAGTTGGAAGTAATTAATTTTAAATGCTGTTGAATAAGCATTAAGTTTAAAATTCTGTTCCAAGGAAGGGTTGCAAACCTCTTTCGATGTTGCATGTAACCTTGAAATTTATGGTTGAAGAAAAGCTAGGAAACATTACTCATCATTAGAACTGCAGTTAGAGTATGTAAGAAATCTGTTCTAGTGGGAAGAGCTGGGAATGGTTTGTTTTTATGATTGGGAAATGTCCACTTGAAAAAGTAATTTTAGTTGCTTCCTGGACCAAAAGCTGGTTCTTTACATTTTAACCACAAAATACAGAAGACCAAAATGTAAATTTGCAGAAGTCTTTTTGAGGACAGAGGTAAGAGGGAGGAAATCTGTTAATGAAATCAAACCAGTATTATTAAAATACATAAGAAATTTATAAACATTTAATAGATTTTTGGCGGTGGGATGGGGTAACTGAATACATTTTAGAGCAACGTTGAAACAGAAAAAAATCTGTTCTTCCAAGAAAAAACAGGAAAAAGACAAAAAGAAAGATGGCTTTCTGTTTTTGAAGTTGCCTGACAAAACACATAGCAATAGAATACAAAAGGCCTCTTCCTAATTGAATTACAGACTGTGTAATAGTTTAAACTGCAACAGCTGGTCTTATGAAGCTACCATATTCCTTGGAGACATGCTCCTTGGATTCTTTCAAGAATCCTGCTGGACCAGTTCAACATTGCATTCTAAGTCTTTGTGCTGAAATAGCAAGATGTGTAGCTTAACAGCTCAGCCTTTATTAAACAATAACTAAAGTGAAGCGCAGCACATGGTGTTTGCCCATGTCTGTGTTTGACTTGTGTTAATTTGCCTTCAGGAGCATCCTTCTCCCTGTCTCTGCTCTGTTCTTTTTTGCTCTAGGCTGTCACATCCTGAAGCAGTCACAGCCTTATGGACAACACCTTGTTTAATGGGGGTTGGAGTCACTGGGTAGTTCTGGAGTGCTGCTGCACATTTTAATTAATAAGTTCAGTGTTGATCCTGGGAATACGTATGAGGGTTTCTTCTTGTGGTTGAGGTTTCTCAATACATCCCTGAATTAGGTCAGCAAGGGAAAAAGTAAGGCCTGGGAGGTTTTCTAGGCTTAATGAAGTAACTACAGTCATTTGAGTAACAGTCTTAAACTTGCACCAGAAAAGTAATTACTCTGCAGTTGGTCACATGAGCTTGAATTTAGATTACTTTGAAGGAGATTTCCAGCTGTGCTTCAGAAACACGTCATACACTGAATGACAAACTGTCAGCAAAAACGGGGACAATGTATCACCATTTCTTTTTTCTGTGGAAAGTTCATATGGTTTTATATGTAGTTGTTTTGCTTCATTGGTCAACAGCACATCAGCTAAAAATACCTGTTTCTTTGAAAACATATGGTGTTTATGTATTCTTAGAAAAATTTTGGTTGTGCTAATCCTAAATGCTTTTTTTCTGTTTTAGTTTCCAAAGCACTGTTTTTAATAGGGTCTTTTTTTGTATAAGCAAATTAATTGATATTTCTCTCACAGTCGTAATGATTTTCATTTGTTTAAGTGGAGATTCCTGTAACATTTAAGCATTTGATTAAGGAATACTTGCCATAAAGCAACTGCTTATCAGAATGTATGGTTTTATAACATTGGATCCTGTGTCTTTCCAAAGGTATTCCATAAGTTTATAACAAAAAAAATTCTGTTTAATAAAATACCTATGGCACTTCTGGGGTTTTTTTTCCCCTTTTTTAAATGGTTAATGCAGAGAATAACATGCTGATTCAAATAAAATGTTTTTTGTCACATCAAAATAATAATACAAGTTTGCTTTAATAAAGCCCAGGTTAGAGAAACAAGCCTGTTGTTTGATATGTGCAGGTACACACACCCATCTCTGAAATCAGATCTCTACAGCACAAATATTCTGCATCTCTTTTACATACTGGTTTGTGACAGCTTGAATTCTAATTTTTAAGCATGGTGATTGTTGCAGTGCAATCACCATAAGAGATGCACAGGTGGGAAAAGTGAGACCCTTGAGGTTTACGGAGAAGCCTGGCTGTGTTCTGACCTCGGATGTATGTCATGTTGTGCTCCATTGTATTTATGCCTTGAGTAACGGTGACCTGCAGGAAGGAGAAATCTGAGGTGAGGAGGAGCTTTGCTCTAACTTTGAAAGTCGGTTTTGTATGCCTCAAGGTGGGAAACAAAAGCAGGTGCCATCTACTTTTCTCATGCAACCGAAGAAGAGCGTCAGACTGTCAGAAGTACCCTTGGGTTATAGATTTAGTTAGTGTCCATGACATTTGAACCTCTTGAAAATCTTACTTTTTATCTTTTTTGATTAGTACCTCTACGCTTTTTTCTTTTCTTTTTTTTGACAGTATTCTGTAACTTCTCTCAAGACCATCCCAGAATTATGTAGAAGGTGTGATGCACAAAATGAAGACAGATCAGGTATGATGCCCACTTCTGTCCACCCGTAATTTTCTAGGCTTTTTCTTTTATCATGTACAATTTGGCAACAATAGCTTTTTGGCAGTGTCCTGTTGTTTTGTTTTTTCTCATTTCTGTACAGTGTTCTGGAAACATGAGTTTCTTTTTTTTCAGCAGATGTTAGTTCATTAGAAGGAAAGAAAGTTCCAAAAAAGGATTTGGCTGTATACAGATAAATGTAGGGCTTCATCTCAGCAGCTCCAAACCACAGTATGTGCTACAATTTACTTGAAAACCCGAGAAACCATTGGTGACAAGACGTAATAATGTAGGCGCCAATGAAAAAATGTTGGATACATTTACTACCCATATGGCCACGACCAGTCTGAGGGATGATGTTTTGCCAGAGTCTGAAACTGTATCAAGGATGCTACATGATAGAATCTACTCTAAGGCATATTGTAATAGTTAAGATTAAAGCCGAGTTTTTTAGTTTAATAGTGTAAACTAAATGAAGAATCATGGCATATAGATGAGAACCAGCTGGAGACCTTCCCCCTGCCCCCTGACAAAAAGTGCATTCAGTGTTGTTTTTCACTCTGTAAATCAGATTAATCCACTTTTATTTTTCTCTTCCTGATGAAGGAGAAATGAATTGGTAAGAGAAGCATTTTTGTTGAGCTATGAAAAGTTTATTGTGCTTTTTGATCTTTTAATTGAACTTTTGTTAATGTTGTTTCATCAAGTACTTTTATAACAGAAACAGGAGATCTGGAATTCATGGGATGATACAAGGACTTAAGAACTTTGCGATACTTCAGCAACTTTTATTTCTATATTTCCTTTCTCTGTGTTTTAAATTTCTAATGTGTTCAACCTAAGCCAAAACTTTCTGACTGCTACTTTGTCTAACAGAGTCATTATAGGCCAGGTCATCGCATGCCACTGTCCTTGGCAATGAAGAGGAGCAAAGCTCTCCATACCATACTTGCTTGCAAGTTACTGCCCACACAGGGCACAGCAGTGATAGCACACACAGTGCTAAGACTTGCAAGCAAAAGCAGAGAAGTGTGAAGGGAGAAGACTCCTGATTCCCACCCCTCAATTTGCCCTATCTCATTGTA